>CM060703.1:146970370-147332870 GCA_030686995.1 Artemisia argyi | reverse complement strand
TATATACTGATGCTTCGTTTCTATTCTGAACTTATGGCTTAGGATTCCTCTGGCAAAGTCTGACGTTGGTGATGCCACGATTAGTTCCTCTGATGGCTCGGTTAGTGATCTCTTATTCTTAGTAGACGAATTTTGTTTAATATACTCATTTAGCAGTTGTGGTTTACAGGTAGTAGAGCTTAGCGATTATTAGGAACTATCGAATTATTTTCGTCTTTTATGTGAACATCACAGTCAGATCTCAGTTGCCCTCGATGTTCAGTGAGTATTCAAACTTTTGAGCTACTTTCAATAAGTTCAATCAGCAATGGGATGGCGAGCGACAAACTGTATATGTTCTTTGTAAGGCTTTGGTCATAGAACTTTACATAATAGCTGGATCTTTCTCTATTTCTTTTATCCTTATTCTTATTTTCTATTTGCAGGTGGTAATGTATATATAGTATTGCTTGGTGCACATGGAACCGGGAAGACAACATTTATACGATTTCTGGTATTCATTCTTTCAACCTCTTTTAGTTTATGATAATTTTCATCAAACAAACACTTTTGAACCCCGTTATTAGTACCTTTAGTTGATTGCTAGCATGTGTGGCTCACTGTCTTGATAAGAGGTATATCTGCCAGGCAAAGAAAATGTGTTTCAACAGGTAAATTTACTTATAGGGACTAAGCGTAAAGGTAACTTTTTGGTTAGTTTTGACTAATATTATGAGACTAACAGGAAGATAGTTCTACCACATTCCAAATTGTGAATTCACTTAAGCAATATGTTCATATTCTTGAAGGAACAGTAATCATATCTCTTCTTTGACTTGGTTGTTTTAAGTATTGTGCTTTTTCTGTATATATGAACACCGAAACTGTAAATGATAGCTTCATTTTTCTTATTACAAAGATGGTGAGTTACATGGCTATTTTCTTGGGTACTGTGGAATTCTTTTCATATTTTATGTGAATATCACAGTCAGCTCTTAGTTGCCCTCGATGTTCAGTGAGTATTTAAACTTTTGAACTACCTTCAATTAATTCAATCGGGCGATGGGATGGCAAGCCTGTCAAAGCATGATATTGTTGGAAGGAAATGCCTGATTTATTACAACTTTATTTTCTTCACTCTTTATTTCAAAACTAATTTTTGCATCAGAAGTTGTTTAATATTAAGTATAAGGGTTAAAACATGATACACACATGGAAAGATCATAAGGTGAATTGACATTTCTAAATCGACTTATGTAATGTCGTATCATCATTAAAGGTGGCTTTTTGCAATCATGTACCCAACCTGCTTTGACCTGTTATTATATTTGCTTGACTCATCTTTCCATCTCTAATGATTATGGTATTCTTCAATATTAACGTTATAAACTCATGCTGTAGAGGGGATTAACTTTGGGCATTGCGTTCACAGTTTATGGAAGAGAAGAAGAAGAAGACACCCCAATTAACATTATAAACTCATCCTGATGGTGTTGACGGTGCGTTCATGCAAAGACTCAGAAAGAAGGTTAACAATGCTATCATTTGGGCCTGCCTGACCTGACTAAAGGAATGGGAGGTACCGAATATCAGTCACTGCTTATGATCAGTTTTCAATGTTAGTTTAACTTTGAAAGTACATCCAAACATTCCCGAATTTTTTCTTGGTTACATGATATTTGATTCATGATATCATACAATAATAAAGAAGCAAAATCAACATGGTTGTTTTTTGTGGGTAAAGTATTACGCAATCACTGTTTCTGATTCGACTTCAATTGAGAAAAAAATGATAGTGAATCATGTATTTTAATTTTTAGTTGATGTACTTTTTGTTAATTAAACATGTAAAAAAGAATTAAGAGAAAAGTAATGAGCTGTCCCGAATCCCATCTGACCCATTTTCATAAATGACTTGGGGATTACCTTTCCTGTTTTCATAAACGGCCCGCCTTGCCCTTAGACCCATTTTGACCCATTACCTTAGCCGACCAGTTTTCACTTTGTATAAGCAAAGGAAATTTGTTTTTGGCATATACATACTGTTGTCTTATATGGGTACACATAAGTTTAAATTGGTAAAAGTATCTCTTTAAATACATTTAATATATGGATTATAATCTGGTTGCAGTCTCTCCCATTTGGTGGTGTAAAGGATAGTGGATTTGGACGGTTTGCTGGTGTTTAAGGAATTATAAAAACAGTGGTGGAAGATAGGTGGTGGCCTTTGATTAAAACAAAAATACCAAAGCCAGACCAGGGAATGCAGCCAAAATGTTAAAGATACATTTAAAAGACATAATATTTTAGGCTTTAGTCTCTTCGAAGGCACGCCCTTTCATCCCAAAAAATTGCACTATTGACTTGACACTGTATTTGTATACTAATATTTTTTGTCAGAATTTATTATCAAAATACAGTTATTTGTTAATTTAGAAGTTTCTGAATGCATTAGTCCATGATTTACATGTTGCAATTGATCTAAAAAACATATCATTGCATTCATGCCAGTGGTGGCAAGAAAGAATTTGGGGTGCTTCTTTTGCGTGTAATGACAGGAAGGTCAACATAAAGGTGAATAGCATTTGCGGATGGCAACCAAGGTTACTTAATGCATATTATGTACTTTTGTGTATTTAGAATAAAACTGTCAACTTCACATGTTTTGTCTCTTACAGATTACTTATTTATCATCTGTTTTTTACTAAAGCAACAGAAAGTGTGAAAAACTGAAACTTCCACATGGGTAAGGCACGAATGACACATCTTTCATAGCCTCTCAATCTGGAAGGAGAAAAGATAAAGTTGACAATACTGTGTGTCGTGGTTAAGTTAGTAACTATATCGGGATTTGCTTACCAGTTAGCCAATCCATCCACCATAGGCCTAAAAGAATAATTTAAAATGTGTGTTCAATTCAAGCGGATCTAATGGTGTGACAGTTTTAATTCGCAAATAATTAAGTTTTGATCTTTGAAGTGAGATGGTATAGTTATTAAGGTCATCTGAAAAGCTTCATTCTGTTCCGTATGTTTTTATCTTGACCCTACTGGTAGCAATGGTACAAAGGTCCGAGTTGCCTACCAAGTAACACAAACTCATTCTATGCCAACATCTTTATATTTTTCTTCGTAACTCTTCTATATGGTATATTTGGGGATTCTATAGGGTTCACCGGGGACACATAGTGAGATTGCAGCCCTTAAAGCATACCCAATGTGCAAAATAGTTCCATGTTATCAGATCGAATCTGTATTCAAGGTATCATTATTCTTCCTCAGGTCTTTTAGTTTTTACTCAAAGTGGTTAATAACGATATTTTGTATTCTTATCTGCAGGACATTGAATTGTGGTTAGTGGACAATGGAGTACTTGCAATAGATAATTCTGTGGGTGGAAGTATTCATCGAAATTATGATTTATTACTTTGTCACAGGCTGCACATTGTTGGTGAAATTGAGCTGGTTGTTAATCATTACCTCTTAGGATTACCTGGAGTAAGAAAAGAGGAACTAACACATGTTTTAAGCGACCCTCAGGTTAAGTTTGATGTTTATTATGTTCTTATAGAAGAAAACTACTCGATTTGAATGAGTTTTTTTTATAAAAATATCGCAATTTTATAGGCACTTGAGCAATGTGAACAAGTTGGGCATTATGAAAGTTAGCACTGAAGACACTGCTGGTGCAGCTCAGATATCATATCGTACTCCACTACTCCCTCCGATAATGGAGGAACATCAGTTTGTCTTGATGTAGGGGACACATAAAGATTTAAAAAGGAATGGAGGGAATGTATCGCTTTTTATTTTTCTGCAGTTATGTTATTTTTCAAACAGATTGTAGCGTTGGACGACATACGAGAAACTAGAGCAATTGCAAGTTTACAAGCTGCAGAAATCTATGGTCTTGACATTGTAGCACAAACTATCCAGGTTTGATGTTAGTGTTAAGCGTTTGACTATTAATCAACTATCTTTGTGCTCATAATTCGTAATGAAGAGTTCAACAGCATAATTTTTCTGTTGCTTTCACCAGGATGATGTGGTATCTCTAACGTTAAGGTTGCAACAGTGTGAGAAAAGTAGCTTACACCAAATGTCATCTTTTCATGTTTATATTTTGTCATTCCAGTCCCATCAACTTCCAGTTTCATGTTTATATTTTGTATTAATATTGCATCTTTATGATGCTTTGTAAGCTTCTATGTACAATCTTTGGTTTATGAGTTATAGTAATTTAGTAGATTGTTTGATTTGTCTTACGATGTTTTATTTTTATTTTGACTCCAGTTTAAATGACTAGACTGCACATCAGAAGGTTTGGTTTTAAGATGCTTGGAACAAAGTTCTGTAAACTGAAGTGCACAACAGACAAAATCTGAAGAAAGGTAAGTTATTTCAAAAGAAGTTCTTTAAAAGTGAGAATCTTGACCGATTTACCTTAAAAATGGGTCCGTGAGGCTAAGCCCAAGCATGGTGTGTGGGACCCCTTTGCTTAGTTGAGTCAACAACTATATATTGCCGACCAAAATCCCAAATGGATGAAGTGGTTAGACCAATAGAAGGATGAAGGATGCTTGGCATTATACGTAACATTTGGTTCTCATAATTGTTTCACGATGTGACCAAGAATCTGGTTTTATTGGTTGCAGAAAAACACTACAAAAGTCATGTCGACGGTTCAATTCCGGTTTAGTTAAATCTGAAAGTTTCAGTCACTAATAATGATGTAAATTTTATCAACTTCACTTCTGTAGTTGATCAATTATGTTTTAAATTTACATACTAGGTCAGCTTGATGGACATTGCAGAAGAGATTGATGACCTCTTTATAGGAGATGCTGAGGTACGGTTTTGCAGACATACTGAAATTTAGTCATAATCAGGGAAGGGAAGAAAGAATATGTCTGAATTTCTGAATCTGTACTTAAATGTGGCTAATTCCGCTATTGGGCAGGTCGGGTGATGAGTAATTTGTTTGTACAGGTTGAAATGGCTGGGTTTGGTTGATTTCACCCGTAACACTTTTTTTAGAAAAATAAAATAAATAGTTAAAATGTCGAATTTGGTTAAAAAATATATTATTATAGTATGTATAGTATATTTTTATAAATTGATTTAATGCTTTAAATATACATTGTGGACAACTATCAAGTTTTGCCCATTTGACCTGTCACACCCGATTCTTTTTAAACTAAATGTGTTATTTTTACTCGCTTCTTGTGGAAGAACAAGAAATTTCAATCGACCCACTTATTATTAAATGGGTCTTTATCTGACCGTATGGTGTTTTGTTTCATCTTTTGTCTGGTGCATTATCGTTCATAACATCAAGTTCTTATGTTGAATAGTCTTTTCTATCCTAGAGAAATCCAATATTAGCTCACTTGGAATGCCAGGGATTGATAACAATTGAGGTACAAAGTTGTATCTTTATAAGTATCATAGGGCCTTTATTTCCAATATTTGCTTTATCATATGTTCAACGATTTTCATTGACAATACATATTCATTAATGGTTTCTTTCAAAAAATTTGTACATGATAAATGTAGTAGGATATTTTCTAACTCGCCCCCAGCTACGTGTCCTTTGGAACCTTTGACCTTCGGGAGGAAAAGGGCAGTCGTGTATTGCTTATGTATTAAACAGTAAGTTTTGTGTGTACACAAATCATTGTTACTTGCTTTGTTATTGTTATGAAATATAGAACCAAAGTGTGTAAGTAGCGGCTTGGAGTTGCTTATTTTTTTAAATTTTAATGCAGATTTAAAGTAAAAGTTGCCGTGAGTATGCTGATGCTTCTTAGGTTATTGTCTGCTTCACAACTATTTCTGTCATATGCGGTGCGGAATACTGGCCTGATGTTGTGCACCAGAAAACGGCATAACGGCTACAAGTAACGAGTTCGCGGGATTGAAAGCACAAGAAGGGGATGATTTTGTGCACCATGAAACAAAATGATAAGCAGTTTCTAGAGGCAATTTCAAACACCACTAAATTAACAGTTTCTACACCAATTTCATTTTAGTTTATAATCGTGTATATGTAGTTATTCCTGTTCGGAGTAAATGAGAACAGTTAGGTTGTTTGTATACAAAAACAACATTTTTTTTTGCTTGCCAGTTAGACAAACTTAGCTGTGCTTTTACACATCTATCAAGTACATTTTTGTCCATTACAAACTTAGCTGTGGATCGACCGAAATAGCCAATTGACGAGTAGAATAGATAGCAACTAAACGTTCAATTTACAAAAGTTCCATATTAGTAATTTTTTAATTGGCTAGGTGATTAAGTTTAAGAAGAGGATGAGTGAATCTATATCTCAGTGGGTAATTGATTGAACATGTTTATGAATTTTTATTTATTTATCATGTTACGCATAAGTTTATTAAGATTTTTGTTGCTTGTGGAGCTTTTTCATATTGTTTGTTAGTTTACTGTCGCAAGCTTTATGTTTACTGTTGAGAACACTCATGAAATGGGCGAATAGATATGCTTCAGCTGCACCAACACTTAACTTGATCGGCTAAAGTTATATATGCAGACATAAAGTATATCCTTTTATAAAACGATAATGATCAGTATGGTTATACTCTATGAAAACGTGTTCTTTGTCAATGTTTACAATAGTTGTTGTTGTCTTTCCTTACAGAAAGCATACTACTCATGATATAACCAACTAGGAAGCTAAGATAGTAAAAAAGAGAAAAAAAAAGTTATATGTCTAAGTTACTTAGAAATTCCGAAAGGGCCGAAATTACAACCCAACTTATGTAGAGTAGAGCCGAACTAATTCAATATAAAGCCCCGTCTCTACTCATTAAAAAAACTTGAAGCTCAAAATTATTAACTGATCGACTCATTATAATTTGTATAGGTCTGATCCTCTTATTGTTCATAAAATACAAGGAAAAGCTAATAGATAGAGCCCCACAACCAGACTTGGGTCAATTATATCTATCAATCTAATAGAAACTTGACTCGAGCTTGAGTGAGTGTGTATTTTCAAGCTCGGCTCGGTTGGATTATAGGGTACTCATATAAATATCATATACAATAGGAGTGAAATTGTAAAATGGCACAAGCACAATAAAGGCTCATGAGTTTAACGAGCTACTTAACTTAACAATAACAAAACTTTTCATGAACCGTACCAATTTTGAATTTATGTGAAAGATTTAACTGGAAACAAAGCATAATATTACTTCTAGCAAATAGGTATTTAAGTTGTGTTTAAGGTCTCTTTAAACCCTATTTATGATTGAAAAACGCATAAACTATAAAGCTTATGGGTTAGCTACTTGCATACACATTAATATGTTAAGAACTTTTTATTTTCATGAACTGCTCCATTAGTGGCCTTCACCGCAAGTTCTTCACAGTCCTTTCGATGGGTGAAACTTCATGAGCTTCTGATCAAAATGAATGAACACGTGTTACCACAAGGTCAGATCAAAGGTAACAAACATGCCACCGTCTTATTAAATCACTGAATTTTTGACTTATTGTATATTAGACAGAAATGGTGATATTCCAGTGAGAGCTCATTTGACGTGGCTTCTGAACCAGAAACGTATATGTGAAGGTGTGTGCGGTCAACCTCCTTACCATTTTAAAAACTCTATATAACCTTAATACATTGGTCATGTGTCCTAACTCCTAATAGAGACGCATACATAAACCTCAAATTTTAATGCAACTTCAGGCATGATTATTATTATCAATGTTCAAAAAGTAACATTAGCTTTATTAGTGGATATAGAATAGCATTCTCTAAAAACAAAGAAACCTCTACAACAACTTTTTAGTGAAAAATAAAGCTAATGTATTTTATCTCTTTGCATGTCATTTTGTTTATATATGCATACCAAGAGTTCCATGTAGTGTATGAATGAAAACTTTCGTTATAATTTTTCATTAGCTTTAAATAAACCATATTATATTAAAATGAGGAAGCTGGTGACAAGCCAAACAATTAACTCTATGTCAACAATATTGATAAATATGCTACTTTTTACCCATTCGCTTGTGAATGAATCGATTTGGTTTGTACCTAAAAAAATATACGGAAGACTTACTCTTGAGGCATCGGATGGCATACAAAATGCATAGGTATTCTATACTTCATACCATTGAGATTTGTGAAAATGGAATGCAGCGAATATGGCCACGCATGATTGAGGGCATGGCAATGGAGACGAGTATTTTGCTATGAGAACTGATTGATACAAAGAGGTAATTTCAATAACTCAAATTTAGGATAATTTCAGTTAAAAAAAAGGTTACTTACATGTCATAAAAGCAACTAAGCGTGCTCTTGCATATCGTATTAAGATAGTATAACAGTGGCGTCATGCGTAAATGACTTATGTCTTAGACCAAAAAAGTGCAAAATAAGTACTGTGATAATGAGTTCCAGGTTTAATAATGAGTTCCTTATGTTTAGAGGCTAAGAAATATTTTGTACTATTATTATTGTTATACGTAAAGATAAAAGACAACTACACATTATCTTTGATGGCAGAATATGTTGAACTTTTCAAACCAAATTGGTCAGTTCTTAGAAGACCTATTATATAACTTTCGAGCTTTTAACACAAATAATATGGAATAAGTTGGTATACATCGTTCCATAAATAGTTAACGTTTCTTTTGTTTGAAGAAAAAAACCTCATTTGTTTGGGGAGCTGCTGAACTTGGAACTCTCAGTTACTGAGGAAAAAATTGTAATGTCCGTTGACGATAAGAATCGTTGCCATGGTCATGATGGCTTTTGGTTTCACTATTTTAGCGGTGTGGTGAATTACACAATGTTACAAGGATACTTAAGTCGCAACTAAAGGATACCAAGAAGGGTTTTATTATTCTTTTGTGCGCCAGTTGTATTGTTGCATTTTGTGTTAAACTTTCATGAGTAATAACTGTATACATTTCATTCTATATACACATTTAGTGTAATTTCGTTTCGTTCTTAATGCACTCCCTAAATATGATGGTATGTTTATAATTGATTTACTTTTACTTAATTTTTTGTAGTAGGCTTGAAGTGGATAACTAAATGTGGTTGTCTCAACCGTTGTATACAAAGAAGTTTATTTCGCATTTGAGTTTTTTTGGTCGTATATGTTGTTCTTGCAGACCACTTTGTATCTTTTTTCTCTCATATTCGACAAACATATATATTTCTTCTCATTCTTAATGTAATCAATAAATAATTTGTTCGAAATCTAGTATATATATATATATATATATATATATATATATATATATATATATATATATATATATATATATATATTTATATATATATATATTCTTTTCTGTATTTATATTAAAAATAACCCACGTATGCTTGAAATTCTTTTTAGTGCTAATAATTTGTTTAATTAAATGAAAAAGTAATATAAATTATGTAATTCGAATTATCGGTCCAACCGAATTTAAAATCGGTTTTTAATTCAGTTGAATCCAATTTGAATCTGATTAGTTTTAATTTTCAATTTTACACAAAAGAACAAACTTAACCAAATTAATCAAAACCGAATGAACAGAACAACGATAACCTAAACAACATGTTGTTGCAAACATTGCAACACGCTCAGCTCAGAATAAGCCCAAAGCCTATTACATATTCGTTATGCTTGCACGCTACTCCCTCCGTCCAATAATTATTGTCCACGTTTAACTTTTTCGGTATATCCTTTTCAACTTTGACCTAATGTATTTTTGTTTGTGTTAGGTAATACTTGATGCAAAATATATGAATAGATTATGTTTTTAATTTATTTTTATAGGTAAAAATTTTATTAAGTATTATATAACATAAATACAAATATTTATGGTCAAAGTTTTAAATAAAAAACTTAAAAAGTCAAACATTAACAATAATTTTGAAACGGATGTATTATTATATATTTAAGCCCAAACTAATAACCCAATGAGCCCCCCAATGCTTTTAGCAAAAACGTGATATATCTTAAAGACTTGAACAAATAATAATTTTCTTTTGGTCGACGAGAAACTAACAGTTTTTTCATAATTAATAACAAAAGTAATTTAGGCTGACTATAATTATGAAAACTGCAAACAAATGTGAAATAAATCCATTTGTTAGTCAACATTTCTGTTTTCATGATAGTTGTTGCCCCTTTCTAGGGATATTGTTCACCATAAATAGTGGTATGCATTTTAAGAGTAGCTTGAATCAAACTTATCTTATTTCATGTAGCGATCCCTAGTATTATTTAAAGTAAATTTAAGTCTGTCAAGCTCCTTTGCATAAAGCTTGAAAGCAATTAAATTAGAGCAGTCAAATCCTATGCAAGTTTGGTCGATATATCTAAGATCTTTGATCAGATGCACGCCATTATTGTAGCCTTGTATTTGATTTCTTATGAAATGCCTCAAAGTTATCACCTACGAACTAAAGCTTCCCGACACAACCCAATATACGCATTGACTTATTGCCACAGATCTTATCTACTGTGTAAACGATAGGCTTGGAAGGGGACCCCTATATTAACGGGGTCTGCCCATAGCCCTGCCCACTTGTCCCCCTAGCCCTGCCCACTTGTCCCCCACTTTTGTCCCTTTTTTTCCAGCGCAGCTCAGTTTTTTGCCAGTTTCTGTTCCGTATTTCTGACAGTTTTAACCGTTTGACTTATTAAACTTTATATTTTCTGTTCCGCACTTTCAGGTTTATAGCTTTTTGATATAAACAAAATTATAAAAATCAAAAAAAAATCAAAAAAAAAAAAAAAAAAAAAAAATCACCCCCGTCCATCTAAAAAATATACCCCCGTCCTTATAACTGCCCCCGCTTGGAATCCACATACGGATAACCCATTTATACACCGACAGGTTATTAAGACCTTTTAAAACATTATTTGTATCCTTTCAATCTTGTTTATTTTTTTATTATTTTTTAACTTTTATAATTTTTTATTATTATAAAATTACAAAAGTAAAATACGAAAAATAAAATATAAAGTTTAATAAGTTAAAAGTATTAAATTAGCATAAAATATAAAAAATAAACTGATAAAAAATTATACTGTCATTAATAACAAAGTTAAAAAAGAATGTTGTGAACCAATCATAATACCTTATTAACTACACCTACTATAATTTTTATTTTTATTTTTTTGTTATCGGGCAATCAAAGTGGGACGGAAGGGGTAATAGATATACAGTACACAGATTGTCGACATATGATAAACATGAGTTTTTGTTTATTAAAAAAAAGTAAAAAAAAATAAAAATAAATAACAATAACAATAGTAATAAATACGGAGTATATCTTTAAGAGTTTTGTGGTTCGTTCAAGACTTATCAACTTTAACTTTAGATGATGATCATACAAAAAATATCTACCGACATATATAGTACACGTGTACAGCTGCTACATGAATAACCTAACGTGTTTGTATGCCACGTGTATAGTTATCTCACATGCCATGCAACTTTATTGTCACCACTTATTCAGCTTTCCTCATCTCACTTCAGTTTCCCTTTATATAAACAGTCTCACACCTCCATAAGATTCATAAAAACAAACAACAAAATCAAACTTATATTATAATCTATCGTAGTGTATCTTGTACTATTTTCAAGTGATATTAAAAAAATGGCACAATACGGAGGAGACCAACAGTACGGACGACAAACTCGCCAGACTGATGAGTATGGCAACCCTATTCGCCAAACTGACGAATACGGAAACGTGATTCACACCACAACCGGACACCAAAGCTTAGGTGAAGCCACTGGAATTACCAGTGGTACTCATGGTACCACTGGTCAGCACCAGGGTCTAGGTTCCAAAATAGGTGAAGCCACTGGGTTGTCCAGTGGTACTCATGGAACTCATGGCACCACTGGTCAGCACCAGGGGCTAGGTGAACCGACCCGCTTGGGGACAGGTGATCATCATGGTACAGGGACCGAGACTGGTTATGGAACGGGTCACCAGAGCTTAGGTGGTCACACCTATGGTCAGACAGGTCAACAAGGGCTTGGTACGGAGCCTGGTCATGGTGGTACTGGAGGATATCGAAACCAAAGTGGTACTCATGGAACGCATGGCACCACTGGTGAGCACCAAGGGCTAGGATCCAAGATAGGTGAAGCGACCGGCTTGGGGACAGGTGGTCATCATGGTACTGACACTGGTTATGGAACGGGTCACCAGGGCTTAGGTGGTCACACCACTGGGGGCACAGGAACTGGGACTGGACTTAGCTATGGTCAGACAGGTCACCAGGGGCTCGGTACTGAGCCTGGTCATGGTGGTACTGGAGGATATCAAAACCAACCTAGTGCTACGCCTTTTGAGACAGCGGGTACTGGCCATGGTTCGGGAACAGGAACAGGTGGTACCGGTTATGGTGAGGAGTATGAGAAGAAAGGAATGATGGAGAAGATTAAGGAGAAGCTTCCAGGCAGTCATGGTGGTCAGCAGACTACACATACCACCACCACAACAACAGATTCAGGTTATGGAGACACACATGAGAAGAAAGGAGTGATGGAGAAGATCAAGGAGAAGTTGCCTGGACATCACTGAGTGAAATATATTGTACATATATAACAAATAAAGATATAATATATAATAATGTGTTTAGCTCCCTTGTATGTTTTGCTGGGAAGCCACGACTTTGTGATGTTTTATGTTTTATTTTGGTTCGTGTTTTCATGTAATTTTAATGGAAGTTTTCTTGGTTACTTTCGTGGTATTGTGTTGTGTTGATTTTATGGAATACTAGTACTAGTTGGCTGAATAGCTGCTTTGCTTCCAAGTTCTCTACTCCGGGGACTAGTCTCTTGGCAAATCTTTCATTGTCCTATAGTTCATAATCCAACAGGATCTTTGTTAAGGTAAAATCTTGTGAGGAGTTACTTCTTGTGAGGGATCTTCGGATAGGTGTAGAGTCCTGCGCACAAGAATCACACGTTAGGCTCGCCCCGGGTGTTGTCTCAGGACCAACCTCCGGTGTGAGAGTAAGTATGTATGATACGGAGAGTAAAGGAGTGAGTGAGAGTAAATGCAGTATGTGTGTGTTAGTTGTGTGACATAAATGAGGTAAGAAGGTATTTATACTACCTTGTCTTCTTACCTGCTCTGCCTCGGGAAGGAGCGAACAGTGTTACGCCGTACTTAGTAGGTAGGTGTCAGATCACGTGGGTAACACAATCCCTGAGAATCTGGGATGGCGGCGTGACTGTAATTAATGCTATTGTCCTTCATGTAAAAGAGAGGTCCTCGTATAGAATGATGTCTTCATTCTGCCATCCGGATTAAGTGTAGGATCCGGAGGGTTTATTACCGGAGGCAGGTGAGAAGTCCGAAGGGCGTGTACCGTTCGGACACATACGCCAACATGTTCCCCCCAGTATTGGAGTATCGGTTGTAGACTGATGGTTCAATACTTTAGAAGGCCGGGGTGTTTTCATCATAACGGGGCTTATATCGGGCTTTTTAACCCATGTGGCCCATGGGCCGATTAAGATAATATTAGTAATGGGACACAGCTGGATGCCATTAATCTCGCGTTTACAGAGATCGGACGCTCCATATCACGCCACGTCATTGGTACACTGTTCGACATGTCCTTTCACGCTCTTCAAGGTCTTCCCTATAAATAGTGCCCTTAAACCTTTCATTTTTGCACTTACCGTATCTTTTATTCCACTTGCATTGTAGTACTGCCGGAGCATATTACATCTATTATTTCGAGGTTTTACCGAGGTGCGTTACTTTTATTTTGTAATTTTCCTTGCATATACACATTCCCTTGGCATCCTTTCTCCTTTTTATGGTTAATAGTGAGCCTGGAGAGATGAATATTCCGGACGAAGGTCCTACAACCAGTAAGGCAAAACCGATAGGCAAATTCGATACGCATGTACATACTTCTAAGTTATCCCAACATACGTTAGATCGGCTCTGCATAGATTACGGTATTCCGACCGACTTACATCCCATGGTGTCGCCGGATGGGTTTACTATGAATGAATTGCCGGAGAGTAAGATAGGGATATATGTGCAGCAGGTTAAATTAGGAGGGGTTAGAATTCCTTTTTCTTCCTTTCTTCTAGCTGTGATAGGGTATTTTCGAGTACATATTTCCCAGCTTGTTCCTATAGGTTTGAATAGGGTTACTCTTTTCGAGGTTCGGTGCTGTAGTTTAGACGTTGTGCCCACCGTTCCTCTCTTTAGGGTTTTCTACCGGCTGTGTAAGCAGGGCCACTGGTTTTCATTTGAAAGCCGAACTGGGAAAAGAGCACTAAAATGTTTTGAGGAATTGCTAACGGGGTTGAAGTTTTGGAAAGATTTTTTCTTTTTTATAGACCGTAGGGCAATTCCGGACGCTATGCCATGGAGACATAAGGATTCTAAGATATCAGACAAGTTTTCGGAGGGTTACTCTGTGAGGGATGCCAGGGAAATTGCCGAGAAGACGATTGTTCTTCGGAAGACACCTTCGAGCCTTTTGTATGAATACGGACTTTGCAATGTTTTCCAGATTACTGGGCACAGACTGGTTATAAAGGATGCCGAGGAGCGTGGTAATGATTCATTTTTGTTCTTAACTGTCTTTGCTCCTTTTCTTGACTTGTGCTTATTTGTCTACTCTTTTGCAGTTATAACAATGTCTGAGTACTTGGAGCTTCCGGATTTGGAGGGGTCCGTTGTTAGCAAAGGAGATCCCCTTCCTGAAGGTCATGCGCGTCCTGACAGGACCGCTAAACCACTATCGCCGGAGAAAAAAGTCCCCGTGAAAAGCAATTTGCAGAAAGTGGTTGAGGTTGCTGATGATGACGTGGTTGCTGCTCGGGAAGAAAAGGAAAGGAAGCAGAAGGAGAAGAACCCCACCGTGAAGAGAAAGACCGTTGTCAATAGTAAAAACGCTCCGAAGAAAAGGAAGAGGTTGTTAGCCGAAGAGGTCGTTTCGTCTGAGGATAAAACCTTGGACGTTACACCTCTCAATCAAGCCGGACCGCAACCTGACGCTGGTTCTAGGAAGGAAAAAACTATAGTTGATGGAGGAGAGGAGAACCCATCCCACGCTGTGGAGAGGCCGGAGGACAATTTGGCCGAGGGGGCCGGCTATAACGAAGAAGAGAATCCTGAACGTTCTCCGAAGTCTCATTCCCATGGTATGTGATTTTTGCCCTCTTATTTATTTTGTAGCGTCCTATAATCATCTGTTAACTTCCTTATTTGTAGGTGCTTCAGCCCATATGGCTCATTCTGAGCGTCCTGCCTCTCACTCTCCACCCGTTTCAGAAAGGTCCCCTCCGGTAGAAGCTGGTATGTTATTTTATCCTTTTTCTATGGATATTTTCTCTTTTTCTTTCTTCTCTTTTCTCTTTCTTTTTCTATTTTTTATTTTTCAATACTTTATTCAGGAAATACTGATCAAACCGGAGGATACTTCGTTCCTGGGTGGACTCTTCGTGATGACGTTCGTATGAACTCTTTCAGGGCCTGCCGGGAGATGATGGATCATCTTGCTACCCCGGCCGAACAGGAGGCTATTTCTGAGCTCAACAACAACCAACTAGTTCGTCAAGCATATATTAATGTTGGTTCAGGGATTGTTATTCAGGCTAAACTTTTGCAACGTTTTAGCCAACTGAACCGAGATTATAGGGAGTTGACGAAGGCTCATAGGGGTTGTGGTGATATATCGGATAGGCTGAAAGAGGTTGAAGAGGAGCGTGATGCCCGTGTGGCCAGCCATGACAAATTGCTTAAAGAGTTTCGTGCCCTGGAGGACGAAGTGAGTGCGGCTTCTACCCGTCAAGAGGGTTTGGTTGAGCAGTTGGAGGAAATGGAGAGGGATAAGAATGAATGGCGGTCTACGGCTTCATCTCAAGCCGCTAAAATCAAAGAGCTGGAAGGGCAACTGTCGAGCAAGTCTGCCGAGCTTAGCCAGCTGCAGGAACAGAACAAGCAATTAACTGCCAGTGTTGCTCAGTCAGAAGTCGTCCGACACAACACGGTGAAGGAGCTTCTTCCGGCCGTTTGCCGCCGGCTTTTTCAGAGCCGTGAGTATAAGAAGAGTATGGGGCGGGTGTACAGTCTTTCTTATACAACTGGGTTTATTGACGGTGTGAAGGCTGATTTCAAAGATGGGGTGAAGGTGAGCCGTGAAGAAGAGGATGTGGAGAGGGTACTTGGGCAAGTTAAGAACCTGAATAGAGATGCTCCGGCAATATGGAAAGCTGAGTTTAATAAGATCTTTGATGCCGAGTATCCGTATGTTAAGAAGGTGTCCGAGTCTTATCGTCTTCCGTTGGGTGACTTGATGAATTTTCTTCCTGAAGTTTCTGCCCCCCCCCCCCCCCCCCCAGAGAAGAGTGTCCCTACCGGGGAGATTCCCCCGAAGGGCCCCACAGTCGGATCTTCCGATCCGAAGGATATTTTGAAATAGGACTTCCTTTTTACGTTCAGATGCGTGTAATTTGTACTTTATTGTTTTTGGTATAAATGTAACTTGGACGTCTTTTGGACTTATAGCAGCATGAACTTGTTTTGACGAATGTCTGTATTCGTATTTTCTTTTTGCTGTTCTTTCCGAATATGTGTTCATGAATGGTAGGACTGAATGCTTGTTTAGGGCGAATGAGTTTTAACCGTTTGCACGTTTAGGACGGTGCATTTTAACGGTGCAAACTAGAAACTTTCTAACAACGGTGTAAATAACGATCCGTTGAATGTAAAGTAACGAACCGTTTGATATTATTGCGAATTATTGACAACGGTGTAAAATACAATCCGTTGTATGACGGTGTAAAATAACGACCCGTTTGATATTAATGTGAATTAGCAACAACGGTGTAAGATAACGATCCGTTGGATGACGGTGTAAAATAACGACCCGTTTGATATTAATGTGAACTAACAACAACGGTGTACGGATCCGTTGGATGACGGTGTAAAATAACGACCCGTTTGATATTAATGTGAACTAGCAACAACGGTGTACGGATCCGTTGGATGACGGTGTAAAATAACGACCCGTTTGATATTAATGTAAATTAGTAACAACGGTGTAATATAACGATCCGTTGGATGACGGTGTAAAATAACGACCCGTTTGATTAGTAAAGCCAAAAATAGTTAGATAGGGAAAATTTCTTCTCCTGATATTGGAGAAGTGTGGATTATCATCAAGGCAAAGTTCTTACATTACAAGTTCATCGGAAACAATTCCGGAGATTAATTACGTGCCAAGTTCGGGGGACACTTCGGCCTTCCATCGTTTCGAGTTTGTATGACCCATTGTGATATGCTTCTATCACTCGGTAAGGGCCTTCCCAATTCGGGCCTAGTTTCCCCTGGCTTTCCACCCTACTAGCTTCGTTCCTTCTGTAGACAAAATCGCCTACTTTGAATGATACCGGGCGGACCCTTTGGTTATAGTATTGTTCAATTTTGGCTTTGTACTTTGCCTCTCGTATTGCTTCCATTTCTCGCCTTTCTTGTAGCAAATCTAAATTTAGACGTTGCTCTTCTTCATTCTCGTCCGGGTTGAACATCATAGTACGGTGTGTCGGTATCCCAATTTCGGCCGGTATGACGGCTTCACTTCCATATGTGAGGCTGAATGGCGTTTCGCCGTTGCTTGTTTTCAAAGAGGTTCTGTATGCCCATAAGACGTTGGGTAGCTCATCGACCCATCCGGCCTTTGCCCTGCCTAGCCTTGTCTTGATACCGTGCATGAGGCTTCCGTTGGCTCTTTCAACTAAACCGTTTGCTTGAGGATGTGCCACGGCCGTGTTTATCTGTTTGATTTTTAGTTTTGCACACCAACTTTTGAAGGGATCGTTTACGAAATTCGTACCATTATCCGTGACAATAATAGCCGGGAGTCCGAACCGACAAACTATGTTGTCCCAGACAAACTTTTTCACCTCCTTACCCGTCGTCTTTGCTAGAAGTTTTGCTTCTATCCACTTGGTGAAGTAATCTATTGCTACGATTACGTACCTCACCTTCCCTGGGGCTTCTGTCAGTGGACCAATCACATCCATTCCCCATTCATAAAAGGGTAACGGGGCCATGATAGAGGTCAGTATAGTCTTAGGTAGTTTCGGTACCGGGGAGTGAATCTGGCAGGAATCACATCTATTTATTTCCTCCCGAGCGTCTTTATGCATAGTTGGCTAGTAGTATCCTTGCCGGATAAGCTTTGCTACGACAGTCCTTGGACCGGAATGCATGCCACATGCACCCTCATGGACCTCCCGGATGATATAATTTGCTTGCAGGGGTCCTACGCAACATGCCATTGGACCCAGGTAGGACTTTTTGAACAGTACGTTTCCTTCCATGACATAGTGAGGGATTTTCATCCGGAGAGTTCTTGCCTCGTTGGGATCTTCCGGCCAAATGCCGTTTTGCAAGCATCTGATGATCGGTGTCATCCAATTGTCGCCTTCTTCCTCTACGATGGCTTTAATTTCCTCTTCTTATGTCGAAGGTTTCTCCAACACTTCTACTAAAACTTCTTTGGTGAGATGATTGAAGGCTACTGAAGCTAATTTGCTTAAGACATCAGCTTTTTGGTTCTGAGACCTCGGAATATTACGGATTTTAAACTTTTTGAACAGTCCGATGTGCTCTTTTGCTTTTGCTAAGTATCGTATCATGCTTTCTTTTGAGGCTACAAATTCTCCGTTTATTTGGCTTGCAACCAGCTTGAAATCTACTCTGACATCGAGGGCTTCGACATTCATTTTTCTTGCTATACGTAAACCGGCGAGGAGTGCTTCGTACTCCGCCTCGTTATTGGTGCTTCCGAAGTTTAAACGGAGCGCGTAGGTATGTTCTACTTGGTCAGGACCAATCAGAACTAGCCCGGCTCCTGAGCCTTTCTCGCTCGAAGCTCCGTCCGTATACAGTACCCATTCAGTCGAGCTTGACACATCACACATTTCCTTCATTATTTGCTTATCGCCCTTTCCTCTAAGTTCGATTGATATTTCCGAAATAAAGTCAGCAAGCACTTGCCCCTTAACGGAATTCTTTGGTACGTACGTTATATCGTACGCCCGTAACTCCACGGCATATTTCGTAAGCCTTCCTGATGTTTCGGCCTTGTTCAAAATTTGCTTTATGGGTTGATCAGTTATAACTTTGATTGGGTGTGCCTCGAAATACCTTCTCAATCGTCTAGACGCATGTAGGAGCGATAGGGCCAACTTCTCAACAGGCATGTAATTCTTTTCAGCTTCTTGTAACGTCCTGCTGACATAATGAATCGGCAATTGTCTTTCGTCCCTCTCGGTCAGTAGCACGGCACTTATTGCTCGGTGAGAGGCCGCTAGGTAAATATACAGGACTTCTTTTAGCTTGGGTGTGGTTAACAATGGGAGCTTTAGGATCAACGGCTTGAGGGATTGAAAAGCTTCCTCCGCCGCGTCCGTCCATCTATATTCGTCTTTGTTTTTCTTCGTGATGTTTTTCAGAGTTTCAAAGAACGGAAGGGATTTCTCCGCGGACTTTGCTAGAAAACGGTTCAAAGCTGCCAATTTTCCACTTAAACTTTGCATCTCCTTCAGAGTGGACGGAGATTTCATTTCAGCAATCGCCGTCGTTTTCTTTGGATTCGCCCTTATCCCTTCGGATGTTACAATGTAGCCCAAGAATTTCCCTTCCTCTACGCCGAAGGAGCATTTCCTCGGAGTTAGCTTCATGTTTATTTTCCGGAGGTTGTGGAAGGTTTCAGAGATATCGGCTAACATTTCTTTCTCGTCTTTGCTTTTGACCACCATGTCATCCACGTAAGCTTCTAAATTTCTGCCGATTTGACTTTGGAAAGCCGAGTCTACTAAACGTTGGTAGGTTGCTCCTGCATTCTTGAGCCCGAAGGGCATCTTGGTATAGCAGTATGTACCTTGCTCCGTGTAAAATGCTGTCTTTTCTTCATCCTCTTCGGCCATCTGAACTTGGTGATATCCTTTATAGGCGTCCAGAAAGCATTTGTATCTGAAGCCTACTATCGACTCTATCTTCCAGTCAATCTCTGGTAACGGGTAATAATCTTTCGGACATGAAGAGTTGAGGTTTTTGAAGTCGATGCACATCCTCCAACTTCCATCACATTTCTTCACTAGAACCGTATTGGAGATCCACGTCGGATACTTGACGGGTCTAACAATCCCTGCTTTCAACCATTCCTCCACTTCCTTCGTCACAACTTGATTCTTCTCCGCAGAGAGACTTCATTTTTTCTGAGCTACTGGGATGTCCGCCATATTAACATTCAGCCGATGCTTGATTAACCATCTAGGGACTTCGATCATATCCGACGGTTTTCATGCAAATATATCCTTATTTTTCCGTAATAGTTCAATAAGGCTTTTCCGACCCCCTCTTGAGAAGTTCTTTCCAATGATTACTAACTGTTCCGGATAAGCTGGGTTTACCAAAACTTCTTCGGTTCCCGTTGTCCTCTCCTCGTCGCCGTCTACTTCCTGCGGACCCTCGGATTGATACTCTTCGTTCATTTGCCTTTCCTCTAACTTCCAACATTCAGATATCATCGACGGACGGGCTCTCAGGGTTGCTATTCCCTTGGGTGTGGGGAACTTGATCATTGAGTGAATGGTGGATGGTACGGCCCTTATTTCCTTCAAACCCGTTCTGCCTAAGATTACATTGTATGGTGATGGGGAACTAACCACACAGAAGCTCATCATTGTTCTCCGGTACATGCCGTAGTCACCGAAGCACACTTCTAACTCAATCTTCCCCAAGGGCCTGTTTGTTTCTCCGGAGAAACCTACGAGGGATGTACTGGTCTCTCTGAGCCTGTCCTTAATGTTGGTACTGAGGTTATCAAAGCAGTGCTCGTACATTACGTTTACTGCCGACCCTTCATCTACGTATATCCGTCGTACGAGATATCCACCAATGTCTCCTTCAACGATGAGGGGCTCATCAGATAAATCTTCTGTCATGATTGGAGGAAAAGTAATTGGAGCTTTCATCCAACCTTCCTCATGGTCAGAGCTTCTCCGTTTCGTTCCTCCAGAGGATCTTATCATGTTGATCACCTTGCTTTTCCCTTTGTCATAGTTTTTCGCCGGCTCCCTATCTCTGCCGGTATCTCTTTGTTTCCATTCTTTCAACAGGTGATCGAGTCTTCTGGACTCCAACGCCATCTCTAATTGCTTTTTCAACTCTCGACAGTGGTTGGTTAAATGACCGGCTTCTTTATGGTATACACAGAACTTACCCATGTTTTCTCGCGTAGGTTTGCTGCCTGTGGGCCAGGGCGTCTGTAAGTTTAGATGGCGCTCTGTGGCTAGGATCTCCCTAGGAGGTTTTGTGAGTGCGTTTATACCGGGACGCTGTGATCCTTCCCTGAAGGTTTTCACCGGCCTACGATCCTGGCGGTAATAATCATTACGGCCAAAGTCCCTTCTAGGGGCCACGTATGGGTGATACGTATCTTTGTTACGGGGTTCATTTTTCTTCTCACTCCTATATTTGTCATCTTTGAAGCTCCTCTTTCTGTTTGCTTCGAACCCTTCTGTTAATACAAATATCGCCTAAAAACGTTATTTATATTTTACGATCTTTGCTAAGTTTTGTTAATGACAAAGTATGAACTTTAGCTAGGAGTAAATCATCACTTTAAGTGTTTAAGTCTTGTTTAAACTAAGGTTTACATCTCTTTTAAACAAAACATTGTTTTCATTTCTTAAATTAGAAAGTGTCTTGTCACATCACATTTATTTCTTAATATAGTAAGGTCACATCACATTTAGGGCAAGCTTTGTCAATATACATTTATGGTAAGAAGTGTGTTTGACTTACTAAGTGGTTGCTTGCAAGTTTAGTGTTTGACTTGATATTATGAGATGTGACATTGTTTGGTTTGCAAGGAGTAATGAGATGTGACCTTGTTTGGTTTGGAAGATTTATTGCAAAAACCAACTGCAGCCCTGGCGGTACCCTGGGGATACATGGGCGGAACCCTTCTGAGGGGTTCGCCGTATCCGCCAGACCTGCAGAATGGTTTGCTATAAATACCAAACCATTTGCTAGTTTTGAGTAACCCTTTTAGGACATATTTTCACATACTCTCTAAACTAACTCAGTAACATTCTGTCTTGTGTAATTCTCTTATGTAGCAAGGGACTTCACAAGATCATTGAAGAAGTAACAAGCTTCAACTCTAAAGTTGCAAGTCTTGGTAGCTTGGTCATGTATAAGCTTTGGTAGTTTATACTTCATTTGTGTCATATATGTAGAAGTGATTGGTTAGTATTTTAGGCCTCAAAATACGTAGTGTGTCGGGAGTTGTTGTACCCTTGTAAAAGAACTAACGGGAGTAGTTGTACCCTTGGTAAAGAACTCGACATCTAGCTTAGTGTCGGTAAAAGTGTAAGCGACGATGGGAGTAGTTGTACCCGTGTAAAAGAACTCGACATCTAGCTTAGTGTCGGTAAAAGTGTAAGCGACGTTGTAAAGGTTTTCTCCGCCGGTGAAAGGAGCTTGTTGATTAGTGCTTATAACTCTCGAGTTGGAAACTCGGGGCGTGGATGTAGGGCAAGGAAAAAGAGTCCTTATAGCCGAACCACAATAAACAATCGTGTTGTGGTTTGATCGTTTCTTTCTTTATCTTTGCTTATTACATGTTGTTCTTTAGTTGGAATTGCTAGTTACATATAAAGCTCTTCAAAGAACTAAACAAGTAAAGATGTGTTTGTATCTTCAAACAAAAGTAAAGCTTTTCAAATAACTAAACAAGCAAAGTTAGGATCATCACTAGCAAAGCTTTTCAATGTATGAAACTAGTAAAGTTAGAATTGTTATTTACATAAAAAGCTTTTCAAAGAATCAAACATATAACGTTGTGTTTATATCTTTAAGCAAACGTCAAAGTTTTCTAAAAGATATTCAAGTTAAATATGACATTAAAAAGCGGTAAACTATTCAACCCCCCTTCTAGTTTTCTACACCTTCCCCTCGGGGCAGCTCCGTGTTTCGGTATGCGTCCTCCGCCCTGATGAAGTCATCTACCCTAGCAAACATTTCTGTTACTGAACGAGGTACTCTGTCCGAAAATTTCTTTGCCAATTCCGGACATTTATGAGCATTCATGAAAGCCGAAATGCGCATGATTTCCGGCACTCCGCTGATGTAACTTGCCTCATCACTCCATCTTTCCTTGAAGTCCACCAACGACTCATGGGCTCTCCTGACGATCTTGGTAATTTCCGTCGGATCTTTGGTACATTTCCTCCGGAGAGCAAATCGAGTAGAAAACTGTTCTCTTAACTCATCCCAGCTGTTGATGCTACCGGGCTCTAATCGCTCAAACCATCCTCCGGCCGCTCCGTCTAAGGTCTGCTGAAACAAAAGACACCAAGTTGGCATCGGCCATTGCCCTTGGTTTGCCGCTCCGGTGAAACGCGTGAGGTGGTCGTTCGGGTCTGTAGATCCATCATAAAACCTCATGTTTAGAGGCATGATGTATTTCTCTCCGGAAAACTTCACTATCCGGCTGGTAAATGGTGATCGTGATACCTCCTTGAACGGCTTGCTTAAGTCTTCATCCACTTCAACTACTTTATCCTACCGTCCTACCTCATTTCCCTCATCCCCGAAATCCAAACGCATCGCCCTGAGCACATTTTCTCCCAGAGCATTATGCTTCTTAATTAGCTCGGTCAGGGACACCATTTGCAAAAGAATTAATTCTTGAAGGTTCGGGGAATCATTATCCGGGTTGCTAGGGTTGCTTGTGTTGTCTGGATTGGTGTTTACTCCACTCCCTCCGGCGTGGAGGAGGAGGACCAATCATTTTTCTCAGGTAGAATGAATAACGGGTCCCACGGATGGCGCCAATTTGTTAAGGTAAAATCTTGTGAGGAGTTACTTCTTGTGAGGGATCTTCGGATAGGTGTAGAGTCCTGCGCACAAGAATCACACGTTAGGCTCACCCCGGGTGTTGTCCCAGGACCAACCTCCGGTGTGAGAGTAAGTATGTATGATACGGAGAGTAAAGGAGTGAGTGAGAGTAAATGCAGTATGTGTGTGTTAGTTGTGTGACATAAATGAGGTGAGGGTATTTATACTACCTTGTATTCTTACCTGCTCTGCCTCGGGAAGGAGCGCACAGTGTTACGCCGTACTTAGTAGGTAGGTGTCAGATCACGTGGGTAACACAATCCCTGAGAATCTGGGATGGCGGCGTGACTGTAATTAATGCTATTGTCCTTCATGTAAAAGAGAGGTCCTCGTATAGAATGATGTCTTCATTCTGCCATCCGGATTAAGTGTAGGATCCGGAGGGTTTATTACTGGAGGCAGGTGAGAAGTCCGAAGGGCGTGTACCGTTCGGACACATACGCCAACAATCTTAATGTGTCCCAATTAATTAATTAATGTTGCTTTCCAAAATGTTACTAAATCGGTACCTGCTATAAGTGACAACATCTATGAAAAAAAACTGGTACATTGACTAGACGATTTTGACCCGATCTTCCGGCAACTGGCTTAGGCGCGAGCCAGTTCATTGCAGTAGGTCTTTGTGATTTCTCCCAATCTTTCTGTTCTTGTCAAAAATCTTTTTAGGTTCTCGTCTTTATAGACTAAAAGGATTCCGGTATAGCTTCCTAATTACACATCAGAAATCTGAGACTGAGACTGAGACCTGATCTTAGAAAACCTCGTCTATTGTTTTACAACCAAAATGAATTAATCTTAGAAATTTTTACAACGAAAATGAATTATGAACAGCTTGAAATTCCGAATCCGCCACATTCACTGATCTCACAATGGTAAGAGATCTCCTCTGCTAGGCATGATTAGATCTTTAAAGATCTTCATTGACTAGTTAAAGGAAAGGACCATACAGAAATGATCAGTAAATAGGTTATTAGTTCATGTGGTTTACACTTTTTCACATTTCGTCCTAAAGCTTCAAATATTACACCGTTCGTTTATATGGTTGACACTTTATAACATACCGGTCCTTTGATACTGAGTCCAAAGTGTCTTAATGTACAGGTAATGTTATGGGCTTATTGGTCCGTTCACTCACATTCATCTACTAGTCTACTACCTTTATTTTTACCTTTACTCAAAACTCAACCACACACACGCCTCTATCTTTTTATCAAATCACTCTATTATATACTAGAAGGGTACCCGAGCAATGCGGCGGCGGGTACCCGGTGACTATTTGTGGCGTACAAATATTTTTTTATTCTAAACCTTATTTATTTAGTATCGTCTCAAATACTTTAAAACGTAGTAGATATATGTTTTTTAGAAGCAGAACATTTAAATTATTAATAGTGTAATGTGTGCTTAGAAACTGAGATTAAACTGTGTTAGTTTGTTGGTTATTTTGTAGAATTTATATATATGAAATATACATTGAAAGGTAGTTAATTGGACTGTTATATCACATTGATTAAATGGACTAGTGCAAGTTAGTGAGGTTCATAAATATTAGTCGCTCATACAATTAAAGAGATTAAAATTCATAATGTAACTTAACTCCTATTAATATACTAGCAGAGTCCCCGTGCGATGCAGCTGCGGGCACCCTGTAATTTATTTTTTTCGGTTAATAATTTATTTTATTTGTACGTTTTTTGGCAATAGCTTTACTGATTAATTTTTTATGCCAAAAGTTTGATGAATTTTGCTTAGTTTGTATTATTTTATTTATTATTTATTTTATGTTTTTGTTTAGTAGTTTACTTGGTTTGTACAATATGTGAACATATTTTAGTTTATTATATTTTTTTTTTGACAATAAATTTACGGATATCAAAAATTTCGTTTAGCTCGTGTCCGTTCGGGCTCGAGCCCGTTAGCTCGTGTCCGTTCGGTCTCGAGCCCATTGGGCCCATTGCCCGTTCGGGCTTAAAAATTTGTATAATATGCTTTATTATTTGTATTAGTGACATTTAATGCAGGAATTCTGTTTAAGTTGGTTGTACAATATGCTTGATAATTTGTATTTCTTATGTAAGGGGTGTTTTAATAAGTGTATTAGTTGTATTTATTGACTATTTAATTAATTGTTTTTATTGTACATAATTCAATTTTAAGCCATTAATTTTAAACTTTAATGGCAAAGACAAAGTGGTGTATACATGAAGCTACTAAACTTGTACATGTCTAATTATATCTCATTTATTGTACTAAATGTTTAATTGTCTTGAATCACTTGTACTTTTAGCATTGAAATGTGTAATGCTTAATTTTAAGTATTCTATTAATAATAGTCATTCAATAATAGTCATTTATTGTACTAAATGTTTATAATATAGCATGATATGTGTTAGTTTGAAATCCTTCCAATTAAAGAAATGTTTTTGGTCTTATTTTTTTAAGACTTCCTTTTTAGGAATGGCCTAAATGCATTATAATGTAGTTAAAATTAGGCGTGCGAACGACGACTTTTTGTGTTGTAAAAGAATGAAACGACGTCGGTTTGTTCAATGGCATGTTGTTTTATTGTTTCGGCTGTGTCGTTTGGTAGTTTATTGGGCCATTTTCATTTTTGGGTTTTAATTGAGTCATCATGTTATTTGTTGGCCTATTTTCGTTATTTTTTTTTCTTGTTTTTGTTATAAACCAGGCAATACATGTAGTCTTATAAACTAGGCAATACAGTGAGTGGCCTATGCGTCTTCTTCAACACATACGTGTCTACACTGCTAGATCCTCATAGTGTCAAAATACATGCAACCTTCCCCCCTCTCTCTCCCCCCCTCTCCCCCCACTCTCTCTCTCTCTCTCTCTCTCTCTCGATAAATTTACACAGACTGGTTGCATCTTTGTCTAAATAAGTTGGGTTAGATCGGAAGGAGTGGTGATTGTTTGGTGGTTTCAATGGTTCAAAGCTCGAGATAGAAGTCTGATTGTCATCTGATTAGTAACATATGGTATTTCGGTATTTTTTTTTAGTTTGTATGTTATTAGTGGATTGGTGGATATGTGTTGTTGTTAATTTAAGCTTTGTGAAAATGCTGATGTGTGATCATAAGTGTTGATTTTATATGGTGTTCTACAAGTTGTGTTTTATTTCTCGTTGTTTGTTTTTTCAATTCTTTTAGTATGCATTGCATTAGTGGATTTTTGGATGCGTATATGTGTTTCTATAAGCTTTTTGATATCTTTTGGAGTCTGATATGTTGACATGCATGCTGATTTTCTACACTTTGTATAGTTAGTGGTCGTAAATGTTTTGTGATAACCTTTTAAACTTTGATGTGTGGTCATAAGTGCTGAATTTTTATGCTCTGTGTAAGTTGTGGTCATAACTTCTGATTTCTTAAGTGCTAGAAGCTATTTTTGGGCTGCACAAAATAAGTGCTTCCTGATATCACTTAAAATATGATATGTGGTAATAAGTGTTGATTTTATACGTTGCGTATAAGTTATGGTGATAACTGCTAATTTCATACGTGCTGTTATTTAAAAAAGGTAACATATAATTCGTTTTAGAAGCTGGTGCGCCGTTGTATAAAGTGGCTTTGAAAATACAATACACAAATCTATTTATGTTTTTGCGCTATATGTCCTTCAATATAGTTTTTTGATCGTCTTTATAGTTTCAAAGCTCATTAAGGATATCTGTAAGGGAATAAAGTGTTGGTTATTCATAGAATACAAACCTTGTAATAGTACAAAATAGATCCCTAGACTTCTAATCTATAGTTATACAACCAACATACTTTGTAGACTAATATTACATTCATTTGTAATTCCGAACATTTTATAAACGAGGTGTTTAAATATCTTGGACGGTGGGAAAATTTTAAAATTGACCTGGTGATGACGTATAATACGAATAGCGCGCTTACTGGGTCTAGACCGTATTATACACAATATGGCTCCGGCCCAATACAACTAAAATGCTAGGCGCTGGACCCCGGCACAACAGACAAACAAACCAGGCCCCGGCCCAACAAACCGGATCTTACTAAAACCCAAGCCACGAGCATGGCACAGTCCCAACATACAAGGACATGTACGGACCACTCGAGTGACACTCCCAAAGTGCGCTCACGGACTGGCCCACGGTCCGGAAAGTGATCCACGTCCGCAATCATCGATTAAGTTACGGATCCTTGCCCAAAAAGGGTCCCACACCGGCCACTACAAAGATACGAATTATTAGGAAACCTTAGCATTTCGACCACCTATAAATGGTAACCTCAATACACACTCTCGAGATATGACTTTCTCACTCAACCCAATACACAAATATTTCTCTCACAACATTAGTACTTACTCTCACACCAAAGCTTAATTGTGGGGTCCGTCCCCACGATAAGGCTAACGGTTTACTTTCGCTTATGCAGGGAATACAATCTACTACTTGGATTAGTGCATAAACCACATAGTGGACGATCCACCAAGGACGGCCCGTAACGAACTAAGCCTAATCCTAACCCATTAACACATTTTTCACTAACAATTTGGTGCCATCCGTGTGGCCTAGTGCATAATTGCGTTCTAGAGAAATACTCACCACGAGCAAACGATCTGGAAATACTATCTCAGCCTCAACAACTGCCTTGCGGAAGACGATGGGAAAAGACAGAATACTAAAAGGTCAAAACAAGCTGACACCTGGTGCTGCTCCCCGAGAGCACAACAGTGATCACAATCACCAGTTACTGATCTCCCAGAGTGAGAAATCCCATCAATAGAAGACGTCCTGAAAGAAATCCGAAAGCAAGCAAATACATTTAAGCTCCGAAGCAGCCACGCAACATCCCGAGTCAAGTACGCACGGAAAGGGGGAGCCCAGGAAAGAGAAGATAATTCAGTCTAAGGACACACCTGGAGGGTCCAACCAAGAAGGTAAACAACCCGACGTACCAGGAAGAAAAAGGAGAATGTTGATATAAATAAATGCCTAAAAACGTTATTCATATCTTTCGATATCTCTATGTTTTGATAATCACAAAACGAAAACTCATCAAACCAAAGATCATAACGTAAATAAGTATTTAGTAGTAAATACTCACTTTCACCATCTAATCACTTAAGGTATGAATAAACAAAGTGTCTAATGCATTATAAGATCAAAGGAACATTTTTATTAATCACTAGATTTTTATAAAATGTCACAAAACATTTTATATCTTTTATAAAACATTTTTGGAATTAAAAGAATATGTTTAATTCATTACAAATATATGAATTCAAATTTTCAACCAAAAATGACAAATCTAATCCAGAAAAACTTTCCTCACAAAAAGACAAAATTGGGCAACGTTCAGGAGGGCGGCCCCCTTAATTCCTTAGGCGGACCCCTTAATAATTAAGGGGACCGGCACGCTCTAGATTCCCCCCAGCTGTCCCTTTAAATACTGGTTCATTCCACTATTTTTTCTTGCCTTTTTGCACTCTAAACTTTCTGATTCAAACCTCCATTTCTATCCTCTAAAATCGTTTGATCATATATACATTAATCTTTGTTTCAAAGTGATTCAAGCCTCAATACTCAAGTGCAAAGAGAAGAATACTTATATCAATTAAGATTAGAAGTATTACAACTTAGTATCATCTTGCTATCTAAGTTGTTTGTTCATTTCATCTTGTTAATCATTCATACTTTGGTGAAGAAGGTGTATACATTAGTTAGCTAGATTTGGACATAGGATCTAGAATTGCTGTAAGTGTGAAGTGGTACTAGAAGTGAAGAAGTAGTAGAGCATAGGATTGGTGATAGGAGGTATAAGTAGTAGTGGTTAGTAGTGAAGAAGTTGAAGACTCAAAGTTGAGAAGACATTGAAGACTAGAAGGTATGGTGACATAGAAGCTTTGAACCATAGAAGACATAGAAGCTTTTATAGTAGAAGTATCCTTGTAGTGGTATATAGATAAAGGCACTCAAGTATAGAGATAGAAGCATTGAAGGTGTGAAGACTTAGAAGCCTAGAAGTTGTCAAGTAGCAAAATCCTTGAAGTAGTGAAGAAGTTGTGAAGGCGTGAAGAAACAAGTGTTGTGAAGAAGTTTAGAAGGCGTGAAAGGGTGTGAAGAAGTTGTGCTGTGATTGTAGTTGTGAGATTGGTTCTAGCTACGATTAGAACTCGACATTTAGCTTAGTGTCGTTAATCGGAATAAGCCTAGGTGTGTACGGTTTTCTCCGCCATAAGGGAGGTTATTGACTTAGTGAAGAATACTCTCGAGCTAGGTGCTCGGGGAGTGGAGTAGGGCAAGGAAGGTGTCCTTGTAGCCGAACCACTATAAATCTTTTGTCTCCCAGTTTGATCTTTCCATCTCTCACTTTTTGCTTACTTACTTATTTGCATTTCGTATATAGTTATAATTGCTTGTGTTGTGCATATATTGATTTCACATAAAGATCAAACTAGGTTCCATTCACAACATTAATTTTATATAACCAAACCATAAGGATATATACATATTAAAACATATATATATATATATATATATATATATATATATATATATATATATATATATATATATATATATATATATATATATATATATATATTTAAGTGCGATTTATGAAACTATAATTCCTATCCAACATTCTATATAAGTAGTGTTTATACGATAATTGTAAACAAACTAGTATCTATACTTTTGCATCTAAGGTTCTTGTAATTTGCATCTATTCTTTAGAATCAAAATTTTATAAAACGAAAAAGACGTAAAACTATTCAACCCCCCTTTATAGTTTTCCACAGAGAAGTAGCTCTGTAGCACGCGAGGACTCGGAAGATGATGAATCCATCAAAATACGAAAAATGAAAAAGTGGCACGCTTATATTCGCAGAGCCATGTCCCGGGAAGATGCTGCCAAGCGAAAAGAGAAACTAGGGGGAATAACATAACTGTCCTGTCAAAAGGAGCGGTACCCAGTCCTGAAGGGAGCGACGAGGCACATTTCAAAGGTACAAGTGTCGATAACAAAGATCAAGCGTGGCTACCGATATGTTGAAAAGTTGACCCGTTCGACTCATACATCTGTAACGCCAAGTTTTTGGAAAAGTCGCACCTACTAGGCAATGTAAAGACACTCGACGGGAGCACGAATCCAACAGATTGCTTCAGAGCCTCCCGAACAATAGCACGTGCACAACACTGGGACATGCCTGCCCGACATCACAGGTTCAAGACGACACTTTGCGGACCAACCCGGACTCGATCTAAAAGCATCTCTCTAGACTCTATGAGAAGTTACTATCAAGTACAGGCAGCGTTCTCACGACATCCCTCCAAAGACAAAAGAATTATCAAAAACCAGGCGTTACCTCTCCAACACAAGCAAAGAAAAGACGAGTCGATAAGCGACTTCGAACAAAGGTTTAAAAGAGAAGGCATATATGCAAAGAAGACCTTGGGGGAAATGATGATATTAGAGTTCATACGCGGACTATCTGGTACGGAGCCAGTCGACCTTACCCAACAAGGGAAGAGGGATCTAGGAGAAACAATAGTCACTCTGCCCGTGACAAAAACTCAAGCGGCCCCGGCTGCAGTATGTCACACCTTGCCAAGGCGAAAACGCGAGGGTGTAACTTCATGGATATCATCACAACACATGTGTCTATATAGAGAATAACTACATGCACATAAATAGAGCTAAGTACAAACACGAAGTGTTGAAACATTACCCAAAAATAAAATAACAAAACAAATATCAAAGGTAACTTCAGTAAATCTCAAAGTACCAAAACAAAAATATAGTAGTATCACAACCAAATTCAAACCAATCAAATCCAAACATAAGATAAATCATTCTCAAATGCAACTAAGTCTTGTCTAGTCGCTGCTCTCATCTTTAGCCATAGAATGCTCACCTGAAAATGATGCTTAAAACGTCAACATAATGTTGGTGAGATTCATAGGTTTAAGACACACACATTAGGCAACCAGTTCACTATGATTATAAAATATAGTTGGACAGTAAGACTAGTTATCATACAAGTAAGCATGCAATCACAAAACCAACTAACAACTGGGATGCAATGTGCCCACCGATCCATTATTAAACATCCATTGGGACGGAACGCGCCCACCGATCCAAGTTCACAATAATGGGTAAACCGTACCCTCTGATCAGACCACACAGAATAATAGTGAGTAGAATTACTACTCTCCAATTAGATAATGGAAGGAAAGCTACCCTCCAATTGGACCACACAGAATCACCACATCATAATCATGCAATACACGTATAACAACACTTACAAGTCCAAGCAGTTAAAACACATAATCACAGTAACTTAAAATATTAAACACAAACATCATTCCCATCCCAAGTTTAAAACAATGTAAAAGTAGGACTATGAACTCACCTCAAACTTCACAGCTTCCAAAATAACAAATCACAAATCTACACAACAAAATAAGATCACATTACACACGACCAAGCATAAAAGCTATAGTCCATGTAACACACATATGATGGATGTATAAGGTTCATATGACCCACCATGAGTCTCCTAGACTCCATACTAACCATCACCAAACACTAACACTCACTAAATCCCTTGCACACATAATTTCAAAAAACGCAGAATTTTGGGGTATATTCGCCCACATAAAATAATAACATTAAAAGCTCAACAACTCACACCAAAAATTTACCATAGTCTCTCATAAGCATACAAGCTAATCCCAGAAGGCCATGGTCTAATAACACACACAAGTACTCTTAATAAAATCAAACTTGAAAACTATCCAGATTCGGATCTGAACGCACACCAAAAAGTTTTGACCAAACTAACCCACTTGTACAACTTTTATCGCAAATACTTCGCGTGGGAGTCTAAATACACATGAAACTCAACTCCTCCAGAAGGGATAACCTAAATCTCACTTTTTCATCCACATCTCACTACCAAACTTATGACCTAATTCTTTCCCGGTTTTACAGCTTTGACACCTTAACTTGCAAAAATCAAAAGACTAACTTCCGGACCTCGAAATCGATCGTGGCCGGACTTTTTGGAAAGCTCTTTCACTGAACTTCAATTTAGACTAAAAATTGGTGATCTAACTCATCTCCATCTATTAAATATCTTCAGATCGTTATAGCCCTACCATGCTGTCCAAAACTAACTCATTGTTTAACATGTTTTATAACCAAATCTCCTTCACTAATCATCATACTATTATTAACTAATGATCATAACATGTTTAACATCATAAATAAACAGAAGTTTACAAACCCTAGATCCATCATAATTAATATTACATGAATTAGTATAATAATTAAACAATTGAACAGGTGTTTAAAGAATTATACCTTGATCCTTGATTATTGCTTCAAGAAAATACACCCTAACTTTTTTTTCTTCCTTTTTCTTCTCCTTGGCTGATCGTTTACGTCAAAAGAATAGGTAGGAGAGTTTTGATTTTGTATTTATATTATTTAGAGATAATTACCTTAAGTTAGAATTATGATTGGGCAAAAATTGGGTTTCCTTTTCTTTGTTTTCCCCTATTCGGCCGATCACCCCCCATATATTATTTTTATTTATTTCTATTATTAATCGTTTTTTCCCAGATGCGTTGACGTTCCCCTTTTTTTCATTCTACTTATTATTAAATTATTACACTTAAAACCTGTTGATATAAATAATGTATAAAAACGTTATTAATATTTTTCGATATCCTTAAGTTTTGACGATCACAAAATATAAAAACATTAAACGCAAAGTTAATACGTAAATAAGTTTTAAGCAAGTTTATATTATCTCATCCAACATAATCACTTAAGGTATGAATAAACAAGTGATTAATACATTTTATGATCAAATGGATGTTTATTTAATTAATACAAAGGTTATAAAATTAAATAAACTAATTATACATTTTTGAAAAACATTTTTGGTAATAAAGGAAAATGTTTAATTCATAGTAAATATATGAATTCAAATTTTTAACAAAATCAGTTAGTTTTTCTCCAAATAAACTTTCCCCACTAAAGGACAAGATTTCTGGCCGTTATAGCTGGGTGGCCCCCTTGGGGCCGGCCATGAATTAAGGGGACCGGCCATGAATTAAGGGGACCGGGCACGCTCCCCTGTCAGATTCTGTCAGAAATTTTTCCCTATAAATACCACCTCAAACCTGGAATTTTTCTCACCTCTTGCACGAAAATTTTCAGATCCAAATCTCTCTAAACATCCTCCTAAAAACCCTTTGATCATATAATTGTTAATCCTTGTTTCAAGTGATTCATTCCCTCACCTCTCATCTCTCAAAGTGCAAGAGAAGAATACTCCTTCAACATCAAGTTGTGAAGTATTGTAGATTTGTGTATATAGTCTAGTTGTTGTGTACATTCATTGTAAAGGTGTGATAGTATTGTAACTAGATAGATCTAGGAGTAGAAGTTGTGAATAGAAGTAGTGAGATATAAGTAGTTTGTTGTGAAGAAGAAGAGCTAGGAAGTAGAGAGTTGTGAAGAAGATTGTTGTGAAGTAGATAGTTGTGAAGCTAGATAGGTGTGAAGAAGTAGTGTTGTGATTAAGTAGTGACTAGGTGTGAAGAAGGTGTGAAGAAGGTGTGTAGAAGGTGTGAATAAGTTGTGACGAAGTTGTGGTGTGTATATTGGTGTGTAAGGTTTTCTCCGCCATAAGGGAGCTTGTTGACATAGTGAAGAAAACTCTCGAGTAGGTGACTCGAGGAGTGGAGTAGGGCAAGGAAGGTGTCTTTGTAGCCGAACCACTATAAATCCTTTGTCTCGCGGTTAGATCTTTTCATATCTTACTTATTATCTTGTTTATATCATTATTACTTTTGTAGACGTAGACGTTTATATATGTAGTTGCTCATATAGTGCTAGTATTGATTTTACTTAAAGATCAAACAAAAGTTTCATTCACAAAACAAAGTTTTTACAATCAAACTAAAAAGGTAACATACATATAATTGATCATTTCGATCAAGTATAGTTTTCATACAAAATATAACTAAGGATTATAAAATAAACGTTTACTTACTTGTCTCTCGTATATAACTATAATTGTTTATATTATGCATGTGTTGATTTCACATACTTAGCTTACATTATTATTATTATTCATACTTAGATATAGTTGTTCATATTGTTCAAGATTTGAGTTCACATAAGTTAGAATCAAAGTTTTTAAAAGCAAACAAGACTTTAAAACTAAACTAATTTTTCATAATGAAATTAAAAAGACGTAAAGCTATTCAACCCCCCCTTCTAGTTTTCCACAAAACCTTATACTTTTGATATTTTATAAGTACCCATAACGAATCCTAACGTCTTACGCGATAAACCTTAGTTTTTACGACAACTCGGAAAGATTATCATTTTCAAAACAAAGTTTCCAAAAATTGATTTTCTCACCCTTTAAAAGTGTAACACATAAAAACAAACTCCTCGTAACTTGCTAACGCTCAAATACTTGAACGAAGACTCGTTACGCAAAAACACAAAAACACAAAAACACCAAAACTACACAAGTCATTTCTACACCACAAAGGCGATCAAAATGAACTTACCCAAAATCAATACTCTCCAAATCACAATAATAATCTCACACAAAAAGGGATTTAGTGTCACCAAACTTATTAATCACACAATATCACACATGTAACACACATATATACCATATAATCACCTAATTCACCAAAAAAAGTTAAATAGATCGAGACTGTTAGTCTAGCTAACCTGTTAAAACCACGGTTGTTACATCATCCCCCACTTAGGGAAATCGCGCCCCGAGATTTAATAGCTCGTCTCATAACCTCCTCAGCAAACAACTTAGGGTACTTAGATCTCATCTGATCCTCATGCTCCCAAGTAAACTCAGGACCACGCTTGGAATTCCATCGTACCTTCACCAATGCTGTCTTACCACGCTTCATACTCTTGACCTCTCGGTCCATAATTTCAACAGGATCCTCAACGAAATGAAGGGTCCTGTTAACCTTAACCTTATCTAATGGCACATGCAAACTAGCATCTGCCAAACATTTCTTCAAATTAGATACGTGAAATGTATCATGCATACCACTTAGCTCCTCAGGCAATTTCAACCGATATGCCACAAGTCCAATCCTTTCCGTAATCTCAAACGGCCCTACATATCTAGGTGCTAGCTTGCCTTTCCTGCCAAAACGCACAACACCTTTCTAAGGAGGCACTTTCAACATAACAAAATCCCTAACATTAAACTCTAAAGTTTTACGGAGATTATCCGCATAACTCTTTTGTCGATCTCTTGCGGCCTTAATTCTTTCCTTAATCTGGAAGACCATATCCATAGTCTCTTATACCAATTCAGGACCAATTAGTTGGCTTGTCCCAACCTTTGCCCATAAAACAAGTGATCTACACTTCCTTCCATACAACATCTCAAATGGTGCACACCTAATACTGGTGTGGTAACTGTTATTATAGGAAAACTCTGCCAAAGGTAAATGAGTATCCCAGCTTCCTAAAAAATCAATAGCACATGCCCGAAGCAGATCTTCTAAAGTCTGAATCGTTCGCTCACTTTGCCCATCAGTCTGTGGATGATAAGCGGTACTCATATCCAACCGTGTATCCAAAGCCTTTTGCAATGATTGCCAAAACCGCGAGGTAAACCTACTATTACGATCAGAAATAATAGACATAGGCACACCATGTTTTGCCATAATCTCATTAATATAAATCCTTGCCAGCTTCTCCATCTTATAATCCTTACGAATGGCCAGAAAATGTGCAGACTTCGTCAGTCTATCCACAATGACCCATATCGTGTCATGCCCATTACTTGTCCGAGGCAACTTGGTAATAAAATCCATAGTTATATTATCCCACTTCCATTCAGGAATCGGCAGCTGCTGTAAGAATCGAGAGGGTTTCTGATGTTCAGCCTTAACTTTCAAGCAAGTAAGACATTTACTAACATACTAAGCTATTTCCCTCTTCATTCCTGGCCACCAATAAGAATCTCTATGATCATAATACATCTTATCAGACCCTGGATAAATCGAGCATCTCGTCTTATGAGCCTCATCCATGATCAACCTTCTCACATCTCCTACTAGTGGAACCCATATTCGATCCAAGAAATATATTCCACCATCCTCTTTTCTCTCCATTTGTTGATCTAACCCACGCAACATTTCGGCTATAGCGTTCTCATCCTTGAGAGCTTCTTCTTGTGCCACCAATATCTTACTCTTAATTCCTGACTGCAATGTCACGCTCATAGCTCGCACACGTTTAGGCTTAATCATTTCCTTCCTACTCAATGCATCAGCCACCACATTTGCTTTTCTAGGATGATAGCGAATCTCGCAATCATAATCACTAAACATTTCAATCCATCATCTTTGGCGCATATTCAGCTCCTTCTGAGTAAAAATATGCTGAAGGCTCTTATGATCAGTGTAAACAAAACTCTTCGTGCCATACAAATAATGTCTCCAATTCTTGAGAGCGAATACTACCGCAGCAAGCTCTAGATCATGAGTGGTATAATTCTTCTCATGGATCTTGAGTTGTCGAGATGCATAGGCTATCACTTTCCCCCTCTGCATTAATACACACCCAAATACCTGATTTGACGCATGACAATACACCACAAAATCATCTGGTCCATCAGGTAACGTCAAAACAGGTGCATTACACAAACTATCTTTTAGGAAAGCCATCTCTTACTCATTTCCCAAACATAATTCTTATTCTTCTGAGTCAGCATAGTGAGGGGCTTGGCAATCTTTGAAAAATTCGCTATAAAGCTCTTGTAGTAACCTACCAATCCTAAGAAAGAGCGTATCTCAGACGGCGTCGTAGGAGCCTTCCAATTCTTGACTGCTTCAATCTTAATAGGATCCACAGTTATACCTTCACTATTCACTACATGTCCAAGAAAATGCACCTCCTGTAACCAAAACTCACATTTTGAGAACTTGGTGTACTACCTTTCATTCTCCAGCAATCCAAGTATCAACTTCAGATGTTCTCCATGCTCTTCCTTCATCTTAGAATAGATTAAGATATCGTCAATGAACACAATTACGAATTTATCCAAATAGGGCTTACATACACGATTCATCAAATCCATGAATACCGCGGGTGCATTTGTCAACCCAAATGGCATAACCGTGAACTCAAAGTGTCCATAACGGGTTCTAAAAGCTGTCTTTGGAATATCCTCCTCATACACTCTTAGCTGATGATAACCAGAATGCAGATCTATCTTTAGGAAAAATCGAGCACCTTGCAACTGGTCGAAAAGATCATCAATTCTAGGAAGAGGATATCGATTCTTAACCGTTAACTTGTTCAAATCCCGATAATTAATACACATCTGGAACGAACCATCCTTCTTCTTAACGAACAATACAGGTGATCCCCACGGGGAATGACTAGGTCAGGTAAACCCCTTATCTTGAAGCACTTGCAATTGCGCAGACAGCTCCTGCATCTCCGAGGGTGCTAAACGATATAGATATTTCGCCACAGGTTTCGCTCCAGGAATTAATTCACTACGAAACTCAACTTGACGTATCGGTGGTAATCCAGACAAATCCGCAGGAAAAATGCCCGGAAACTCACGCACTACAGGAATATCTCCTATTTTAAGTTCTTTGGACTTCGCACTCTTAAGAGATTTCAAACTCTTCTCCACGCTTTCCCCTTGTACCCGTAGTACATTGCCATTCTCCAAAGGGATACGAACCACCTTTTCATGGCATACTACCTTAGCCTTATGCCTAGCCAACCAATTCATTCCTATTACCACATCAAAACTTCCATGTCCGAAAGGTATTAAGTCAATCTTGAACGAAACACACTCCAACACGATCACACACTCACGAATAACCTTCTCAACTTCTACCTTTCTACCACTAGCTATTTCAATCACAATACTAGGTCTAAGTTCACTAGACTCAACACCCAATATTCTAGCAAATTCAGTTGACACAAAACAATAATCCGCACCCGTATCAAATAAAGTAGTAGCATAATAACCATTGAGAGAAAATGTACCAGTGACGACGTTCGGGTCTTAGCGTGCCTCATTTGCATTCATAGTAAACGCCTTTCCCTTAGCTGCATTCCTGTTAAACCCTTGACCTTGGCTTCCTTCAATGGCTAACCGATTTCTTGGCTGTCCAGGTGCCCTATTCAGCTTGGGACACATGCTACGGAGATGATCCGTACTACCACACTCATAGCATGCCTTACGAGTAAACCCTGCGCCAAACGAGTTGATTGGAGTCGCTTGAGTAATCACCGCACGACACTCTCTAGCAAAGTCTCCAGGTTTGTTACACCTGAAACATACACGACACGCCACCTGCTCGACATGATAACCATTGCACTTAGCACATTTGGGAGCAGTACCAGTATACCCCATCCTATCATTGTTTCCAACCACAGCCGTAGAAGCTGTTCCCACATAACCTGTTGCCACTACAGGATTCGTTGCTATGAACATCTTCCCATTCCTCGCTCTCTTGTTGTCAACACTAGACCCAACTGACTTACCAGTTTCAACCTCCTCCCTCTTCTTCTCGCTTGTCTTTGCAAGTATTCCACTCCTAACTGCTTCATCAGTCAGTGCTCCAGCGTTTTGAATGGCACTTAGGAGTGTCGTCGGCTCAGTAGCCCTAATCATACTCCGAATCTGTAGAACCAACCCACAGATATATTTATCGCTACGCTTCATTTCAGGAGTTACCATGTGAGGGACCATCCTAGCTAACTCGTGGAACATGTCAGTGTACCCTGTGTGATTAGCTCCTACCATCGCATGGTTCCAAAATTCTCCTCTAGTTTCTGCATTTCATTGCTTAGACAGAACTCCTCCACCATCAAGGCTTTGAAGTCCTCCCAAGTCATCCCCAATGCTGCAACTCTACCCCTAGATTGGAGTTGCGTAATCCACCAAGTCAACGCTTTGTTAACCAAAGAACTAGCCGCATAATTAACTTTCTGGCCCTCAGTACAACCACTTATATCCATTACTGATTCCATTTTCTCTATCCATCGAGTGAGCGCAATAGCACTACCCTTACCATCAAATTCTTTGGGCTTACAAGCCATAAACTCTTTGTAGGTACACCCATTGTTACCACTCCTTCCACTCCCAGCGCCATTAGGGTAAGCACCATTACCCATTTGCGCACTCAACTGACTTACAATCTCTGGCATTAAAGCTTCTAGTTGTTTGTTGATCAATTGCTGGAAGATAGGGTTGCTATCCCCAATAATGGGTGTCGGCTTCTTTGGTTTCTTTGGTGTTCGGTAAGCTCCACTCATTGGTGACTTAGTGATAGGACGTCTTGGTCTTTTTGGCGCCATTTCCTGAACACGCAGAACATTAGAACCATTAGACACCGTTCACAAAATTCCACAACCCTATAATCATACTTAACACATTTACTCCCCATCATATGGGACCATCATAACGAATAACGAAGTTAAACTAAATCCTACTACATGTAAGCATGTCACCATTGATCAATGTAGCATTGGACATAAGTCCACATGTGTCGTGATACATTTATAATTGTGTTGGCTACCCACAATCATAGATGTATCCTTTCACATGTTTACTTACTTCCAATGCCACACCTAACAATAGTAACACCTCACAATAATAAATACACAAACTCAAGCATTAACCATATCATACACCCATAAATCACATAGTATACACACAAAATATTCAAACTTGCCCAAGCCTTATTATTAATAACGTGTGAAAAATCCCAAAATCCAACAGAATCCACATTCCAACATACTACCAACATCCAAAGTCAACAAAAGAAAAAGAACATTCAAAACATAACTCTAAACACAATGTCGCATGTGGCTCGAGCTATATCTTATGCTTAAATCGTGTTACTCGCAGTGGACTCCAGATCTGAATCCGCTTTATCTTCCTCACTCAGCCATCCATTCCTACCTCCCTAAAACTGTGGTAGGGGACCACTTGCAAAGCTGTCCCTACTATTCCTTACCTCCTCCTCTACACAATCCACAAACTCATATGGGTCGTGAGGTCTAAGCATTACCCCGTATTCAAGGAATTTAGGACACCTTCCAAGGAACCTAACAATGTAACCATCCTTATCGGTCACCTTCGTTTCGTATCTCTCCCGCTTCACTCTACCTACCTCTACTAGGGTTAGCTTCTCCTCAATTGAACATGGAAACATTCTAGTAGGAATACGGATCCTCCTGCAAGTAGGTTTCAACTTTCCAATTCTCTTGCACCCAGTAGGAACCACAGTAGCCCATCGAAACTTACTATGCGCAGAAGATGCCATACTAAAAAAAATGACATATACAACACTAAGTATAGGGATTCCAAAGGCGTCTAATTCTCGATAAAATAATTCATAAGTTAGGAAAATAGAGAATAACTACACTTACACAAAGATCCTAAATGCAACTATATGAGGGACTCCAAGGTTATAGTCTAGGTTCAACCACCTAATTCTCTATAACCAAGGCTCTGATACCAATCTGTCACACCTCGCCAAGGCTGAAATGCGAGGGTGTAACTTCATGGATATCATCACAACACATGGTGTCTATATAGAGAATAACTACATGCACATAAATAGAGCAAAGTACAAACACGAAGTGTTGTAACAATACCCCAAAATAAAATAACCAAACAAATATCCAAAGGTATCTTTAGTAAATCTCAAAGTACCAAAAGAAAAACATAATATAAATCCTTCTCAAATCGAAACATAAGATAAATCCTTCTCAAATGCAACTAAGTCTCGTCTAGTCGCTGCTCTCAACCTTAGCCTTAGAATGCTCACCTGAAAATGATGCTTAAAAAGTCAACATAATGTTGGTGAGATTCATAGGTTTAAGACACACACATTAGGAAACCAGTTCACTGTGATTATAAAATATAGTTGGACAGTAAGACTAGTTATCATACAAGTAAGCGTGCAATCACAAAACCAACTAACAACTGGGACGGAACGTGCCCACCGATCCATTATCAAACATCCATTGCCACGGAACGCGCCCATCGATCCATGTTCACAATAATGGGTAAACCGTACCCTCTGATCAGACCACACAGAATAATAGTGAGTAGAATTACTACTCTCCAATAAGATAATGGAAGCAAAGCTACCCTCAATTGGACCACACAAAATCACCACATCATAATCATGCAATACACGTATAACAACACTTACAAGTCCAAGCAGTTACAACACATAATCACAGTAACTTAGAACATTAAACACAAGAATCATTCCTATCCCAAGTTTAAAACAATGTAACAGTGGGACTATGAACTCACCTCAAACTTCACAGCTTCCAAAATAACAAATCACAAATCTACACAACAAAATAAGATCACATTACACACGACCAAGCATAAAAGCTATAGTCCATGTAACACACATATGATGGATGTCTTAGGTTCATATGACCCACCATGAGTCTCCTAGACTCCATACTAACCATCACCAAACACAAACACTCGCTAAATCCCTTGCACACATAATTTCAGAAAAATCAGAATTTTGGGGTACATTCGCCCACATAAAATAATAACATTAAAAGCTCAACAACTCACACAAAAAATTTACCATAGTCTCTCATAAGAATACAAGCTAATCCCCGAAGGCCATGGTATAATAACACACACAAGTACCCTTAATAAAATCAAACTTGAAAACTATCCAGATTCAGATCTGAACGCACACCAAAACGTTTTGACCAAACTAACCCTCTTGTACAACTTTTTATCGCAAATCCTTCGCGTGGGAGTCTAAGTACATATGAAACTCAACTACTCCAGAAGGGCTAACCTAAATCTCACATTTTTATCCACATCTCACTACCAAACTTATGACCTAATTCTGTCCCGGTTTTACAGCTTTGACATCTTAACTTGGAAAAATCAAAAGACTAACTTCCGGACCTCGAAATCGATCGTGGCCGGACTTTTTGGAGGCTCTTTCACTGAAATTCAATTCAGACTAAAAATTCGTTATCTAACTCATATCCATCTATTAAGTATCTTTGTATCTTTACAACCCTACCATGCTGTCCAAAACTAACTCATTGTTTGACATGTTTTATAACCAAATCTCCTTCACTAATCATCATACTATTATTAACTAATGAACCTAACACGTTTAACATCATAAATTTACAGAAGTTTACAAACCCTAGATCCACCATAATTAATATTACACGAATTAGTATAATAATTAAACAATTGAACATATGTTTTAAGAATTATACCTTGATCTTTGATTATTGCTTCAAGAAAATAAACCCTAACTTTTTTTTTCCTTTTTCTTCTCCTTGGCTGATCATTTCTGTCAAAATAATGGGTAGGGGAGTTTTGATTTTGTATTTATATTATTGAGAGATAATTAACTTAAGTTAGAATTGTAATTGTGCGAAAATTTGGCTTCCTTTTCTTTGTTTTTCCCGTATTCGGCCGATCACCCCCATATATATATATTTTTTATTATTTTTATTTAATTAAATTATTACGCTTAAAACCTTATACTTTTGATATTTTATAAGTACCCATAACGAATCCTAACGTCTTACGCGATAAACCTAAGTTTTTACGACAACTCGGAAAGATTATCATTTTCAAAACAAAGTTTTCAAAAATAGATTTTCACACCCTTTAAAAGTATAACACATAAAAACAAACTCCTCGTAACTTGCTAACGCCTAAATACTTGAACAAAGACTCGTTACGCAAAAACACCAAAACTGTGAAAACGTAGAGGGGGGGGGGGGGTGAATACGTTACCGTTTAAAAACTTTATACTTGTTGTATCAAATATCCATTTTATAGCTTGTTCTAATATGAAAGATGTTATGTGTAGTTAGTGACTAGCATAACTTAAAACATGTTATCATCCAAGTATATTCGACAAGTAACAACACAAGCAATCACATAATGCAAACATTAACGTAAAGCAATAAGTAAAAGAAAGAGCAAACCGAACACGAGAATTTATAGTGGTTCGGTCACGGATCTCCTCTCTTCCCTACTCCACTCCTCGAGTACCCAACTCGAGAGTTACTTCACTAGATCTACAAGCTCCCATCTTGGCGGAGAAAACCTTACAACTCGAGAGTTACTCAAGTGTGGGGGATTGATGAGTGTGTAAATACTCATCATTTTTACCGTATTTTAACTGCCAAAACACGTGCAAACACTCAAGAATGCATCAAAATAATGAAAATATCCCAAAGATCGTGTTTTATATGTTTTAAATGCAAAATGATTGAAAATAAACGAAAAACGAACAAAGTTTGCATAATTGGCAGTTTCAGTCCCCCAACTTTTAAAAGTTGTCAAAATCAGTCCCTGAGCATTTGTTTGAAAGAAAAGTCAACCCAAGTTCTTGAAAATCAAAAGTTATCAAAAAATGATCTTTGGGTAAAACGTTCAAAAGTTTACATGATTGGTCCTTTAAGTTTGGAAATTGGAAACTTTGGCCCCCGGGAAAATTCAAATTGAAGAAAGTGCTCAATAGACCTTGGGAAATAAAGACTTGGCATACTTGGTCCTTGCTGATAGTTTGGAGACTTGGCAGATTCGATCCCTCAAAAATCAGAATATTACACTTTTGGTCCTTGGGTTTGTTTTACTTATGTACCAAACGGATCCCCTATGTTATCTAAACCAAACCCAAAGTATAATCTAAAACTTACCCAGGCCCAATCACATCCTTACCAAGCCCAAACCACCCACGGTTAATATCAAAAGTCCTGGTCAAAAGGTCAAGCTCAGTCAACACGGGGTCAAGTAATACCCTTCTCCTTCCTCCCTCCCTTTGCACCCTGGATATTAAACCTCCATCACCACTCCACCCTGCTACACTCAACCTCACGTCAAAAGCACCCCAATTCACAACTCCCCATCCCACTCACCTCTCCCCCATCTCACAAACCCTACCTAATACCCCTGGCAATCCAAATCCCCACAACCCGTTTTGGCACCAAAAATGGATGAAGAGCTAGGATTGGTTATAAAACAATTGGATGGTGGGGATTTGTTCAGTAGGTCACAAGGATCATTTTGCTGCCCTAATTTCTCACAGAAGAAGCTCACAAGACCAAATTCCTACATACCCCTTTGTAGTATAAATATAGGACCAATGTAAGCCTCAAAGGCATCCATTCTCATTGTATTTTTCTGTTTTTTTTAAGTTAGTTTATCATTGTAATTTCACATTTCCAAGTTAATTAAAGTCTAATTTAGTTAATGCAAAATTCGAATTTCCATTCCAAATTTCAAATTTCTTGTTATTTCATTCAAAAGTTTTCTATTTAGTCTCAATTGGTTACTTTTAGTTTGTTAAGGTTGTTGAAAATCAAAAGAAAGTAAAATTCAGAAAAAGAAAAGAAAAAGAGAAATATACAAAAGAAAATCCAAAAAAAAAAAAAAAAAAATTGAAGAAAGAAGGAAGATAATCAGTTGCAGAGATGATAATGGATATGGTTTAGAGTCCCATGGGGGACATTAGGTGGTTCTATTGGTTCCTAGATCTCAGATTCCTAGCATGGATGTCAAGTAAGGAGTTGTACCAAGCTTTCTAATTTTGTGTGTTTGTTGTAACTTGTTGATTTTGATTGCTCATTCTGCTTATTTAACTTTGTTTAAGCTTATTGTTAAGTAATTAGTCAAGTTCTAGTGTTAGTTTGCTTATTTACTTTGAAAATCCTTTAAAACAGCCCATTAAGGGGTGTTTGGAATAGGCAGTATTGATTGTTGTTGTTGTTATTAGAGTTTAGGGTTATTGGTACAAAGAATTTAGGCAGTTATCATTCCAATTCAAGTCTTGCTTAGTCATTTTAAAAGGAAAAAGTCAAGTTTGCATCCAAATCTTCACAATAGTTTGACTGTTGTGAATTGTTGTGTCAAGACCTTCAAACTTATTCAAAACTAGTTGAGGTTGTTCAAATTAGGTTGGTTTAGGGTTAATATAACATCACTAATCAATTAGACTCAGTAGAAGTTCAAATTAGTCAAAATCTCAACTTTGTTCAAAAAGTCAAAACTACTTCTAGGCAAAAAACTCATTTTTTGGACGAATTTTCCTGAATTTTAGGAGATGAATTGGACTTTGAAATTTCTTGTGCTTAAAGCATTCCAGCTTAACTTTAGGATCCCATCATCATAATAATTTTTTAATTTTTCTGTGGGCCCCACGAAAGGTCCAAACAGACCTGCAGGGAAAGCGCTTCCCCTGCACCCTCAGTTTGGTTGAATTTAGATTAGGTTTAGATTATTTATTAGATAGTTTTAGGTCTTGATTCTTGTTGCTTTAGGAATCCCCCTAGGTCAAATTTAGATATATGCTTTTAGATTAGGCCTTATTGCTTATCTAGACTGCTTTTTGAAGCCATCTTTTGGTCTATTTGCCCATTGCTATCTGCTACTATTCTTGTTGTTGTTGTTCTTGTGTACTTGTTGTTAGATCTCCTTAGTTGTTATTGTTGTTAGTTCTACTTGTTAACAAGCAGTAAACTTGTTTAAGCTTCCCTGAAATTGGTGGTTTTGTTGGCAGTCACACAAAGAAAGAAAAGAAAAGAAAACAAAAATTTTGATCACGAAAATAGATTTTCAATCCTGAAATGTTTTGATCTTTGATTCGCAATGAAGTTTGTTTGAATTTAATTTGTACAAAAATCTGTTTTCCAGAAAGTAATTTGAATCTGTGTTTGTGAAAGAAAAAGTAAGAAAAAAAAATAATAGTTTTTGCAAAAAGTGGGGTTTGTAGGAGTCGAACCTGGGACCTAAGCAACACTACAACAAAACACCCCCTTCCAACAGCTCTGGAGCACCAATTCTGTTGGAAGGTGCATCATTTGTCCATTTAACCCACATTTCCCATTTTGCTTATTAACACTAATAAGTCCTTAACAGCTTATTGTCAGAAGCTTTTTCCAATTTGGTATTTTTCCCAAGTTTGTAATAGTATAAAATAATTTTCACAAAATTTTCAGATTTTTCCCTTTAGTTTTAGTATTTATCGTAATTTAATTAAAGTTAATTAGTTATTAATTCATAATAAATAGAATTTTTATTAAAAAAATTCATTTTCTTTTTTCTAAAATTTTCTTTTGTCATTAGGATTATAAGAAAATTGTTTGTAGATCCGTAGGACTTGCGTAGCTAAATTTTCACGTTTTTAATTGCGCGTTGACGTTTGTCTTAAATAAACGTCACCTTTATTTGTTTACTTGCGTTTTAGGATTCTCGATACCTAACTTTGCTTCCCGTAGTGTTTTTAGGATTTTCTTAGTTTGCCAATTGCCTTTTTATTTCCCATTAGGTTGTTTATAATTCATTTACGTTTGATAATTTTTAATTTCCGTTAATTTAACGTATCACAAAACCAAACAATCCTTCCAACATACAAGATTTTAATCCCAATCTCACTCGAAGCTTTCCATTCTCACCTCGTTGAGGTACGACCCGGGAAATCACTTCCCGCTCTCACAATATCACTTTCACGAGTTTACGAGGTAATCTTTTTCCTAAAAGGTTTACTTGTAATTCTCCACGTCTTGTTGTCTCACGATAACATTGACTTCACGTTTGTTGATATTTTGATAAATTGTTTTTGCACACACCAAAACACAACGTATCAAATGGCGCCGCTGCCGGGGAGGCTGTGTGTCGAAATTCTCGATAAGGTTTAGACGATTAGTCTTGTAGAACCTTCGCAAGAAGTTACGCTTTTATAAAACTTATAAAAAGCCAAAAATATTTTTTTTTTGTTTCTATATATGTATTATATCTATATAAGATAAAGAAAAATACAAAAAGATTTTCCCGTTTCTTTGTTTAATAATAACAACATTAAAATCTTACCACCGCAAACCAAGGCAGAACACCTACCAACTGGGGGTGTGACCATAATAAGTTCCCAAACCAAAGATCAAAACTTGCCTTTGTATCACTTGCGTTTAGGAAAACTTTTAATCGATAAGCTTACACTAAGAGGAGTCGAAACGGTATAGGGCGATCTAACGAACTTCGCCCTAGTGAGAAATCCATTCTTTTCTCCCGCTCTTTGTACGTTTATCCTTAAAAGTTAACCTTGCGTTCTTGATTATTGGTTTAAGTTCCCTTGTCGTTAAAGTGGTATTGTTTTAATTGATTTTTTGTGGTGCATGCGTACTCGTTCGCAATCGAAGTGAAATCGTCAACTAAGAAACGTCAGCATACTACGTCCTATTGTTGAAGATCACGTTCCGAAAATGGATGATAATCATGAACCTCCAAAGGATGACCTAATTCCCGATCTCCGCACGATGGAGGAATTGTGTCAACCTACTATGCACGGAAGGGGTGGCCCTATTGCCCTTCTTAACATCGCGGCTACGGATTTTGGACTTAAGCATCATATGATACAACAAGTCCAAAACTCGTGCCAATTCCATGGCTTTCCGGGTGATGATGCAAACAAACATCTTGATAAATTTCTCATCGTCACCCAAAGCATGAAACAAAACGGTGTCACCGATGATGCCCTTCGTTTGTGCCTCTTTCCATATTCTTTGACTCATCATGCCACTGCGTGGTTTGATCGACTTCCAAAGAATTTAATTCATACCTTTGAAGAGATGGTTGCTAAATTTTTAGCCAAATACTTTCCACCATCTATGGTCACGAAGTTACATAATGAAATTAGTAACTTTCGTCAGCTTCCCGAAGAGTCCTTATTCGAGGCATGGGAACGCTATAAGCTTTCAATCGATCGGTGTCCTAATCATAACATGTTGCTCGTCACTCAAATAGATACCCTCTATAATGGGTTGATAATGAGACACCGAGATACAATCAATGCTGCTGCGGGTGGTACCTTTATGAAAAGGAGACCCGAAGAGTGTTATGATCTCATTGAAAACATGACCGCTCACCATAATTTTTGGGATTCCTCAGCCGAGAGAAACGAGTCATGTAGATCTATCACTCCCGCATCCAATGAAATAGCGACTCTCACAAAGAAGCTTGATGACTTATCTACGGCTATGTTGAGGATGAATCAAACCATCCAAAACCAACAAGTCAAAGCCGTAGCTCAAAGTTGTGAAACTTGTGGAGGTCCACATTCTTATTCCGAGTGCCCTGCCATCGGTGGCAACACTCAAGAGAACGTATACACTGCTCAAAGTTCCTACAATACGGGAGGTAATGTTCACCAACCGCAAGGGGACCGCAATCTTCTTAGCTATCGTTCTAACAATTTCCTTGGACCACCTGGGTTCAATCAAAACCAAAACCAATGTTTCAATCCTAACCAAAATTCCCAAAACCGTAACCAAAACCAAAATCGAATGAACCAAGGTTTTCAAAACCAAGGGAATTTCAGTCAAGGGTTTCAAAATCAAGGAAACCTGAATAGAAATCAAGGTTATGGTAATCAAGGTTATGGTAATCAAGGTTATGGAAATCAAGGAAACAATTTTCATGGTAATGGTAATCAAAACCAAGGAAATTTTCAAAACCAAGCTTTCAATCAAAACAACGGAGCTCCAAATTTTCAAAATCAAAACGAATCCGTTGTTCAACCTCAATCATCATCCGATGAGGTTTTGAAACAATTCATGAAAGCTCAAGAAGAAACAAATAGGTTGTTGATCACTCAAATTTCTAAACTAAAGAAGTCTTTAAATGATCGACCTTCGGGATCGGGAACGCTACCAAGCAACACGATCGCCAACCCGAAGGGCGATGTAAAGGCGATCACAACCCGTAGTAGTGTTTCTTATAATGGACCCACGATTCCTACTACCTCTTCTACTTCTCCTCCAAAGGTAGTAGAACGTGAACATGAGGCGACAAAGGACAAAGTGCAAATTACTAGTTCACCAAGTACCGCACACGTCCAACCTCATGTTGTCCCAAAAACCAAATCCAAACCGGAATTGTTTTTGAACCCCCGGAAAATCCCGTTCAATCCAAAGCTTCAATACCTTATCCATCACGTTTAAACGATCAAAAGCTCCGTGAAAAGGCTAGTCACCAAATGGAAAAGTTCTTGCAAATCTTCCAAGAATTACATTTTGACATAAGCTTTGCGGATGCTATCATGTTAATGCCAAAATTTGCTTCAACTATCAAAAACTTGTTAAGCAACAAGGAAAAGTTATTTGAAATGGCAAGGACTCCACTAAATGAGAATTGCTCCGCAGTTATACTAAAGAAGCTTCCCGAGAAGCTCGAAGATCCTGGAAAATTCCTTATTCCTTGTGTTTTTCCAGGAATGGGTGAATGCTTCGCCTTGGCCGATCTTGGCGCTAGCATAAACCTAATGCCTCATTCAGTGTGGAGAAAACTTTCACTTCCCGAACTTACTCCTACATGCATGACTCTCGACCTTGCGGATCGTTCCATCGCTCGTCCACTCGGCATTGCCGAAGATGTGTTCGTGAAAGTGGGAAAGTTCCATTTCCCTGCTGACTTTGTAGTTGTTGAGTTTGATGCGGATCAAAGAGTTCCTCTCATTCTTGGAAGAGGATTCCTAAGAACGGGACGGGCTCTTAGAGACATTTTTGAACATGAGATCACTCTACGTGTTGGTGACGAAGCGGTTACTTTTAACCTTGATCAAACTTCAAGGTACTCCTCAAATTTTGACTCCGAATCGGTAAACCGAATTGATGTCATTGATGTTGCATCTGAGGAGTACTCGCAAGAAGTTCTCGGTTTTTCTTCGAGTGGCAATCCCACTCCTTCTACTACACCAATAATAGCCGACTCTTCCCCTTCTCTCACTCCATTTGAGGGAAGTGACTTTCTTTTGGAAGAGGTCGATGCTTTTCTTTCCCAAGATAGCTCAATGTCACACGAGTTTGATAGTAACTATCTTGATTCCGAGGGGGATATACTTATGCTTGAAAAATTGTTGAATGAAGATCCTTCACCCCCTCTTCCTCCAAAAGAACTTCATATCGAGGAGGTCAAAAATGTTGAAAAAACTGATGACTTTCCCGAGGTTGAACTCAAGGAACTACCATCTCATCTCGAGTATGCATTTTTGGAGGGAGACGATAAGTTTCCCGTCATAATTGCCAAAGACTTGAATGAGGAAAATAAAACCGCTCTCCTCAAGGTTTTAAAGTCACACAAGCGAGCCATTGCTTGGAGACTCTCCGACATCAAGGGTATTAACCCAGAATTTTGTATGCACAAGATTTTGATGGAGGATGACTTTAAACAGGCGGTTCAACAACAAAGAAGGGTAAATCTAAAAATCCACGAGGTTATAAAGCAAGAAGTCATAAAACTTCTTGATGCCGGTTTGATTTACCCTATCTCAGATAGTCCTTGGGTTAGTCCCATTCATTGTGTGCCCAAGAAGGGTGGTATTACGGTTATTAAAAATGATGATAATGAGTTAATTCCTACTCGATTGGTAACGGGTTGGCGTGTTTGTATTGACTATCGAAAGTTAAATGACGCCACCCGCAAAGACCACTTTCCTCTACCTTTCATGGATCAAATGCTCGAAAGATTGGCGGGAAACGAATACTATTGTTTCGTTGACGGTTTTTCGGGTTATTTCCAAATTCCCATCGACCCTCAAGATCAAGAGAAAACAACTTTTACGAGTCCATATGGAACATTTGCTTATTGACGCATGCCTTTTGGCTTGTGCAATGCTCCGGGAACGTTTCAAAGATGCATGATGGCCATTTTTCACAACATGATCGAGAAAACAATGGAGGTCTTCATGGATAATTTTTCGGTCGTTGGGAATTCATTCGAATCATGTCTCGCCAATTTAGACAAAATGCTTCAAAGGTGTGAAGACAACAATCTTAGTCTAAATTGGGAGAAAAGTCATTTCATGGTCAAGGAAGGAATTGTCCTTGGCCATAAGATTTCTAAGAGCGGGATTGAGGTTGACAAGGCTAAAATCGATGTCATTGCTAAACTTCCTCCTCCCACAACCGTTAAAGGTGTTCGGAGTTTTCTGGGTCATGCCGGCTTCTATCGTAGATTCATTCAAGATTTCTCGAAGATAGCTAGGCCTATGACCCGACTTCTTGAAAAAGAAACTCCGTTTGTCTTTTCTGATGAGTGCATCAAAGCTTTTCAAACTCTCAAAAGAAAGCTTACCGAGGCACCAATTCTAGTTGCCCCCGATTGGGACCTACCTTTCGAACTTATGTGTGATGCAAGTGACTTTGCCATAGGTGCGGTCTTGGGGCAATGAAAAACCAAGCATTTTCAGCCGATTCATTATGCAAGCAAAACCTTGACCGAAGCTCAAGCTCACTACACCACAACGGAAAAAGAATTACTAGCCGTGGTGTATGCGTTTGAGAAGTTTCGGCCATACTTAATTTTGACTAAATGCATAGTGTACACGGATCACTCGGCTCTCAAATATCTCTTTTCCAAGCAAGATGCAAAGCCGAGATTGCTCCGTTGGGTTCTCCTCCTACAGGAGTTTGATATCATCATTCGTGATAAGAAATGAGCCGAGAACCTCGCTGCTGACCAGCTTTCCCGATTGGAAAACCCTCATCAAGTTGTCCTTGAGAAAAAGGAAATAAATGAAACGTTTCCTCTCGAGACACTTAATGTGATTTCTTCTCGTGGTGATTCTAGTACCCCATGGTTTGCCGACTTTGCAAACTATCATGCGGGGAATTTTGTTGTCAAAGGGATGTCGTCCCACCAAAAGAAATTTTTTTTCGAAGATGTGAATCATTACTTTTGGGACGATCCCTATTTATTCAAAATTTGTGCGGATCAGGTCATTCGTAGGTGTGTTCATGGCCAAGAAGCCATGGAAATTCTTAGGGCTTGTCATAATGGACCCACCGGGGGTCATCATGGCCCGAACTACACCGCTCGAAAAGTATTTGATTCGGGTTTTTATTGGCCCACCATTTACGAAGACGCCCACGACTTAGTCAAATCTTGTGACTCATGTCAACGTCAAGGAAAGATAACACAACGGGATGAAATGCCACAAAATGTCATCCAAGTTTGTGAGATCTTTGATGTTTGGGGCATAGACTTTATGGGGCCGTTCCCGTCTTCACGAGGGAACAAATACATACTCGTGGCCGTTGACTATTTGTCAAAATGGGTCGAACCAAAAGCTCTTGATACGTGGGAATCGCACCAGGCTTTACCTCTCAAGGGATCTTGAGAAGCTTATAACCCCCACCAGGCAGTGTACCTGATCGTTGTAGTATAGTATAGTGACAAGTACCGGGGGATTGATCGTTCAGCTAGGAATAGTGTCGCTAGGATTAGAAAACCTAATTACTAGTGCTAAAGATGATGGAAGATTATTTTTGTATTTTTATATTTTATGAAAAGCAATTAAAATCTCGGGTTTTAAGGATTTGGGCGGAATTAGTTGCTAGTCAACTAACCTAATACTAAAATGCAATCAAAATAAAATACTAAAAATGAAATTAAACTAATTATACTAAAGTTGTGAGCAGTAATTGGAGAAAATGTGTTTACTTAGATTTCACTACTCCCTAGACATCTTTTACACGTTAATTACTTGTTATAATTGCATGGATGACGGATCGTATTCCTTAATACCATTCATGGGGTGGCACACATAACTCCCCAATCCTATGAGCTCTTATCTCCTCCTACACCATGCCCAGCACAACTATAGGGATTGTAAACAGTGGCTCATGCATTAAATACAACCATTAAAGACCTAGTGCGCGTTGGTTCATGTTTCTTAAGACGTTCAAGCATGTTACCAATTGGAGATCTGCCAGTTTTCTTAAGCCTAACATATAAATCATTCATCCAAGACAAGAATAAACAAGTAATCAACACATAATCAACATCTAGGTTTCATTAGATCTAAGCAAACACAAGATAGATCTAGCCTAACATGATGGAATTAAGACAAGAACAAGATATAGACAACCGACACATAGACATATTGATTGAATTAAAAGAACACTTATCTTGATTACACATGCAAGGTATCAAGGGTTGGAACCCTTGAAAAACCTGTAAAAGTTACACAAAAATCGTACTTAGGGTTTCTCCCAAAACTTCTCCCTAAACTTCTCTTTTTTAATGTAAAAATTAGAAAACTATATATAGGAAAAGGGGTCTGACGGCGTCAAGACCAAACTTGTGACGCCGTCACCTCGCCGCCAAAACTCTTCTCGGACTGCCTAGATCTACTTCTGACGCCGTCATGTGTATTGCATTTCCAGGCCGTCATGACTTTAACTCTTGACGCCCTTCTTCCTGACGCCGTCAAATCTGCTCTGGATCGTCATGGAAATTCATGAAATTTGCTCTTGACGCCGTCAAGATATTGCTCTTGACGCCGTCACCTACTGTTCCCAGCTTGGAAAATTAAGACTTTGGCGTTTTCTACACTTTTATGCTCCAAAAACGTCCGAATTGCTTCCTTTTCCAGATTTCACTCCCAAAGTACCTAAAATCACAAAAGGAACGATTTAGGGCAATATTTGATCAAATAAATTCGAATTCCGGCTTAAATGACCTCCTAAAAACGGATCATTTTTCGCCTCATCATATACCCTTACACTTGAGATTTGCTTGTCCTCAAGCAAATGCGCTTTTATTCTACTCAAAATTCAAGTTAGGGGTCATTTAACACTAATATAAAAGTAATTACAACAAATAATCGTTCCACTAAAGACCAATAGACAAGCACGGAGGTCATACACTAGCACCTCACAAATAGTGTTTAGATACTCACATCTCTCGGGTGTAATAAAGTATAAATTACAATATGGAAATGGAAGATATCTCTCACTACCTGTCATAGCAAAATAGATTACCATAGGCTTGGGAAAGGATCAAACCTCCACCACATGGCGTAAGCACCTAGGATAAACTATCAAAGAGATCTTTTAAAGGGTTGTAACGTTAGGTGTAAGGATATGAAATACACGGTTTTGTTGGATAAAGGAAGTTTTTCTGGTGGCGAGTTAACAATCTTAGTTAATTACATGTACAATATGGCGTTTCTAAGCCAAGACTAGACTCGACTTAAGCTAATAAATGAAGAATAACAAAAACATAAAATAAACATATAAGTTACTAAACTAATGACTCGAATTCCCCTTACACTTGAATCTTTACATACTTTACAATCAACTAAACTAATGACTCGAATTAAGAAAATCAAAACACTTGGAGCACTTTTAAGATTAACGTACATATGGGGGTAATAAAATTATGTTCTTCCCCATTACTCCATAAAATAAGTACTTACCTATGAGTCCCAATCGTCCCAACACAATATGTACAAGGATATGACTTGACTTAGCAACCATGTAATCAATTAGATAGTTAACTTAGGGTTTAACAAATAACAATAATGCACTAAACATGAGCGCATACACGGAAGGCTAAGGCGATTTGGTTGTACATTTAAGTGGGGTGTAACAAATTCTTCCTTTAAGTAGAATGCTTAAAGTTAGAAACGAAAAGATGGGCTCGGAGGGGTGTACTAGGGGTTTCGTGTACTAAAAATGAGTTCAACGCTAAGGGTGTGGGAAAAATTAGTTGACTTAACTAGCCAAGTAATATGACTTAAAGGGTCAAGTAATTATAATACGGGTTTAACACAAGGGTGATCCTAATGCCTCTTATCATGTAGTAAATCCTACCACACGAATGTAGTCTCACTAGCGGTCTCGGGATGCATCACTAACGCAAGTTCTTGAATCTAAATGCTACCGGTACACTCATAAGCACTAATAATAAATGTTTTTCCTATCAAATCTAAAGGCGAACCTCACATATTTGGGTGGAAAATTTTTCTGAATATACGGTTATGTGCTAGTCATACAATCTCCTATCCATGAGACGCTTGCTATGGCTAAAGTTTCACTCCTAAATGTTGTAAAAAAATTTAAATTTGGCGCTAAAATTGCACTAACAAGTATTTCTCATAGTTTTATTACACATCTACCATTAAACAAAACAAACTCAAGCGAAAGTGCATATGTAAGGTATCATCTTTTTACCCTCCCCTTACACTTAAGATGAACATTGTCCCCAATGTTCAAGTAAAGAATGTAAAAGTGAAAAAGTAAAGAGAATGAAATCGAATACTCCCCTGATTCGCTCGGTATGGATTATAGGTGGCCAGGTTAAATCTTCCTCCAAGAAAATGAACAATCAAAGCTTCCCATCTAGAATATAAATCATCTTCTTGTCATACATAACCTGTAAAACCTGAGAAAATAGACAAGACACCCTCGCGTAAAATCGGCGGCATCCTATATAAGTTACTAAATCCTAGAAAACAAAATAAGATATAATGCTTGTGGAATGAAGTTTGCAGATCTCCTGGAGATTATAAAACTTAATAATTCACAAAAACCATAAGACTCCGTTAGAAAAACAAAACCGGTAAAATTTGCAGAAATCTTTATGTTAAGTTTCCGGAAAATTTCTGGAAAAACTTGGTCCTACTTCCTGGAAAATCCTGCAAAACTTCATTATGACTCAATACAAGCATTTGACTCTAACAAATACGAATACACATGTTCATTTAATATTGTGGAGAATCATGATCGGTTTGTTTCTTAAAAACATATTTGGGGTTTCCCCTTACACTTATCTTTTGCAAAAATACTTTTAGGTGGAGTTAAGACTAGGCCAAAACAACAAAGTAAAGTATTTCCACATTTTAGTTTGAGAAACATGATCTACCAACAATAAAAAATAAGCATGCATACGGAAGCAAATAACAAAATAAAATCACACAAAACATGGGTTGCCTCCCAAGAAGCGCTTTTCTTTATTTACGAGTCTTGTAGCTAGACTCAAGGTCATGGGTTACTACGTGACCTCATCATCAAACGTCACATCCTCCTCACTAATCATTTCATTGTTATTCTCTTGGTAGTGCTTGACACGTTGTATGTTAACAGTAAATTCCCTACCTTCATCATCTAGTAATACCACTGCACCAAATTTAGAGGAGTTCTTTACCGTGAACGGTCCGTACCATCTAGACTTAAGTTTTCCCAGAAATAATCTCAACCGAGAATTGTATAATAGGACCTTATCTCCCTCTGAAAATTCTTTGGGTTTCTTAATTCTCTGGTCAAGCCATCTTTTAGCTCTCTCTTTATATGTGATGGAGGATTCGTAGGCTTCTAGCCTAAGCTCATCAAGCTCGTGTAGTTGCAAGAACCTATTATTTCCAGCAATTGTATAATCTAAGTTGCATGTCTTAAGCGCCCAATAAGCCTTATGTTCTAATTCCACTGGTAAGTGACATGCCTTACGATACACCATGCGGAACGGGGTCGTTCCAATAGGTGTTTTGTAGGCGGTTCGGAATGCCCATAAGGCTTCGTCGAGTTTAGATGACCAGTCCTTTCTGTTTTGACTAACCCTTTTTTCAAGTATTCTTTTAATAGCCCTATTGGTGTTTTCGACTTGGCCATTGGTTTGTGGATGATAGGCGGTGGAGAACCGATGGGGTACTCCATACCTTTTCATGACCTTTTCCATTTGTGCATTGCAAAAATGAGTTCCCCTATCACTGATGAGAGCTTTAGGAATCCCGAATCTCGCGAAAAGCTTTTTCAGGAAATGAATAACTACTCTGGCGTCATTGGTCCTAAGGGCTTGTGCCTCAACCCGTTTTGAAACATAGTCAATGGTGACTAATATGTACTCGTTCCCCCTGAAGATGGAAAGGGTCCCATGAAGTCAATCCCCCAAACATCGAAGACCTCACAAACTTGTATAAAGTTCTGAGGTGCTTCATCCCTATGTGATATGTTTCCGGCTCGTTGACATGCATCGCACGCCTGCACCATTTCTTTTACATCATGGAAAATTGTGGGCCAATAGAATCCCGCATCGAGAATCTTTCGGGCGGTGACATTTATCCCATGATGTCCGCCAGAGGGACCAGAGTGACATTCCCTCATAATTTTTACTGCCTCATTTTCCGAAACACAACGCCTTACAATTTGGTCAGGACACCTTCGGAATAAAAAGGGTTCATCCCAAAAAGTAGTACTTTAGTTGAGAAAAGACCCTCTTCCTTTCGTACTTAGTCAGGTATTCTGGAACGAGTCTACTTGTGAGGTAATTAGCAAAATCGGCGTACCACGGCTCCGAGTCACTCATTAACATGAGTTGTTCGTCAGGAAATGAATCCCTAATCTCACTTCTATCGTGCTCATCCAAGGGGTTTTCGAGACGAGATAGATGATCTGCGGCCAGATTTTCTGCTCCCCTCTTATCACGAATCTCAACATCGAATTCTTGTAGTAACAAGATCCACCGAATTAGTCGTGGTTTAGCATCCTGCTTCGCGAAGAGTTATCTAAGAGCCGAGTGATCAGTGAAGACGACTGTTTTTGAAAGGACAAGATATTGTCGGAATTTGTCGAATGCAAACACTACGGCTAATAGTTCTTTCTCGGTGGTGGAGTAGTTCTCTTGAGCGGGATTCATGGTTTTGCTAGCGTAGTAAATAGGTTGGAAAAGCTTGTCATGTCGTTGACCTAATACAGCCCCGACAGCGAAGTCGCTAGCGTCACACATGATTTCAAATGGTAACTCCCAGTTGGGTGTGATCATGATTGGAGCTTGAGTGAGTTCCCTTTTTAAGAGATCGAATGCATCCTTTCATTCTTGGGAAAAATCGAACGGAGCATCCTTGACAAGTAATTGGGTCATTGGCCGAGCGATTTTGGAGAAATCTTTGATGAATCTCCGATAAAACCCGGCATGCCCCAAGAAGCTGCGTATTGCTTTAACAGTCATGGGGTATGGTAACTTAGATATAGCTTCAACTTTAGCTTGGTCCACCTCTTTTCCGTTCCCTGAGATTTTTTGCCCTAACACAATCCCTTCTTTTACCATGAAATGACACTTTTCCCAGTTTAGCACCAAGTTGGTTTCCTCGCAACGTTTAAGCATCTTTTCTAGATTAGCAAGACAGCGGTCGAAGGAGTTCCCGAAGACCGAAAAGTCATCCATGAACACTTCCATGCTGTCTTCCATGAGTTCGTGAAAGATTGCGGTCATGCATCGCTGGATAGTGGCGGGGGCATTACATAGCCCAAAAGGCATCCTTTTGTAGGCAAATGTTCCATAAGGGCAGGTAAACGTGGTTTTCTCTTGGTCCTCAGGTGCTATGGGAATCTGAAAATATCCAGAGAATCCATCCAAGAAGCAATAGTACTCGTGTCCAGATAATCTCTCTAACATCTGATCAATGAATGGTAAGGGAAAGTGATCTTTCCTTGTGGCATCGTTGAGCTTTCGATAGTCGATGCATACCCGCCATCCAGTGACTGTTCTCTGGGGCACCATCTCACCCTTGTCATTCTTAACTACAGTCATTCCACCCTTTTTAGGTACAACCTGCACAGGACTGACCCATGGGCTATCCGAGATCGGGTAAATCAATCCTGCATCTAAAAGTTTTATGACTTCTTTCTTCACTACTTCCTTAATGTTAGGGTTCACGCGCCTCTAGGGTTGTACGGTAGGTTTATAATCTTCTTCCATGAGAATCTTATGTATGCAAAAAGTTGAGTCAATCCCCTTAATGTCGGCCACACTCCATGCAAGTACCCCATTGTATTTTTTTAGGACCTCTAAGAGTTTACCTTTTTGTTCATGTTCCAAGGAAGAGTTTATGATTACCGGGAGTTGATCTTCTCCCTGAAGAAAGGCATACTCCAAATGGTTAGGAAGCTCTTTAAGATCTACATCAGGTGGTTCGATAATAGAAGGTTTGAGCTTGTTTTCGGGCTTTCGGAGCTCGAGATGCTCCGTTGCCTCTTGCCTGGGGTAGAAGGAGACTACACTAACATCCTCCATCTTTTCTACCTCTAGTAAAGGCAGAAAACTCTCGTCCCGTAGCCAGCCTTCATCGATCTGTTCATGGATACAACTATCAATGACATCTGTGAGTTCATCTACTTCCCCGATAAAATAGAGCCGGTTGGCTGCTTCGAGGGAGAGGTCCATAGAATCCTTAATGTCGAAGGTTGTGCTATCATCTCCCACTCGTAAGGTTAATTTGCCATCATAGACATCGATGACTGCACGAGCGGTAGCAAGAAATGGTCTACCTAAGATGATGGGTACCAAATCATCCTCCTCCATATCCAGGATTACGAAGTCGACCGGGAATTTAAATTTCCCAACTTTGACTAGCACATTCTCACATATCCCTACGGGGTACTTGACTGATCTATTGGCTAGTTGGATGTTCATACGGGTAGACTTCAATCCAGAATATCCTAGTTTACGGAACATAGAGTGAGGCATGAGATTGATACTCGCTCCCAAATCGGCAAGAGCATTCTTGATTGATAGAGGTCCTATGGAGCAAGGCAAGGTGAAGCTGCCCGGATCGTCTACCTTTTTTGGTAGCCCTCGGTGGGTCACCACTGAGCATTCTTCCCCCAGGGTCACAAGACCCTCGAGTTTCTTCCGGTTAGCAAGTAGTTTTTTAAAGTATGTGCTATACTTTGGCATGTGATAGCAAGCATCAAGGAGAGGTATGGTGACAACTGAGTCTTTTAGGTAAGACAGGAATCTCTTGTTATCATTCTCAGTTTTTTGGTTCCTCAATCGGGACAGAAACGGGATTCTCTCAGGTTGGTCAGGCAGGGTAGATGGGGAAGGGGTTGTTAAGGGCGGTTTGTCGGGGGTATTACCGCCGACATCCTCCTCCTCCTCCCCAGGTTTGTTTGGATCGGGAGTGATGGGGGACGAGTTTGGGTAAGGAGGGTCCTTGGTTGTTGTTCCAGCTCGAGTGGTTATCACGAGCATGGGGTCTTTTTTGCTTACTGATGGCGTTTCAAGATCATCTAGGGCAGAGTTAAGCTTATTGAAAAATTCTCCAATATCCTCCTGCTGCTCGTCGAAAAGCTCATTAAGACCTTTCATTTGCAAGCCTTTTTCTTAAGTGAAGTGACCAAGGTCATTTTCAAAATTGCTCCTGATTTTGAATTCAGGGCCTTCCTCCCCTTCTCTTCTCTTTACCAGATTTCCCCAAAGGGTGTAATCATCATTTTGGTAAAAAGGCAAAAGGGAGGGATCAGCATAAATGTCCCCTCCTGACAAGCATGCATGTTCAGTTGTGGCTGCTCCACCGCATTCTTCTACCTCATGCGGGCCTCCACAGTAATCGCAGATTAGGTAAGGATTCGAGAGTTGTTTAGGTAACTGCGATCCATCTAGGTAATCCACTCTTTCGTGAATTTTTCTCAATTGATCAGAAGTGATTCCAGAAATGCTGACAGTCGACTCAGGTTCATCCCAAGTGTCATCCTGGTCTTGAGCATATTCTTCAATCCTATCCCATCCTTCTTCGGCACTAAGATTGGCCAATCTCCCTTTTCTAGATTGGTTAATTCTGTTTCGATTGTTAGAGGAGATATTATCGTAGAAGATTTGGACCAAGAGCCAAAGCTCAATGCCATGATGGGGAACTTGTCTTATTAAATCTTTGAATCTAATCCACGATTTATGGAAGGGTTCGTCCTTCCCTTTTTGGAAACGGAGGATCCTGTCTCTAAACGCTGAGGTTTTTCCAGGTGGAAAGAACTTCTCATTGAAGTTGGATATGAGTTGCTCCCATGTGAAAATAGACTCAGAAGGGAGTTTGTCATACCATTCTTGGGATTTTTCATATAGGGTGAAAGGAAAGAATCGCAGTCGGGACGTGTCTCTAGTAGCCCCATCCGTATGGAGGGTGCCTACTATTTTCAGGAAGTCTTTGATGTGTTGGATTGGATCTTCCTCATCTAATCCACGAAACTTACACACACTCTTGACAAGCCAAACATCGGGTGCATGCATGACCTCACTGGTGTGTTCGTTCGGGTAGACAATGGCATTTGAAAAGCCACGAGGAGGTGGGGAAGAGTAATCCTTGAGACGCTTAGGAGGAGGTATTACGGGGGTACTCATCTCGTTGTTGAGGTGGGAGCAAGGGGTTGTGATGTGATTTTCTGAATTTTCCTCAGAAAGAGGTGCATAAAGTCGATAGCAATGCTGGATGGTTCAGGAGTTGAGTGAGTTCGTCTTAACCTACACATTTCTCTTTCGGGTTCTGCATAAGGCAAGACAAGGTCTCTAGTGGTACTACGACTCCTAGTGATCCTAAGGTTGGAGAATTCGTTGGTTGCCATGATGGCGGACGGTGAAGAGTCACGAACAAAGGCACAAAGGAATAAGATAGACTAAAGAAAACCTAAAAAAAAAAAAAAAAATCTTACTAGAAAGGAATCTAGCAAGTAGATCTAATAAAAAGAAATTCTAACCTAGAAAATAACTATTCCCCGGGCTGCGGCGCCAAAAACTTGATACGTGGGAATCGCACCAGGCTTTACCTCTCAAGGGATCTTGAGAAGCTTACAACCCCCACCAGGCAGTGTACCTGATCGTTGTAGTATAGTATAGTGACAAGTACCGGGGGATTGATCGTTCAGCTAGGAATAGTGTCGCTAGGATTAGAAAACCTAATTACTAGTGCTAAAGATGATGGAAGATTATTTTTGTATTTTTATATTTTATGAAAAGCAATTAAAATCTCGGGTTTTAAGGATTTGGGCGGAATTAGTTGCTAGTCAACTAACCCAATACTAAAATGCAATCAAAATAAAATACTAAAAATGAAATTAAACTAATTATACTAAAGTTGTGAGCAGTAATTGGAGAAAATGTGTTTACTTAGATTTCACTACTCCCTAGACATATTTTACACGTTAATTACTTGTTATAATTGCATGGATGACGGATCGTATTCCTTAATACCATTCATGGGGTGGCACACATAACTCCCCAATCCTATGAGCTCTTATCTCCTCCTACACCATGCCCAGCACAACTATAGGGATTGTAAACAGTGGCTCATGCATTAAATACAACCATTAAAGACCTAGTGCGCGTTGGTTCATGTTTCTTAAGACGTTCAAGCATGTTACCAATTGGAGATCTGCCATTTTTCTTAAGCCTAACATATAAATCATTCATCCAAGACAAGAATAAACAAGTAATCAACACATAATCAACATCTAGGTTTCATTAGATCTAAGCAAACACAAGACAGATCTAGCCTAACAGGATGGAACTAAGACAAGAACAAGATATAGACAACCAACACATAGACATATTGATTGAATTAAAAGAACACTTATCTTGATTACACATGCAAGGTATCAAGGGTTGGAACCCTTGAAAAACCTGTAAAAGTTACACCAAAATCGTACTTAGGGTTTCTCCTAAAACTTCTCTCTAAACTTCTCTTTTTTAATGTAAAAATTAGAAAACTATATATAGGAAAAGGGGTCTGACGGCGTCAAGACCAAACTTGTGACGCCGTCACCTCGCCGCCAAAACTCTTCTCGGACTGCCTAGATCTACTTCTGACGCCGTCATGTGTATTGCATTTCCAGGCCGTCATGACTTTAACTCTTGACGCCCTTCTTCCCGACGCCGTCAAATTTGCTCTGGATCGTCATGGAAATTCATGAAATTTGCTCTTGACGCCGTCAAGATATTGCTCTTGACGCCGTCACCTACTGTTCCCAGCTTGGAAAATTAAGACTTTGGCGTTTTCTTCACTTTTATGCTCCAAAAACGTCCGAATTGCTTCTTTTTCCAGATTTCACTCCCAAAGTACCTAAAATCACAAAAGGAACGATTTAGGGCAATATTTGATCAAATAAATTCGAATTCCGGCTTAAATGACCCCCTAAAAACGGATCATTTTTCGCCTCATCAGCTCTCCCAACAAACGATGCCCGAGTAGTTGTAAAAGTTTTAAAGTCTCTATTTGCTAGGTTTGGAACTCCCCGCGCTATAATTAGTGATCGCGGTACTCACTTTTGCAATGACCAATTTGCAAAAGTCATGCTCAAATATGGTGTCACTCACCAACTTGCAATCGCTTATCACCCACAAACGAGTGGGCAAGTGGAGGTTTCAAACCGTGGTTTAAAAAGAATTCTTGAAAGAACTATAGGCGAAAACCGTGCCTCTTGGTCGGACAAGTTGGATGACGCTCTATGGGCTTTTCGCACGGCTTATAAAACACCCATCGGGTGTACTCCTTATAAGCTTGTGTTTAATGCATGAGCCACTCATATCATCTACCGATTGAGCTCGAGCACAAAGCTTATTGGGCTCTTAAGAATGCCAACTTCGACCTCAAGTCTGCGAGTGATCATAGGAAAGTTCAACTCAATGAACTAAATGAACTTCGTGATCAAGCTTATGAAAACTCTCTAATCTATAAAGAGAAAACAAAGAAGATCCACGACTCCAAAATCAAGAACCGCATTTTTAACGTTGGTGACCGAGTCCTTCTTTTCAACTCTAGATTGAAGATATTTTTGGGTAAGCTTAAGACCCGCTGGACTGGGCCTTACACCGTTGCCAAAGTTTTTCCATATGGTACCGTCGAGTTATCTCAAAATGATGGTCTAAATTTCAAAGTGAATGGGCATCGGTTGAAGCATTACTTTGGAACATACCACCTGTGGTTGTTCCGGATCTCCAAACTTTCCCCATGGACCAATGAATTTGGGGATCGAGTCAAGCTAGCGACTCGATAAACAAAAACAGTAGCACAACATGGGTTTTCACTCGTGTCTCTAATTTCTTTCTACTTTCTAACACCTAAGTGTGGGGGAGTGGCCATCCCCTGCAGCTGTTTGCAATGTATATATCTTCAAAAAAAAAAAAAAAAAAAAAAAATTGTTTGTTGTATGTATAAATAAAGTGAAAAATGAAAATGACATTCCCACAATTAGCTTCTAATATTATCTTCTTGCGTTCAAAGATTCGGCATAATAGCCGGGACTTTGAATATTGAGGACAATATTCAATTCTAAGTGTGGGGGAGGGGAAAATTCTAGTGAATTTTATCAAATTATACCGTCTAGTACCCCCGTTTTTGGCCTAAAATTTTTAAAATTTTTTCACTTTATTTCAAAATTTTTGTGGTTATCAGTCCGCCAAGTCTAACCGACAAAAGGATTGGCTAATCCAGGAGCAAACGGCTCTTGGTAAAGATAACTCAAATCCGTTGACGGCTTGCAATTTGCCCAAAATTGTATGGTATCTCAACTCGCCATATCCCAAAAAGTGAAAGAGTTGGCTAGCCCGCAAGATTATGGCTTGTGGTAAAGGCAGTGAAAAAACCATAATTGGTAATCAACTCACCAAGATGTTGACTGTGTCCATCAAGAGTTGGCTAGTCCAGAAGCAAACGGCTTCTGGTAAAGACAAATCAAAACCGTTGGAAGCTTATGGTTTGCTCAAAATCATATGGTTATCAAATGGACCATAATTCTTACTTGAACCGAAACATTTGGATACTCCAGAAGTAATGGCTTTTGGTAAAGAGATTTCAAATCCATTAATTTTCACAAAAATTGCTAGGGACTAGCAATACTCAAGTGTGGGGGATTGATGAGTGTGTAAATACTCATCATTTTTACTGTATTTTAACTGCCAAAACACGTGAAAACACTCAAGAATGCATCAAAATAATGAAAATATCCCAAAGATCGTGTTTTATATGTTTTAAATGCAAAATGATTGAAAACAAACGAAAAATGAACAAAGTTTGCATAATTGGCAGTTTCAGTCCCCCAACTTTCAAAAGTTGTCAAAATCAGTCCCTGAGCATTTGTGTGAAAGAAAAGTCAACCCAAGTTCTTAAAAATCAAAAGTTATCAAAAAATGATCTTTGGGTAAAACGTTTCGAAAGTTTACATGATTGGTCCTTTAAGTTTGGAAATTGGCAACTTTGGCCCCCGGGAAAATTCAAATTGAAGAAAGTGCTCAATAGACCTTGGGAAATAAAGACTTGGCATACTTGGTCCTTGCTGATAGTTTGGAGACTTGGCAGATTCGATCCCTCAAAAATCAGAATATTACACTTTTGGTCCTTGGGTTTGTTTTACTTATGTACCAAACGGATCCCCTATGTTATCTAAACCAAACCCAAAGTATAATCTAAAACTTACCCAGGCCCAATCACATCATTACCAAGCCCAACCCACCCACGGTTAATATCAAAAGGCCTGGTCAAAAGGTCAAGCTCAGTGAACACGGGGTCAAGTAATACCCTTCTCCTTCCTCCCTCCCTTTGCACCCTAGAATTGTAATTGGGCGAAAATTTGGCTTCCTTTTCTTTGTTTTTCCCGTATTCGGCCGATCACCCCCATATATACATATTTTTTATTATTTTTATTTAATTAAATTATTACGCTTAAAACCTTATACTTTTGATATTTTATAAGTACCCATAACGAATCCTAACGTCTTACGCGATAAACCTTAGTTTTTACGACAACTCGGAAAGATTATCATTTTCAAAACAAAGTTTCCAAAAATAGATTTTCACACCCTTTAAAAGTATAACACATAAAAACAAACTCCTCGTAACTTGCTAACGCCTAAATACTTGAACAAAGACTCGTTACGCAAAAACACCAAAGCTGTGAAAACGTAGAGGGGGGGGGGGGGGGGGTGAATACGTTACCGTTTAAAAACTTTATACTTGTTGTATCAAATATCCATTTTATAGTTTGTTCTAATATGAAAGATGTTATGTGTAGTTAGTGACTAGCATAACTTAAAACATGTTATCATCCAAGTATATTTGACAAGTAACAACACAAGCAATCACATAATGCAAACATTAACGTAAAGCAATAAGTAAAAGAAAGAGCAAACCGAACACGAGAATTTATAGTGGTTCGGTCACGGATCTCCTCTCTGCCCTACTCCACTCCTCGAGTACCCAACTCGAGAGTTACTTCACAAGATCTACAAGCTCCCATCTTGGCGGAGAAAACCTTACAACTCGAGAGTTACTCAAGTGTGGGGGATTGATGAGTGTGTAAATACTCATCATTTTAACCATATTTTAACTGCCAAAACACGTGCAAACACTCAAGAATGCATCAAAATAATGAAAATATCCCAAAGATCGTGTTTTATATGTTTTAAATGCAAAATGATTGAAAATAAACGAAAAACGAACAAAGTTTGCATAATTGGCAGTTTCAGTCCCCCAACTTTTAAAAGTTGTCAAAATCAGTCCCTGAGCATTTGTTTGAAAGAAAAGTCAACCCAAGTTCTTAAAAATCAAAAGTTATCAAAAAATGATCTTTGGGTAAAACGTTCAAAAGTTTACATGATTGGTCCTTTAAGTTTGGAAATTGGAAACTTTGGCCCCCGGGAAAATTCAAATTGAAGAAAGTGCTCAATAGACCTTGGGGAATAAAGACTTGGCATACTTGGTCCTTGCTGATAGTTTGGAGACTTGGCAGATTCGATCCCTCAAAAATCAGAATATTACAATTTTGGTCCTTGGGTTTGTTTTACTTATGTACCAAACGGATCCCCTATGTTATCTAAACCAAACCCAAAGTATAATCTAAAACTTACCCAGGCCCAATCACATCCTTACCAAGCCCAAACCACCCACGGTTAATATCAAAAGTCCTGGTCAAAAGGTCAAGCTCAGTCAACACGGGGTCAAGTAATACCCTTCTCCTTCCTCCCTCCCTTTGCACCCTGGATATTAAACCTCCATCACCACTCCACCCTGCTACACTCAACCTCACCTCAAAAGCACCCCAATTCACAACTCCCCATCCCACTCACCTCTCCCCCATCTCACAAACCCTACCTAATACCCCTGGCAATCCAAATCCCCACAACCCGTTTTGGCACCAAAAATGGATGAAGAGCTAGGATTGGTTATAAAACAATTGGATGGTGGGGATTTGTTCAGTAGGTCACAAGGATCATTTTGCTGCCCTAATTTCTCACAGAAGAAGCTCACAAGACCAAATTCCTACCTACCCCTTTGTAGTATAAATATAGGACCAATGTAAGCCTCAAAGGCATCCATTCTCATTGTATTTTTCTGTTTTTTTTAAGTTAGTTTATCATTGTAATTTCACATTTCCAAGTTAATTAAAGTCTAATTTAGTTAATGCAAAATTCGAATTTCCATTCCAAATTTCAAATTTATTGTTATTTCATTCAAAAGTTTTCTATTTAGTCTCAATTGGTTACTTTTAGTTTGTTAAGGTTGTTGAAAATCAAAAGAAAGTAAAATTCAGAAAAAGAAAAGAAAAAGAGAAAAATACAAAAGAAAATCCAAAAATAAAAAATAAAAAAATTAAAGAAAGAAGGAAGATAATCAGTTGCAGAGATGATAATGGAAATGGTTTAGAGTCCCATGGGGGACATTAGGTGGTTCTATTGGTTCCTAGATCTCAGATTCCTAGCATGGATGTCAAGTAAGGAGTTGTACCAAGCTTTCTAATTTTGTGTGTTAGTTGTAACTTGTTGATATTGATTGCTCATTCTAGCTTATTTAACTTTGTTTAAGCTTATTGTTAAGTAATTAGTCAAGTTCTAGTGTTAGTTTGCTTATTTACTTTGAAAATCCTTTAAAACAGCCCATTAAGGGGTGTTTGGAATAGGCAGTATTGATTGTTGTTGTTGTTATTAGAGTTTAGGGTTATTGGTACAAAGAATTTAGGCAGTTATCATTCCAATTCAAGTCTTGCTTAGTCATTTTAAAAGGAAAAAGTCAAGTTTGCACCCAAATCTTCACAACAGTTTGACTGTTGTGAATTGTTGTGTCAAGACCTTCAAACTGATTCAAAACTAGTTGAGGTTGTTCAAATTAGGTTGGTTTAGGGTTAATATAACATCACTAATCAATTAGACTCAGTAGAAGTTCAAATTAGTCAAAATCTCAACTTTGTTCAAAAAGTCAAAACTACTTCTATGCAGAAAACTCATTTTTTGGACGAATTTTCCTGAATTTTAGGAGATGAATTGGACTTTGAAATTTCTTGTGCTTAAAGCATCCCAGCTTAACTTTAGGATCACATCATCATAATAATTTTGTAATTTTTTTGTGGGCCCCACGAAAGGTCCAAACAGACCTGCAGGGAAAGCCCTTCCCCTGCACCCTCAGTTTGGTTGAATTTAGATTAGGTTTAGATTGTTTATTAGCTAGTGTTAGGTCTTGATTCTTGTTGCTTTAGGAAGCCCCCTAGGTCAAATTTAGATATATGCTTTTAGATTAGGCCTTATTGCTTATCTAGACTGCTTTTTGAAGCCATCTTTTGGTCTATTTGCCCATTGCTATCTGCTACTATTCTTGTTGTTGTTCTTGTGTACTTGTTGTTAGATCTCCTTAGTTGTTATTGTTGTTAGTTTTACTTGTTAACAAGCAGTAAACTTGTTTAAGCTTCCCAGAAATTGGTGGTTTTGTTGGCAGTCACACAAAGAAAGAAAAGAAAAGAAAACAAAAATTTTGATCACGAAAATAAATTTTCAATCTTGAAATGTTTTGATCTTTGATTCGCAATGAAGTTTGTTTGAATTTAATTTGTACAAAAATCTGTTTTCCAGAAAGTAATTTGAATCTGTGTTTGTGAAATAAAAAGTAAGAAAAAAAAATAATAGTTTTTGCTAAAAGTTGGGTTTGTAGGAGTCGAACCTGGGACCTAAGCAACATTAAGCGACACAACAAAACACCCCCTTCCAACAGCTCTGGAGCACCAGTTCTGTTGGAAGGTGCATCATTTGTCCATTTAACACACATTTCCCATTTTGCTTATTAACACTAATAAGCCCTTAACAGCTTATTGTCATAAGCTTTTTCCAATTTGGTATTTTTCCCAAGTTTGTAATAGTATAAAATAATTTTCACAAAATTTTAAGATTTTTCCCTTTAGTTTTAGTATTTATCATAATTTAATTAAAGTTAATTAGTTATTAATTCATAATAAATAGAATTTTTATTAAAAAAATTAATTTTCTTTTTTCTAAAATTTTCTTTTGTAATTAGGATTATAAGAAAATTGTTTGTAGATCCGTAGGACTTGCGAAGCTAAATTTTCACGTTTTTAATTGCGCATTGACGTTTGTCTTAAATAAACGTCACGTTTATTTGTTTACTTGCGTTTTAGGATTCCCGATACCTAACTTTGCTTCCCGTAGTGTTTTTAGGATTTCCTTAGTTTGCCAATTGCCTTTTTATTTCCCATTAGGTTGTTTATAATTCATTTACGTTTGATAGTTTTTAATTTCCGTTAATTTAACGTATCACAAAACCAAACAATCCTTCCAACGTACAAGATTTTAATCCCAATCTCACTCGAAGCTTTCCATTCACACCTCGTTGGGGTACGACCCGGGAAATCACTTCCCGGTCTCACAATATCACTTTCACGAGTTTACGAGGTAATCTTTTTCCTAAAAGGTTTACTTGTAATTCTCCACGTCTTGTTGTCTCACGATAACATTGACTTCACGTTTGTTGATATTTTGATAAATTGTTTTTGCACACACCAAAACACAACGTATCAATAAGAAGTCTTCAATCATTGAGGATGTCAAGTGCCCTTGAATCTTCATATGTTGGTATGCTTGAATGAATGATGACTTCAAGATCTTCTAACCTTCTTGGTGGATCATGAAGTATGCTTACAACATAATGAGAGTTATTAACATTATGATCATTATGGAAAGGGTGATTCATTGATGTTTCTACATGGTTTTCTACTAATCTATATGCGTGTGGTTTTTCATCAAGTTATAAGAAAACCATGGGTTACCTATTTATAGGTGAACAAGCAAAGTAGTTTTTCAAAACTACTTTCCAAAACTAACTAAGACATAAACCATGGGTTACTAAATCTTTCCATATCAATGCATGTCAAATCAAGATTCTACAAGTCAACACACAATAGTTTGAGTAAGAATCTTTCGATATGTGTAAGACATCTTACACATGATGCATACCATAGTTTGATTGAAAATCTTTCTATATGTGTAAGAAATCTTACACATGATGCATGCCATAATGTCATATATATATATATATATATATATATATATATATATATATATATATATATATATATATATATTATATATATATATTTCTATTTTTAGATTAAGATATATATGAAAGTAAACTTGTAGAATGTATATATTGCGTAAGTAATATTGTTTTAGTAAGTTAATGAGTTACTAAAAATATTTGATTCCTAATATCATCACATTTTTATCATTTGTAAAACTTACTAATATTACTTTAACACCTAAAGTGGCACTTATTTTGCACCTAAAGTGCACTTTGACACCTAAAATACTTAAAGACTCTAAAAGTATTATAGTCATTCTAAATGGTTGGTCAAGGGGTTTGATCATAATGCCATATAACAAACATGTACGAACCTGTGTTGTAGCATACTAGGACTCGAGACGTTGAGAGGTGTTGAATGTTTGTTGAGACAAAATAAGATTACAAGTAACTTGACATTTTACGTTATGTATCAAGTTATATGTTTGTCATCAATCAAAACAAACGAGACTATATAGATTGAATATCGTAATATTTGCACTAACAAAAACTACACAAGTCATTTCTACACCACAAAGGCGATCAAAATGAACTTACCCAAAATCAATACTCTCCAAATTATAATAATAATCTCACACAAAGAGGGATTTAGTGTCACCAAACTTATTAATCACACAATATCACACATATAACACACATATATACCATATAATCACCTAATTCACCAAACAAAGTTAAATAGATCGAGACAAAAAGAGTGTGTCCTTGGAGTTAACTTCATTTCTCCCCGAAATAGCGAGCTTGCATCAAACCTAGTGAAGTTATGTAATCCACTCCAATTTCCTATGGTTGTTGCATCCGTTAGGTTGTTAGCGGATCCATGGATCAAATTTAGATCTTAAACCTACATCAAGGTTAGTGTTGTGCAGCATAAAAATTATATGAAAAATGATATGAAATGCATGTTGGACTATATTGACTTATCTCCTTCTTTTTGTCGAAACACAAAAGTGTGTCGAAGAATGAGAATAAAAATGAATCCGTGCATGCTCCCCCTTGAATGTAGCTCCCCCTTGATCAATACTCCCCGTTGCTAGGGTACCAACTTATATGATGCAAGAAATAAGAAAGCTAGAAAAACAAAGGTTAGTGCATGATCGACTCCCCCTTGATCAATACTCCCCATTGCTAGGGTACCAACGTATATGATGCAAGGATGAAGAATCCTACAAAATAAAGGTTATTGCAAGATAGTATAATATGCATTCAATAAATGCTTGACGGAAGCTCCCCTTGCTTTAGGACATCAATATGAACCTACAAACCAAATATTAGTAGACTAGAAGCTTTGTTAGTGGACACGTATGTCATATACAACCAAGTGTATATGATGGTGAACATACAATGAAAAGATTAGTGCAATATATTTCATCTTAAAAAAATAAGAATAATAAGGTGTATTCTTCTAATAAGAATTACAATTAAAATAAAAATATGAATATAATATGATAAAATCCCTCAAAGTAATGCCTAGAAGAGAAATTAAAATATTGAGAGTTAAGGTGAGTGGTGCACGTGTTGGTGTTAGAGAGAATACGAAATTGTGAAAAATATAAAATATTCAGCAGGTTACTGGCGGCACCAAACGACTACACGGGCGGAACCCTGGTTTTGGTTCCGCCTGGTCCGCTGGGCCAAAACTGGGAATACCCGTAAATTACACGGACGGAACCCAAAAATTGGTTCCGCCGTTTCCGCCAGACACAATATTTTTAACAGACCAGCTTTTCGACGGTCGAAATGATTTTCTAATTTCAAGGGTTTTTACCCTTTGAAACCTTTCATGTTCAATTAAGATAAGCATCCTTTCAATTCATTCAATATGTCTACGTGTTGTTTGAATATCTTACGCTTGTCTTGATTTTAACATGCTAGGCAAGATCTCTTGTGTGTTTGCTTAGATGTAGTGAAACCTAGATGTTGATTATGGGTTGATTGCTTGTTGATAGTTGTTACGGATGAATGATTTCGATGTTAGGCTTCAGAAAACTCGCAGACTTCCATAGGGTAACTTGCTTGAACGTCTTAAGAAACATGAACCAATGCGTACTAGGTTTTTATGGTTGTATTTAATGCATGAGCGAATTCTAGTGATCCCATGTTAGGAGCTTCTTGCAGGCTCGACATAGGAGTGAAGTAGGAGCTTATAGAGTTGGGGAAGTACGTACGCCACCGCACGATTGGTATTAAGGAATATAACCCATCATCTACGCAACTGTAACAAACTATCAACCTGTAAAAGATATCTAGGGAGTAATGAAATCTAAGTAAACACAATTTTCCCATTTATTGTTCACACCACATTAGTAATTAGCTTTATTTACATTTTTGTTATTTTATTTCATCTTTAGTTATTGGGTTAGTTGATTAGCAACTAATTCCGCCCACTCTTCCAAAACCCGAGATCTTAATTGCTTTCGTGAAATATAAAAATACAAAAAGAATCATCCCTCACCTCTAGACTTAATTTTTAGGCTTTCTAATCCTAGCGAGACTATTCCTGAGTTGAACTATCAATCCCCCGGTACTTGTCACTATATTATACTACAACAATCAGGTACACTGCCTGGTGGGGGTTGTAAGCTTCTCGAGATCCCTCAAGAGGTAAAGCCAGGTGCAATTCCCACGCATCATATGCCAAGCTTTATTAGTTTCCTTTATATATATAGATATCAAAAAATTCTTTAGTTTGAAAGGAAATTATATCAATGTTCAAAGGATCCTAACTTAAATTGCCTAACTCAAAAGTTTGAGTTTCTACGTCGAAATAAAACTAAATATTTTGGACACACTATAGTATTTGGTTTATTATTTTGACTTCAGATTAGATTTAGGCCATGACATTATTTTTAAAAGAAACTAGACACAATTCCCTTCGAATTGATAGGTGGCGCGACTCAAACGGACTGACGATTAATTAGTTATGAATTTTTGAATTGCACAAAAACTGTGTACTGAATTGACGGATTTTAAGGAACCTTTTTGAGGGATCCGCCCATTCAGGAGAAGGGATCCGCGGGGTCTGATGACAGATTCACTAAAACTCATACTTTGCGTTTAAATATGACGATGTATGCTGATGAGGCGAAAAATGATCCGTTTTTAGCGGGTCATTTTAGCCCGTAATTGAATTTATTTGATCAAATATTGCCCTAAATCGTTCCTTTTGTGATTTTAGGTACTTTTGGAGTGAATTCTGGAAAAGGGAGCATTTTGGACGTTTTTGGAGCATAAAAGTGAAGAAAACGGCAAAGTCTTAATTTTCCTTGCTGGGAACAGTACCTGACGGCGTCACCAAGTTCTACATGACGACGTCAAGAGTATTACAAGAGGTGAAGTGGATAGAGTCCGCGATCCAGAGAGTTTTACACTAAGGGACATGACGGCGTCACCATAGGCCGTCATGGTACCATTACACATGACGGCCAGAGGAAAGTTGCTCTTGACGGCGTCAGATCTGGATCTAGGCAATCCGATATTATTATGTGCGGCGAGCTGACGGCGTCAGATTTCTCTTCTTGACGCCGTCACATTGGAAAATCTATATATAGTTTTGTAATTTTCATTCATAAGGGAGGACAAATTTCAGGGATAACTTGGAGAAACCCTAGCACGATTTTAACAGTATCTTCAAGGTTTTTACCCTTTGAAACCTTTCATGTTCAATTAAGATAAGTATCCTTTCAATTCATTCAATATGTCTATGTGTTGTTTGAATATATCTTACGCTTGTCTTAATTTCAACATGCTAGGATAGATCTCTTGTGTGTTTGCTTAGATGTAGTGAAACCTAGATGTTGATTATGGGTTGATTGCTTGTTTATAGTTGTTACGGATGAATGATTTCGATGTTAGGCTTAAGAAAACTGGCAGACTTCCATAAGGTAACATGCTTGAACGTCTTAAGAAACATGAACCAATGCGTACTAGGTTTTTATGGTTGTATTTAATGCATGAGCGAATTATAGTGATCCCATGTTAGGAGCTTCTTGCAGGCTCGACATAGGAGTGAAGTAGGAGCTTATAGAGTTGGGGAAGTACGTACGCCACCCCACGATTGGTATTAAGGAATATAACCCGTCATCCACGCAACTGTAACAAACTATCAACCTGTAAAAGATATCTAGGAAGTAATGAAATCTAAGTAAACAAAATTTTCCCATTTATTGTTCACACCACTAGTTTAATTAACTTTATTTACATTTTTGTTATTTTATTTTGATTGCATCTTTAGTTATTGGGTTAGTTGATTAGCAACTAATTCCGCCCACTCTTCCAAAACCCGAGATTTTATTTGCTTTTATAAAAATATAAAAATACAAAAAGAATCATCCCTCACCTCTGGACTTAATTTTTAGGCTTTCTAATCCTAGCGACACTATTCCTGAGTTGAACGATCAATCCCCTGGTACTTGTCACTATACTATACTACAACGATCGGGTACACTGCCTGGTGGGGGTTGTAAGCTTCTCGAGATCCCTCGAGAGGTAAAGCCTGGTGCAATTCCCACGCATCATATGCCAAGCCTTATTAGTTTCCTTTATATATATAGATATCAACAAATTCTTTAGTTTCAAAAGAAATTATATCAATGTTCAAAGGATCCTAACTTAAATTGCCTAACTCAAAAGTTTGAGTTTCTACGTCGAAATAAAACTAAATATTTTGGACACACTATAGTATTTGGTTTATTATTTTGACTTCCGATTAGATTTAGGCCATGACATTATTTTTAAAAGAAACTAGACACAATTCCCTTCAAATTGATAGGTGGCGCGACTCAAACGGACTGACGATTAATTAGTTATGAATTTTTGAATTGCACAAAAACTGTGTACTGAATTGACGGATTTGAAGGAACCTTTTTGAGGGATCCGCCCATTGAGGAGAAGGGATCCGCGGGATCTGATGACAGATTCACTAAAACTCATATTTTGACATTAAGAAAATGTGTAGGACTTACTAGATTTGATAGTAAACATATAAAACACATACTCAACAATATTTCTACAAATGTGACTTATCTTTGCATTTTAGTTTTCAAGGAAACCTTCAAGCTTGTATACAAAGTAATATTTAACCAAAAATTTCTAAGTATACTTAACGAAACATTTTTCAAATTATATTCCGCTTAAATGGTAATTTGATACATGGATCGTGCTCCATTTTAAAAACTATTTGTTTTGAAAATAAGAGCTACGAAGCTCTGATGCCAATCGTGAAAACGTAGAGGGGGTGAATACGTTACCGTTTAAAAACTTTATACTTGTTGTATCAAATATCCATTTTATAGCTTGTTCTAATATGAAAGATATTATGTGTAGTTAGTAACTAGCATAACTTAAAACATGTTTGATGAAGCGAAAAATGATCCATTTTTAGGGGGTCATTTAAGCCCGTAATTGAATTTATTTGATCAAATAATGCCCTAAATCGTTCCTTTTGTGATTTTAGGTACTTTTGGAGTGAATTCTGGAAAATGAAGCATTTTGGACGTTTTTGAAAAATAAAAGTGAAGAAAACGGCAAAGTCTTAATTTTCCTTGCTGGGAACAGTACCTAATGGCGTCACCAAGTTCTACATGACGGCGTCAAGAGTATTACAAGAGGTGAAGTGGATAGATTCCGTGACGATCCAGAGAGTTTTACACTAAGGGACATGACGGCGTCACCATAGGCCGTCATGGTCCCATTATACATGACGGCCAGAGGAAAGTTGCTCTTGACGTCGTCAGATCTGGATCTAGGCAATCCGATATTATTATGTGCGGCGAGCTGACGGCATCAGATTTCTCTTCTTGACGCCGTCACATTGGAAAATCTATATATAGTTTTGTAATTTTCATTCATAAGGGAGGACAAATTTCAGGGATAACTTGGAGAAACCCTAGCACGATTTTAACAGTATCTTCAAGGTTATTACCCTTTGAAACCTTTCATGTTCAATTAAGATAAGTATCCTTTCAATTCATTCAATATGTCTATGTGTTGTTTGAATATATCTTACGCTTGTCTTGATTTTAACATGCTAGGATTGATCTCTTGTGTGTTTGCTTAGATGTAGTGAAACCTAGATGTTGATTATGGGTTGATTGCTTGTTTATAGTTGTTACGGATGAATGATTTTGATGTTAGGCTTAAGAAAACTGGCAGACTTCCATAAGGTATCATGCTTGAACGTCTTAAGAAACATGAACCAATGCGTACTAGGTTTTTATGGTTGTATTTAATGCATGAGCGAATTCTAGTGATCCCATGTTAGGAGCTTCCTGCAGGCTCGACATAGGAGTGAAGTAGGAGCTTATAGAGTTGGGGAAGTACGTACGCCACCCCACGATTGGTATTAAGGAATATAACCCGTCATCCACGCAACTGTAACAAACTATCAACCTGTAAAAGATATCTAGGAAGTAATGAAATCTAAGTAAACAAAATTTTCCCATTTATTGTTCACACCACTAGTTTAATTAACTTTATTTACATTTTTGTTATTTTATTTTGATTGCATCTTTAGTTATTGGGTTAGTTGATTAGCAACTAATTCCGCCCACTCTTCCAAAACCCGAGATTTTATTTGCTTTTATAAAAATATAAAAATACAAAAAGAATCATCCCTCACCTCTGGACTTAATTTTTAGGCTTTCTAATCCTAGCGACACTATTCCTGAGTTGAACGATCAATCCCCCGGTACTTGTCACTATACTATACTACAACGATCGGGTACACTGCCTGGTGGGGGTTGTAAGCTTCTCGAGATCCCTCGAGAGGTAAAGCCTGGTGCAATTCCCACGCATCATATGCCAAGCTTTATTAGTTTCCTTTATATATATAGATATCAACAAATTCTTTAGTTTCAAAAGAAATTATATCAATGTTCAAAGGATCCTAACTTAAATTGCCTAACTCAAAAGTTTGAGTTTCTACGTCGAAATAAAACTAAATATTTTGGACACACTATAGTATTTGGTTTATTATTTTGACTTCCGATTAGATTTAGGCCATGACATTATTTTTAAAAGAAACTAGACACAATTCCCTTCAAATTGATAGGTGGCGCGACTCAAACGGACTGACGATTAATTAGTTATGAATTTTTGAATTGCACAAAAACTGTGTACTGAATTGACTGATTTCAAGGAACCTTTTTTAGGGATCCGCCCATTGAGGAGAAGGGATCCGCGGGGTCGGATGACAGATTCACTAAAACTCATATTTTGACATTAAGAAAATGTGTAGGACTTACTAGATTTGATAGTAAACATATAAAACACATATTCAACAATATTTCTACAAATGTGACTTATCTTAACATTTTAGTTTTCAAGGAAACCTTCAAGCTTGTATACAAAGTAATATTTAACCAAAAATTTCTAAGTATACTTAACGAAACATTTTTCAAATTATATTCCGCTTAAATGGTAATTTGATACATGGATCGTGCTCCATTTTAAAAACCATTTGTTTTGAAAATAAGAGCTACGAAGCTCTGATGCCAATCGTGAAAACGTAGAGGGGGTGAATACGTTACCGTTTAAAAACTTTATACTTGTTGTATCAAATATCCATTTCATAGCTTGTTCTAATATGAAAGATATTATGTGTAGTTAGTGACTAGCATAACTTAAAACATGTTTGATGAAGCGAAAAATGATCCATTTTTAGGGGGTCATTTAAGCCCATAATTGAATTTATTTGATCAAATAATGCCCTAAATCGTTCCTTTTGTGATTTTAGGTACTTTTGGAGTGAATTCTGGAAAATGAAGCATTTTGGACGTTTTTGGAACATAAAAGTGAAGAAAACGGCAAAGTCTTAATTTTCCTTGCTGGGAACAGTACCTAACGGCGTCACCAAGTTCTACATGACGGCGTCAAGAGTATTACAAGAGGTGAAGTGGATAGATTCCATGACGATCCAGAGAGTTTTACACTAAGGGACATGACGGCGTCACCATAGGCCGTCATGGTCCCATTACACATGAAGGCCAGAGGAAAGTTGCTCTTGACGCCGTCAGATCTGGATCTAGGCAATCCGATATTATTATGTGCGGCGAGCTGACGGCGTCAGATTTCTCTTCTTGACGCCGTCACATTGGAAAATCTATATATAGTTTTGTAATTTTCATTCATAAGGGATGACAAATTTCAGGGATAACTTGGAGAAACCCTAGCACGATTTTAACAGTATCTTCAAGGTTTTTACCGTTTGAAACCTTTAATGTTCAATTAAGATAAGTATCCTTTCAATTCATTCAATATGTCTATGTGTTGTTTGAATATATCTTACGCTTGTCTTGATTTTAACATGCTAGGATAGATCTCTTGTGTGTTTGCTTAGATGTAATGAAACCTAGACGTTGATTATGGGTTGATTGCTTGTTTATAGTTGTTACGGATGAATGATTTCGATGTTAGGCTTAAGAAAACTGGCAGACTTCCATAAGGTAACATGCTTGAACGTCTTAAGAAACATGAACCAATGCGTACTAGGTTTTTATGGTTGTATTTAATGCATGAGCGAATTCTAGTGATCCCATGTTAGGAGCTTCTTGCAGGCTTGACATAGGAGTGAAGTAGGAGCTTATAGAGTTGGGGAAGTACGTACGCCACCCCACGATTGGTATTAAGGAATATAAACCGTCATCCACGCAACTGTAACAAACTATCAACCTGTAAAAGATATCTAGGAAGTAATGAAATCTAAGTAAACAAAATTTTCCTATTTATTGTTCACACCACTAGTTTAATTAACTTTATTTACATTTTTGTTATTTTATTTTGATTGCATCTTTAGTTATTGGGTTAGTTGATTAGCAACTAATTCCGCCCACTCTTCCAAAACCCGAGATTTTATTTGCTTTTATAAAAATATAAAAATACAAAAAGAATCATCCCTCACCTCTGGACTTAATTTTTAGGCTTTCTAATCCTAGCGACATTATTCCTGAGTTGAACGATCAATCCCCCGGTACTTGTCACTATACTATACTACAACGATCGGGTACACTACCTGGTGGGGGTTGTAAGCTTCTCGAGATCCCTCGAGAGGTAAAGCCTGATGCAATTCCCACGTATCAAGTTTTTGGCACCGCAGCCCGGGGAATAGTTATTGTCTAGGTTAGGATTTCTTTTTATTAGGTCAACTTGCTAGATTCCTTTCTAGTAAGATTTTATTTTTATTTTTAGGTTTTCTTTAGTCTATCTATTTCTTCGTGTCTTCGTTCGTAACTTTTACCATCCGACATCATGGAAGGTGGTAACATCTTTGAACCCATCAACCCACCACAACAAGACCACCTACAAACCAACCTCTTAGGCCCCGAACCCTAGGAGAGTATTCCCGGCCTAGCCACCAAGGCTATCGAAACACTATTGAGCTCACCCAAGGAGCCAATGTGTCCCCCTTGCGATCCGACACCATTCGGTTGGTGCAAAGCGGATGTGCATTCCATGGACTTCGTTTCGAAGATCCTAATCAACATCTCAAGGACTTCCTTAAAATCGTAGATTCTATAGACCTTGATGTTACAACTAGAGAGTCGACCCGATTACGCCTATTCCAATTCTCTCTACGTGATCAAGCTAGTCAATGGCTTGAACGTTTACCCGCGGGATCCATCACCTCATGGGATGATCTCACCACTCGTTTCCTTGCTCAATTTTTCCCACCGGGGAGAACTACCAAGCTTAGAAATGATATTTTGATGTTCCAACAATGTCAAGGTGAAACTCTATATGAAGCATGGACTCGTTTCAAGGACTTACTCCAAAAAGTCCCTCATCATGGCATAGATCTTTAGCTCCAAGTCCAAATCTTCTATGACCATATCGATCTCTCCACAAGGCGAACCATTGACCAATTGGCCGGTGGTAAGCTACGTGATCTAAGTGCGGAAGAATCATGGGAACTCATAGAAGATCTTGCTCTCTATGACAAAGAAAGTTGGAATGATCCCCGTGATTTGAACAAAACGGTCAAGGCAATATCTTTGCCTTCGAACAATTCTAGCACTCCCGACCATAGGATCATGGAACTTGAGGACCAAGTCAAGTTTCTCATGAAATCTTACGAAGCTCCTAAGCCTAGAAGCCAAGTGAACAAAATCAATTCTTCATGCGAATTATGTAGTGGTCCCCATGACACTCGTGATTGCGTGGAACTCCCCGGAACAGCTTTTGCGGACTATGCATCCTCGCGTACCGACGAAGCGGGAGATAAGTGGTACACTTTCAAACCCGAGCCAAACCCTTACAGTGATTCCTACAACCCTTCTTGGAAAAATCACCCGAACCTTAGGTGGAAACAAATCCAAAACAATTCTTCCAATCCGCCTAATCATTACCAACCAAACGGTCCACCCTCCAACCGTACTTTCAACAACAATCCTTCTAATAACTATGGTAGTACCAACAATCTTGAAGGATTGATGTCCAAGTTTATGGCATCTCAAGAAGCTCGCATATCTAAGTTTGAAGCCGATTTCAAACAAAAGCAAAGCGAGATGACCACCAAAATCGACACATTGTTGAAAGTTCTCAATGACCGAGAAATGGGAGCACTCCCAAGCGACACGGTCAAGAACCCGAAACTAAACGTTAATTCCATATCATCAGTTTCGTTACCCACTTCTTGTCCGCAATACTACTCGGTTAAATCATTGAGCACGTGTTTCAAGCAAAACCAAATTCTTCATAAGGACCAATCAAATGAAACACCCAATATCAAACCGGTCAAAAGCATAGTTGAAACACCTCCTACACAAGACCTTGACGATGAATTCAAGGAGCTCCACCTTGAATGCCCCGTCATTGATGTCTTAGCCCGTGCTCCCTACTATAGTGCCCTCCTAGAAAAATATGAGAAATTTAAACTAGGTAAAAATGGGACCGCCTTCGTTCAAAACAAGTTGCCTAAGAAGCTTGATGATCCGGGTATATTTGTTTCGCCTTGTAAGATAGGAAAATCCGAAGCTTTCGACACACTAGCCGATTTAGGATCAAGCCTGAACTTGATTCCCTTATCCCTTTTCACCACTGTCAAGCTAGGAAAGTTAGAGGAGACAGAGATATTAATTGGTCTAGCGGATGAGAGTATTGCTCACCCGGTTGGGATGATCAAGGATGTAGTTGTTCACGTAGGGAAGTTAACTATTTTAGTGGATTTTCACGTCCTAGATATGGTTAGTGATACTACATGCCCATTATTAGTAGGAAGAGGATTTTTAGCAACCGCTAGCGCTATAATAGATTGTAAGGAGTCTAAGATAGCAGTAGCTGAGGGCGATACTTGGTCGGTATATGATGTTAAGAAACATAGCTACGATTGTGAGGACGAACCGACACCACATTGGGTAGAGATGAATAGGAGACAATCTAGATATGGACCTTGGATAGAAAGAAACTTTATAGGACCTCAACGCCTATTCTATTTAGAAAAAGATTTCATCGATAAAACACATTCGATAGAACAACTCATAGCTAGAGATGAGGAGCTAGACCCTTTTGAGGACCCACTAGTCTTTAGGAAAATGATTGAGTTCTTAGGGGTAATGCCTGTTAACATAGAGATGAACAAGTGGAAAAGAGAGGGGGATAAGTGTAAATGGAGGTGGGACAAGCCACCTAAGGAAGGTGATGGATCATGGCATATGAAGATGATTTTGTATGATCCGGATGGAGAAAAGTTTGAAAGGTCATACCGTACTAAGAAAACCGATAGGAAATTGATGTCTAAGTTTGATCCCAAGGATGTCCTCAATGAGGAACTCACCCATGTCACGTAATAACCCATGACCTTGAGTCTAGCTACAAGACTCGTAAATAAAGAAAAGCGCTTCTTGGGAGGCAACCCATGCTTTGTGTGATTTTTATTTGTATGATTGTTATTTGTTTCCGTATGCATGCTTTATTTTCATTGTTGGTAGATCATGTTTCAAAAATAAAATAGTGAAAATACTTTATTTTGTCGTTTGACTTAGTCTTAACTTCATCCAAAGGTATTTCGCAAAAGATAAGTGTAAGGGGAAAACCCCAAATTTGTTTTTAAGAAACAAAATTGATCATGATTCTCCACAATATTAAATGGATATGTATATTAGTATTTGTTAGAGTCAAATGCTTGTATCGAGTCATAATGATGTTTTGCAGGATTTTCCAGGAAGTAGGACATAAGTTTTCCAGAAATTTTCCGGAAACTTAACGTAAGGATTTCTACAGATCACTTCTGACGGCGTCATGAGTTTACTCTTGACGGCGTCATGTGTAAAATTCTGGAAATTTTGCTAGTTTTGTTTTTCTAACGGAGTCTTGAAGTTTTTGTTAATTCTTTAGTTTTATAAACTCCAGGAAATCTGCAAACATTCATTCCACAAGCATTATATCTTACTTTATTTTCTAGGATTTGTTAGTATATATAGATTGCCGCCGATATTATGCGAGGTTGCCTTGTTTGTTTTCTCAGGTTTAACAGGTTATGTATGACAAGAAGATCATTTATATTCTGGAAGGGAAGCTTTGATTGATCATTTTCTTGAAGGAAGATCTAACCTTGTTACCGCACTATCCACACCGAACGAATCAGGGGAGTATTTGCTTTCATTCTTTTACCTATTTCACTTTTACATTCTTTAATTGAACATTAGGGACAATAGAGGGTAAATGATGATACTTTATAGGATACACTTTCACTTGAGTTTATTTGTTTGATGGTAGGTGTGTAATAAAACTATGAGAAATACTTGTTAGTGTAATTTTAGCACCAAATTTAAATTTTTTTACAACATTTAGGAGTGAAACTTTAGCCTTAGCAAGCGTCTCATGTATAGGAGATTGTATGACTAGCACAAAACCGTACTATTCAGAAAAATTTTCCACCCAGATATGTGGGGTTCGCCTTTAGATTTGATAGGAAAAGCATTTACTATTAGTGCTTATGAGTGTACCGGTAGCATTTAGATTCTAGAACTTGCGTTAGTGATGCATCCCGAGACCGCCAGTGAGACTACATTCGTGTAGTAGGATTTACTACATGATAAGAGGCATTAGGACCACCCTTGTGTTAAACCCATATCATAATTACTTGACCGTTTAAGTCATATTACTTGGCTAGTAAAGTCAACTAATTTTTCCCACACCTTAGCGTTGTACTCATTTTTAGTACACGAAACCCCTAGTACACCCCTCCGAGCCTATATTTTCGTTTCTAACTTTAAGCATCTTACTTAAAGGAAGAATTTGTTACACCCCACTTAAATGTACACCCAAATCGCCTTAGCCTTCCGTGTATGCACTCATCTTTAGTGCATTATTGTTACATGTTTAAACCCTTAGTTAATTATCTAATTGATTACATGGTTGCTAAGTCGAGTCATATCCTTGTACATATTGTTTTGGGACGATTGGGACTCATGGGTAAAGTACTAATGTTGTGGAGTAATGGGGAAGAACATCATATATTACCCCCGTATGTGCGTTAATCTTAAAAAGTACTCCAAGTGTTTTGATTATCTTGATTCGAGTCATTAGATTAGTTTATTGTAGAGTATGTAAAAATTCAAGAGTAAGGGGAATGTTCATTCCCTATGATTTATTAGCTTAAGTCGAGTCGAGTCTTGGCTTAGCAACGCCATATTGTACATGTAATTAACCAAGATGATTAACTCGCCACCAGTAAAGATTGCCTATATCCAACAAAACCATGTATTCCATATCCCTACACCTAACGTTATAACCCTTTGAAAGACCTCTTTGATAGTTTATCCTAGGTGTTTATGCCATGTGGTGGAGGTTTGATCCTTTCCCAAGCCTATGGTAATCTATTTTGCTATGACAGGTAGTGAGAGATTTTTTCCATTTCCATATTGTGATATATACTTTATTACACCCGAGAGATGTGAGTATCTAAACACTATTTGTGAGGTGCTAGTGTATGACCTCCGTGCTTGTCTTTGGTCTTTAGTGGAATGATTATTTGTTGTAATTACTTTTATATTAGTGTTAAATGACCCCTAACTTGTATTTTGATTAGAATAAAAGAGCATTTGCTTGAGGATAAGCAAATCTCAAGTGTAAGAGTATATGATGAGGCGAAAAATGATCCGTTTTTAGGGGGTCATTTAAGCCCAGAATTGAATTTATTTGATCAAATATTGCCCTAAATCGTTCCTTTTGTGATTTTAGGTACTTTTGGAGTGAATTCTGGAAAATGAAGCATTTTAGATGTTTTTGGAGCATAAAATTGAAGAACACGGCAAAGTCTTAATTTTCCTTGCTGGGAACAGTACTTGACGGCGTCACCAAGCTCTACATGACGGCGTCAAGAGTATTACAAGAGGTGAAGTGGATAGAGTCCGTGACGGTCCAGAGAGTTTTACACTAAGGTACATGACGGCGTCACCATAGGTCGTCATGGTCCCATTACACATGACGCCCAAAGGAAATTTGCTCTTGACGGCGTCAGATCTGGATCTAGGCAATCCGATATTATTATGGGCGGCGAGTTGACGGCGTCAGATTTCTCTTCTTGACGTCGTCACATTGGAAAATCTATATATAGTTTTGTAATTTTCATTCATTAGGAGAGGACAATTTTAGGGATAACTTGGAGAAACCCTAGCACGATTTTATCTGTATTTTCAAGGGTTTTTACCCTTTGAAACCTTTCATGTTCAATTAAGATAAGTATCCTTTCAATTCATTCAATATGTCTGTGTTGTTTCAATATATCTTACGCTTGTCTTGATTTTTAACATGCTAGGCTAGATCTCTTGTGTGTTTGCTTAGATGTAGTGAAACCTAGATGTTGAGTATGGGTTGATTGCTTGTTTATAGTTGTTACGGATGAATGATTTCGATGTTAGGCTTAAGAAAACTGGCAGACTTCCATAGGGTAACTTGCTTGAACGTCTTAAGAAACATGAACCAATGCGTACTAGGTTTTTATGCTTGTATTTAATGCATGAGCGAATTCTAGTAATCCCATGTTAGGAGCTTCTTGCAGGCTCGACATAGGAGTGAAGTAGGAGCTTATAGAGTTAGGGAAGTACGTACGCCACCCCACGATTGGTATTAAGGAATATAACCCGTCATCCACACAAATGTAACAAACTATCAACCTATAAAAGATATCTAGGGAGTAATTAAATCTAAGTAAACACAATTTTCCCATTTGTTGTTCACACCACATTAGTAATTAGCTTTATTTACATTTTTTTATTTTATTGCATCTTTAGTTATTGGGTTAGTTGATTAGCAACTAATTCCGCTCACTCTTCCAAAACCCAAGATCTTAATTGCTTTCATAAAATATAAAAATACAAAAAGAATCAACCCTCACCTCTAGACTTAATTTTTAGGCTTTCTAATCCTAGCGACACTATTCCTGAGTTGAACGATCAATCCCCCGGTACTTGTCACTATACTATACTACAACGATCAGGTACACTGCCTAGTGGGGGTTGTAAGTTTCTCGAGATCCCTCGAGAGGTAAAGCCTGATGCAATTCCCACACATCATATGCCAAGCTTTGTTAGTTTACTTTATATATATAGATATCACTAAATTCTTTAGTTTCAAAAGAAATTATATGAATGTTCGAAGGATCCTAACTTAAATGGCCTAACTCAAAAGTTTGAGTTTCTACGTCAAAATAAAACTAAATATTTTGGACACACTATAGTATTTGGTTTATTATTTTGACTTCAGATTAGATTTAGGCCATGACATTATTTTTAAAAGAAACTAGACACAATTCCCTTCAAATTGATAGGTGGCTCGACTCCTACGGACTTACGGTCAATTAGTTATGAATTTTTGAATTGCACCAAAACTGGGTACTGAATTGACGGATTTCAAGGAACCTTTTTGAGGGATCCGCCCATTGAGGAGAAGGGATCCGCGGGGTCTGATGACAGATTCACTAAAACTCATATTTTGACATTAAGAAAATGTGTAGGACTTACTAGATTTGATAGTAAACATATAAAACACTTTTTCAACAATATTTCTACAAATGTGACTTATCTTAACATTTTATTTTTCAAGGAAACCTTCAAGCTTGTATACAAAGTAATATTTAACCACAAAATTTCTAAGTATACTTAACAAAACATTTTTCAAATTATATTCCGCTTAAATGGTAATTTGATACATGGATCGTGCTCCATTTTAAAAACCATTTGTTTTGAAAATAAGAGCTACGAAGCTCTGATGCCAATCTTGAAAACGTAGAGGGGGTGAATACGTTACCGTTTAAAAACTTTATACTTGTTGTATCAAATATCCATTTTATAGCTTGTTCTAATATGAAAGATATTATGTGTAGTTAGTGACTAGCATAACTTAAAACATGTTTGATGAGGCGAAAAATGATCCGTTTCTAGGGGGTCATTTAAGCCCGCAATTGAATTTATTTGATCAAATATTGCCCTAAATCGTTCCTTTTGTGATTTTAGGTACTTTAGGAGTGAATTCTGGAAAAGGAAGCATTTTGGACGTTTTTGGAGCATAAAAGTGAAGAAAACGGCAAAGTCTTAATTTTCCTTGCTGGGAACAGTACCTGACGGCGTCACCAAGTTCTACATGACGACGTCAAGAGTATTACAAGAGGTGAAGTGGATAGAGTCCGCGATCCAGAGAGTTTTACACTAAGGGACATGACGGCGTCACCATAGGCCGTCATGGTCCCATTACACATGACGGCCAGAGGAAAGTTGCTCTTGACGGCGTCAGATCTAGATCTAGGCAATCCGATATTATTATGTGCGGCGAGTTGACGGCGTCAGATTTCTCTTCTTGACGCCATCACATTGGAAAATCTATATATAGTTTTGTAATTTTCATTCGTAAGGGAGGACAAATTTTAGGGATAACTTGGAGAAACCCTAGCACGATTTTATCAGTATTTTCAAGGGTTTTTACCCTTTGAAACCTTTCATGTTCAATTAAGATAAGTATCCTTTCAATTCATTCAACATGTCTATGTGTTGTTTGAATATATCTTACGCTTGTCTTGATTTTAACATGCTAGGCTCGATCTCTTGTGTGTTTGCTTAGATGTAGTGAAACCTAGATGTTGATTATGGGTTGATTGCTTGTTTATAGTTGTTACGGATGAATGATTTCGATGTTAGGCTTAAGAAAACTGGCAGACTTCCATAGGGTAACATGATTGAACGTCTTATGAAACATGAACCAATGCGTACTAGGTTTTTATGGTTGTATTTAATGCATGAGCGAATTCTAGTGATCACATGTTAGGAGCTTCTTGCAGGCTCGACATAGGAGTGAAGTAGGAGCTTATAAAAAAAATGGTATTTGGCGGAACCATTTCAAGTCCGTGTACCTTTTTGGTACCGAGCCCCCCACCCAACAAGGAAGGCATATCCCGGTAAATTACCTAGGCAACACTGGCTGACCAAGTTGGAGTCCAGATTCGAACCCCCGCCTTTAAGCTTTGACTTGGTCAACTGCGCGCTTTTGCGGTAGTTGGTGGCCAACTGCCCTAAGGCAGCTGGTTAGGAGTGAAGTAGGAGCTTATAGAGTTGGGGAAGTACGTACGCCACCCCACGATTGGTATTAAGGAATATAACCCGTCATCCACGCAACTGTAACAAACTTTCAACCTGTAAAAGATATCTAGGGAGTAATGAAATCTAAGTAAACACAATTTTCCCATTTATTGTTCACACTACTAGTTTAATTAGCTTTATTTACATTTTTGTTATTTTATTTTGATTGCATCTTTAGTTATTGGGTTAGTTGATTAGCAACTAATTCCGCCCACTCTTCCAAAACCCGAGATTTTATTTGCTTTTATAAAAATATAAAAATACAAAAAGAATCATCCCTCACCCTAGGCTTAATTTTTAGGCATTCTAATCCTAGGACACTATTCCTGAGTTGAACGATCAATCTCCCGGTACTTGTCACTATACTATACTACAACGATCGGGTACACTGCCTGGTGGGGGTTGTAAGCTTCTCGAGATCCCTGGAGAGGTAAAGCCTGGTGCAATTCCCACGCATCAAGTTTTTGGCGCCGCAGCCCGGGGAATAGTTATTGTCTAGGTTAGGATTTCTTTTAATTAGGTCTACTTGCTAGATTCCTTTCTAGTAAGATTTTATTTTTATTTTTAGGTTCTCTTTAGTCTGTCTTTTCTTTGTGTCTTTGTTTGTAAAAACCTTTCCATTGACTATTCTGTTAGCCATTATGGAGAATGCGAATCCACCATACTACCAACCACGAAATTCACCCACTCCAAATGACATCTTGATGTTTAAACAACATGAGGATGAACCTATCTATGATGCATGGGCTCGTTTTAAATATTTACTCCGAAAAGTCCCTCATCATAATTTCGATCTATGGTCCCAAATTGAAATATTTTACCATCGTGTCGACCGCTATACCAAAATGGACATTGACCATGCCGCATATGGGGACCTTTGGGGATTAAGTGTTGATGAAGCATGGGAAACCATAGAGAATTGTGCCGTACTTGCCAAAAAAATGAACAACCCAACAAACGTTGTTACGGATCAATAGCAAGTTTAAGGGAACAAGCAAGAAGATTGTTTGGGGATAAGCCTATAGATGAGATAACTGGGTGCACGAAGTGGTTTGATTTCACCACAATACAAGCTGAGCACATTGGTAATCTTGATAAGATGGTGGATAGAGTTGAAAATCTAAGCCCACTAAGTACCCCACAAGTCCTACCATCATTTGAGGCATACACACCGCCCGTGACTTATTCGGATGAAGTAGAAAAGACTTTAGGAATCCCAATTGAGGTAGAACCTTTGAACCAAACACAACTATAGGATATAGGTTTGAATACTTATAATGTTAACCTTACTCTTAGTTCTAGGGAAGTTCCTAGTTTTGATGAACCAGAGCCTCAACCAAAACCGTTACCTAATCTTCCATCCTTGGATGTGAATTTAGGAATTGAAATAGGTTCCGATCCACCCATCAAACCATATAGTCCGGGTAGTCTTAGGATAAAGGTAGTGGACTCTAAGCCTTGTAGAGAGGAAGCCAATATAGGAGTGGAAAATGACCTTACATGCTTACATCACCCATTTATGACTGATCACAAGAAACATTATGGGTTTAAACCGGTTTTATTAGGTCAAGATGGATCCCCAACTAGTAGTCTCTTGAAGTTGATAGAAAATGATCCCTTTCTAGGAAAAAATCTTAATCCACCCATTAATCCGATTGAATTTGGTAAGGTTATGATGATAGGAGCACACCCCTTTGAGCATATAATTCATCCACCACACTTTCCTCACGAGGCATATTTCCACCCTAAGGGTGTGTATCGCTACTTCCACCCGCACTTAATTCAAAGTGTAGGGAAAACCTCCCTTATTTCCGTTAAATAAGGGTAGAGTCAGGCTCGTGACTCGAACAAAAATAAGCGCTTATTGGGAGGCAACCCAAGCTTTATTTATTTATTTGTTTGTTTGTTTGTTTATTTGATTCTATTTGTTTCCGTATGCATGTTTTATTTTTGTTGTTTGTGGCTCATGTTTAAAAGTAAATTGTGAAAATGCTTTATTTTGTTTTTAACTTCGTCTTAATTACATATAAAGGTATTTTGCAAAACCTAAGTGTAAGGGGAGACTGATGAGGCGAATAATGAACAGTTTTTAGGGGGTCATTTAAGCCCGGAATTGAATTTATTTGATCAAATATTGCCCTAAATCGTTCATTTTGTGATTTTAGGTACTTTGGAAGTGAATTCTGGAAAAGGAAGCATTTTGGACGTTTTTGGAGCATAAAAGTGAAGAAAACGGCAAAGACTTAATTTTTCATGCTGAGAACAGTACCTGACGGCGTCAAGAAGGAAATTGTGACGGCGTCAGGGGTAAAATCCATGACGACCCAGAGAAAACCTGAAGGCGTTAAGAGAAGGGCGTCAAGAGTTAATATGATGACGGCCTGCAAAAGGAGTACACGTGACGGCGTCAAACCCAGATCTAGGCAGTCCGAGAATTTATTTGGCGGCGAGATGACGGCGTCAGACATTTGCTCTTGACGCCGTCACCTCACAAAATCTATATATACTTTTCTATTTTTCATTCATAGAGAGGAACTTGTGTGGAGAATACTAGGGTCGAACCTAATAAACCCTAGGTCGTTTGTAACAGTATTTTCAAGGGTTTTCACCCCTTGAAACCTTTCATGTTCAATTGAGATAAGTCCTCTTTCAATTCATTCAATATGTCTATGTGTTGTTTGAATATATCTTATGCTTGTCTTGATTTCAACATGCTAGGCTAGATCTTTCATGGGTTTGCTTAGATGTAATGAAACCTAGATGTTGATTATAGGTTGATTGCTTGTTTATAGTTGTATTGGATGAATAATTTCAATGTTAGGCTTAAGAAAACTGGCAGATCTCCATTGTGTAACGTGCTTGAACGTCTTAGGAAACATGAACCGATGTGTACTAGGTTTTTATGATTGTATTTAATGCATGAGCAAATTCTAGTGATCCCATGTTAGGAGCTTCTTAGCCGGCTCGACATAGGAGTGAAGTAGGAGCTTATAGGATTGGGGAAGTAAGTACGCCACCCCATGAATGGTATTAAGGAATACAATCCGTCATCCACGCAACTGTAAATAGTAATTAACCTGTAAAAGATATCTAGGGAGTAGTGAAATCTAAGTAAACACAATTCTCCCATATATTGCTCACACCTCTAGTTAATTTAGTTTATTTTCATTTTTAGTATTTTATTTTGATTGCATCTTAATAACTGGGTTAGTTGACTAGCAACTAATTCCGCCCAACTCCTTCAAAACCAAGATTTTTATTTGCTTTTATAAAAACTAAAAAATACAAAAAGAATCATCCCTCATCTTTAGACCTAGTCTTTAGGTTTTCTAATCCTAGCGACACTATTCCTAGCTGAACGATCAATCCCCCGGTACTTGTCACTTTACTATACTACAACGATCAGGTACACTGCCTGGTGGGGGTTGTAAGCTTCTCGAGATCCTTCGAGAGGTAAAGCCTGGTTCAATCCCTACGCATCAAGTTTTTGGCGCCGCAGCCCGGGGAATAGTTATTGTCTAGGTTAGAATTTCTTTTTATTAGGTCTACTTACTAGAATCCTTTCTAGTGAGATTTTTTATTTTTATTTTTATAGGATTCATTTAGTCTATCTTTTTCTTTGTTCCCTTTGTTTGTAAAAACATTTTCATTTGTCTTCATGGCGGATGAGATTCTATTTAGATCATTAACAATAGAGGAACAATTAGTTTACTCGGATAGATTTGCTTCCTGTTGTTTCAATGAATTTTTAAGTGATCTTAGCTATATACAAGAGGAGATGTGTGTAAAGTTTGATAGGTTTGATGAGTTATGCGCATGTGTGGCCTATATTAAACAATCATTGTTAGGATCAATTCCTTTCAGTAAGACCCTTTGGAAAAATTTTGAGGAAAGCCTCCTAACCGTGAACCATGAGTTCAATGAATTGATGGGTTTGTATACTTCACAACTTGAGGAAACAATTAAGGAGGATTTAGCCGAACATGATCATATTGAGCAAAAAGATGAATCCTTTAGGCAAATTGAACATTGTAATCAAGTTATTGAGGAAGGTTCTTATGAATCAGACTTAGAACTTGAAATGGCTAGAGAAGGATTTGAGATACTTAGGAACATGTTTAGGTTAGATTCTACTAAAACACGTAATGAGGATATAGGTGATGTTGAGAAAACGAAGGATGAGGTAAATAACACAAACCTACAAAGTACCCCACAACTCCCACCATCACTTGAGGAATACACACCACCCGTGACTTACCCGGAAGATGTAGAAGAGACTATAGGAGCCCCAATAGAGGTAGAAACCTTGTACCAAACACCACTAGAGGATATAGGTTTGAATACTTGTAGTGATAACCTTACTCTTAGTTGTAGGAAATTACCTAGTGTTGATGAACCGGAACCTCAATCTTCACACAACTTTCCATCCTTGGATATACATCTAGGAGACAAAAGAGGAGCCGACGCACCCATCAACCCATGTAGTCCGGGTAGTCTTAGGATAAAGGTAGTGGAATCTAAGCCTTGTAGAGAGGAAGCCAATATAGAAGTGGAAAATGACCTTACATACTTACATCACCCATTTATGATTGATCACAAGAAACATTATGGGTTTAAACCGGGTTTAATAGGTCAAGATGGGTCCCCAACTAGTAATCTCTTGAAGTTGATTGAAAATGATCCCTTTCTAGGAGAAAATATTAATCCAACCATTAACCCGATTGAATTAGGTAAGGTTGTGATGATAGGAGCATACCCCTTTGAGCATATAATTCATCCACCACTCTTTCCTCACGAGGCATATTTCTACCCTAAGGGTGTGTATTGCTACTTCCACCCGCACTTAATCCTAAGTGTAGGGAAAACCTCCCCTATTTCCGTTAAATAAGGGTAGAGTCAGGATCGTGACTCGAACAAAAACAAGCGCTTATTGGGAGGCAACCCAAGCTTTATTTATTTGTTTGTTTGTTTCTTTGTTTGATTATTATTTGTTTCCGTATGCATGCTTTATTTTTTATTGTTGGTAGATCATGTTTCAAAACTAAAATGGTGAAAATACTTTATTTTGTCGTTTGGCTTAGTCTTAACTTCATCCAAGGGTATTTCGCAAAAGATATGTGTAAGGGGAAACTGATGTGTGCTTTTTCACACATCATTTTTAGACCAAAATCAGACCAAAAATACCAAATACTAACCAAATATGCCAAGAGAATGTGTGTTTTTGTATTTGTATATGTGCAGGTACGGATATGAGGAAAATGAACAAAAACAAAGCCAAAACCGACAAAAACGAGCACGAGAACGGAAAAAGGTCAAAAGCCGAAGCCGGGGAAGAAAAATGATCAAAGAAAGTTCAAAAAGTCAAAAGAAGTCCTCAGATATGCTTTAAGTGTCAAGATTAATCTCTGATCAAAGTTTGAAGAATTGACGACTTTAGTCCCTGAACTTCCAAATATTCACAAAATTTGTCCTTTGAAGAAATTATTCAAGAAAAGTCAAATAGAGGTCCTCCAAGAATTCAGAAGAGTCAAGAATAACCCTTGGAATAAATTTTGAAGATTAACAGGTTTGACCCCTGAAGTTTGCAAAGATTACATAATTGGTCCTTAACAAATAATATTACTACTCCTACAAAGACTTAACCAGATTTATAACCATAACCCAAATTCACATTTCCCTCACAAGCCCAAATATTAAAAAGCCTAACCTTGTACCCACCTGCCTACCAAGCCCATTACCACATTTATATCCTTACCCGACCCATCCACCCTTTACTCGGTCAACAGTCAACGAACAAATAAAATTCCCCCAAAACAATTCCCGCCCCCCAAACTAATATTCACCCAGAAAAAATCACTGTTGTTAGAACCCTAGTTTCACCCCACCAAAATTACCCTCTGTTACCTAATCATTAGTATTCTAGAACATGTCAGGAGTCAGAAGGAATGACACGTGGACCAATGGGAGAGCATACATAGGATCAATCACATCACAAATATTGATCCGAGGGCGGTGATTAACTAAGAGGTGACCAAGGTGATCAAACGGCTGAGAAGGACGCAAACAAACACAAATCACCCACGGATCGATGACTTGGCATACTAGAAGCATCTCATCTCAGCAGGCTATAAATACCTCACCCCTCACCTCATTTGAAGGCATTAGGAGTAGGAAGTAGCTTAGAGTAGCTTATTAGTATAGTTTAGTTTATCATTATCAGCTTAATGTAATATTCCCAGTCTTATTGTACTAAACTTTTACATTCAATAAAAATTAGTTTTGCATTTAAATTTCCTTGCAATTTTATTTTCAGCAAATTTATTTTTAAAACTCTTAGTTACTATTTAATTGAGATTATTTAGTTGTATGGTTTATTTTCTGCTCAAAAATCAGTTAATGAGAGTTGGTCAATAAAAGTCAAAAGGATTTAGGCTGATGATTTTTTGGGTCACCAATGTTTGATGATGATAGCAGTGAGGTGACAGGTTTTAATAAGCTTCCATAACCTCTAGATAAGTTCAATAAGCTCCCTCATAGCTTAGTTGAGCTTATCTCATTAGCTAGTGTTTATTTCCAGTTTGCATCCTTAATTCAAGTAAGTTTTCTGTTTAATCCCCTTGCATTATTCAGTTAGTTGTGGTAGCTTGTTGTTTATTAATGTTTATCATTGCTTAGAATAGCTGTTCCAGTACTATAGTTTAGCTTATTTGAGTTCTGGTTCTTCACTGCATAATTTAGTATAGATTGCATACTTGTGCTCTGGTGATAACCTGCTTTATTTTAGTGTTCATCTAGGACTTATATTAGTTAAGGATTAAGAATTGATCAATGGTTTGTTGTTTAGAAGCCTTAAGCTCTAAAAGTTCGTATAGCTGCTCATGTATGGGTTGTTTGGATCTGTTGGTTTCTAGGAGTAACTGAGATCCCATTACTGTGTTATCAGCGTAATTAGTTTGCATTAGGTTATAGTAGGTAATAAAAGTATAATATAGGAAGCATCTAAGCATAAAGTCAAAGTGAGCTTGTAATCTAAATTCTATGTTCATAAGAAGAAATTTGAAGCTGCCTTAGTATCATTTGTTGGATTTTATACACATCTAGGGTAATCAAGAGTTTAATTAAGTTCATATTTCATTTAGGGACACATTAGATCAGGGGAAGTTGGATTGAGTCAAACCTTAGGTGCATTAGAAAAAGTCAAATCATCAGCCTGCAGGTTCAAAAGCTGCTGAACCAGGGGAGTTTTGAGGGTCCAAATTAGTTTGAAATTCTAATCTTTCTGGCTTTCTTGATTTTCAGTAGTTCCAAGTAGATTTTGCCCCCATAAGATTTCATTACTCAGCTTATTTGAACGGCTTAATTTGTCTGTATTATTGAGTATTTAGCATAGTCTCTGATTTCTTATCATAGGGCTGCAAGTAAGAGTTTCTGTTGGAATTTAAGTTTTATTGTTCATTTTAGTTCATTTGACTTAATAGTGTTTATTTCATTGATTAGGACCCTTAGCTTATCTATATGCTTAATTCCATAGTGCTTATTTGAACTATTCTTGGTCTATTTCTGAATTTCTGTGTCTAAATTGGTCCATATCTTGTTTAAATCAACTTATTTGAGTCATAGCATCATTTGTTCAGAGTTTCAGTCAAATTGGGTCAGGAGTGCTTATCAATAAGCACTCCAAATAAGCTGTTTCAAGTAAAAAAGCAGTTTTCTTGCTTATTTTTCTTTCAAAATTTTTTCTCAAGTTTAGTTTAATATTTTAGATTTTCTGTAATTTTTTCAAATTTTTCTGAGTCCATTTACTATTTTTCTTATTTTATTTTCATTTTTAATCAATTTTTATTACATTTTAATTACCAAAAATTCCAAAAAAAATCAGAAAAAGCCAAGAAAAATCCAAAAATACTTTAGAAAATTATTTTCATTTATTTTAGAATTTTAGAAATTTATTTTGCATTTTTTCCGTTTATTTTGAATTTATTTTGAATTTTTAAATAGATTAATAGTTTTTAATTTCCAAAAATTACACAAAAAGCCAAAAAAAATTAGTTTTTAGTTTTAAAATTACTTTTTAGTTATTTTATAATTTTCAAAATTTATTTTTCATTTTTCTCACCTTATTTGCATTTTCTTTTGATTTTTAATTAGTTAAATAGTTTTTAATTCATAAAAAAAAAAAAAAAAGTCAAAAAAAATATTTTTCTTTTTCTCAAAATTTTCTTTTATCATTTTTAACTTTTAAAAATTATTTTCAAGTCTGTAGGAGTAGTGTAGCTTAAAATTCACGTTTTATTTCGTACGTTAACGTTTTATTCGCGTTTTAATTTACGTTTTTAATTCTACGTTACGTTTTAAGTTTGTTTACTTTAATTTCGTGCTTAGTTGATTATTTGTGCTTCATTTACTTATTCATTAGTATAATCTTTTCCAAATCACTTTTTACCACTTTCACGACACGTTTCACGAATCGGGAATTAAGAATTCCATTCACACCTTCGTTGGGACACGACCCGGGGAAATACTTTCCTAAGCATTTCTTCGGAAAAATAAACCTATACTAAAACGATAACATCAAAATTTTGGCACCGCTGCCGGGGAAGGTTGAAGTGAATTTTTTATTTTCGTTTTTCGAAATTGTGTTTTGAAAACCTTCCTTGTATATATTTTTCTATAAAAACCAAAAAAATTGAAAAATCAAAAACACTTTTCCTAACGTGTTTTCAAAAATACATAAAAAATAAAAATAAAGTTACAGCATCGACTCTCCCGTTGAAGGGTGGGCATTGTAAACCAAATAAGCTTCTCAATATAACAACGCGTGAAATTAGTTGCTAATCGGATTACTTTGGATTCTACGACCGAATAAGCGGAAAATACGGAAGCTTAGACATTAAATTGCACGCTGAAGAGAGATCCATTTTTCTCTCCCGTTCCGTCGTGAGTAGATTTAAAGGAAACGGTTTACGATTAACGTAACGTTTGAAAAACAAAAGAAAATAAAAGTTTTAAGTTTTTGAATTTTGTTTTCCAAAAAATAAAAATACAAAAAGATTTTCCTTTTCTACTATGATTTTCTTTTTCAATAAAAAATAAATAAATAAAAAATAAAAAAAAGAAAAAGAAAAAACCAAAAATAATCTTCTTATCCTCTTATCATTTGATTCTTCTTTAACCCTCTAAAACGATAATTCTTATGGATCCAATTTGTTTTAAATGTGGAGAACCGTTCTTTGAAGGTTCATATTTTTGGTGTACGTGCGAACAATGTAGTAATGATATTCACGATGGAGTTTGTTTGTTTTGTAATACTCCCGAGTATGTTCGAAACACAATCTTTCAAAACGTTCCCAATTACTATCTAACACCACCGCCGTCTCCGTTCACTTGCTTTAATTGTGGAAATCCATCCGATGAAGGATTACCGTGTGGGCAATGTTTTTGCAATCAATGTGGATACATCAATTGTATATGTTACGCCCCGAGTGCTGAAATGTCTTACACTTGTGATACGAGTTTTGATAAGTATCTTCAAAACGATTTCTATCATCCTTTTCAAAACTTTTATGAGCAAGTACCATATTTTAATGAAAATTCGTTCCAAAGTTCATCGAATTTTGAAAATTGTGGGGGATCGTTTGAAAATTTTTATGAGCCGAATGCATGTTACGATTCTCATGGTTTTAACCAACCTCCACAAACTTCCGATTTTACTAATAATATTTGTGAAATTAAATCCATGATCGAAAAGTTAAAAGAGTTGGTGGTTAATCGTTATACGCATACTCCCGAGTCTCGTGAGAAGACTATTGCAGAATTACTTGCTGAAGAGAGAGCGTCTAATCCTTATAAAAATTTTGTTTATTATGATTCCGACGACGATGATGAGAAAATTACGTTCGATCTCAATCCTCACAAAACGTCCGTTGTTTCTCCCGTAGAACCCGAGGACTCTCTAACAATGGGGGACGAGCATCTTAACACTATTCCGGCAACGGAATCGGACGAATTCAATAAGTCTAGTGTTGAAAACCTCGTCCCAATCACAAGTGAGTCCGGGGAAATTTCTAACGGTGATTCTGAAATTGTTCCTAATTCTTCCTATCCTTCTTTCACACCGGATGAGAGGAGTGATGTCTTTTTAGACGAGATTGAGGCTTGTCTTGCTAACAATGATTCTAATCCGACGATGGTTGATGATACTAATTTTGATCCTGAGGGAGATATCCGTTTAATTGAAGAATTATTGAATGAAGAACCATTATCTTCCCTCCCTCCGAAGAGCGATGAAGTAATTGATAATCCAAATGATCGTGTTGATATGTTTTCCGATTCTGAAGATGATGATACTTTATCTTGTGATATTGATGACCTTGTTCCAAGGGTTTCCGAAACATTCAATATGACTTTCACAAATCCGTTATTTGATTTCGATTTGGAATTAACTCTTGATAAGCCAATCTTCGATTTTCCTTGTGATGAGTCCGAAATAAAAACCGAGGTTCAGGATTCACATGATATGATTGATTCTCCTCACGAAAAGTTATCCGATGAACTTACTCATAACATTTCTCCACCAGATATTGAAAATGACGAGAATGGCATTCAAGGAAACGTGCTTACTGAAGAAATTCGTAATGATGATTTACTTCCTAATACCGACTCGATTCTCTTCGATTTACCGTCTTCTCGTCCACCCGCGAAACCACCCGATATAGATTTTGAGCTCGATGTAAATGAAGTTATTGTTAGAGTGGTGGACGAGACTTATGATCATGATGATCCTGTGCTTGATATTTTACCCACCCAACCCACCCGTGATTCTGAACTTGATGTCGCTTTTATCATCTGGGTGTTTCAACCATACTTTTCTTATCCCATCAGTTCTTCACTTTTCCACTCCACCGGGAGTGAGGATACCGTTTTTGACCCCCGCATCTCCGTTTATGCCAAGTGTCCGTTCTATCTGCTCTCCCCAAGGACGAATTAATTCGGGGTCGAGTCAAGGTAATGTGACTTGGTGAACAAAAACAAGCGCTTCGTGGGAGGCACCCCATGCTTATCCATTTCATTTTCTTTATTTTCTATTTTCTTAAGTAACGTGACGTGAGCGGGCGACCCTTTCCAAACTCGTGTTTTCGTGGTTGTTTGTGAATGTTCAGGAATTTCCCCGAAGTTTGAGGACTCTCGTGCTCGTGGTTTTTCGTTCTCTCCACTTGAGTCTCATTCTTCGCTGCTCTTTCGGAAATTCACCATATCCAAAATCTTATCGACTAACGTTTATCTCTTGACATACTTAATAAACGGCCTTAGATATTTCGTAGGATTACCTTTACCCTTAAAACATTGAGGACAATGTTTCACTTTAGTCTGGGGGGGTGAATCTTCGATTCGATTTGACCTTGAACCTTCGTCTGAGCTGTTAATTTACACAACTCCGTTTTCCACTGATGCGTGGGAATTGCACCAGGCTTTACCTCTCAAGAGATCTTGAGAAGCTTACAACCCCCACCAGGCAGTGTACCTGATCGTTGTAGTATAGTATAGTGACAAGTACCGGGGGATTGATCGTTCAGCTAGGAATAGTGTCGCTAGGATTAGAAAACCTAATTACTAGTGCTAAAGATGATGGAAGATTATTTTTTTGTATTTTTATATTTTTTAGAAAGCAATTAAAATCTCGGGTTTGAAGGATTTAGGGCGGAATTAGTTGCTATTCAACTAACCCAATACTAAGATGCAATCAAAATAAAATACTAGAAATGAAAATAAACTAAATTAACTAAAGTTGTTAGCAATATGTGGAGAAAATGTGTTTACTTAGATTTCACTACTCCCTAGACATCTTTTACACGTTAATTACTTGTTATAGTTGTATGAATGACGGATTGTATTCCTTAATACCATTCATGGGGTATCGCACATAACTCCCCAATTCTATGAGCTCTTATCTCCTCCTACACCATGCCCAGCACAACTATAGGGATTGTAAACAGTGGCTCATGCATTAAATACAACCAATAAAGACCTTAGTGCAATAGGTTCATGTTTCCTAAGACGTTCAAGCATGTTACCAATTGGAGATTTGCCAGTTTTCTTAAGCCTAACATATAAATTCATTCATCCAAAACAAACTATAAACAAGTAATCAACATATAATCAACATCTAGGTTTCATTAGATCCAAGCAAACACAAGATAGATCTAGCCTAGCATGATGGAATTAAGACAAGAACAAGATATAGACAACCAACACATAGACATATTGATTGAATTAAAAGAACACTTATCTTAATTACACATGAAAGGTATCAAGGTGTTGGAACCCTTGAAAAACCTGTAAAATTCGCACCAAAATCGTACTTAGGGTTTCTCCAAAACTTCTCTTTTTTAATGTGAAAATTAGAAAACTATATATAGGAAAAGGGGTCTGACGGCGTCAAGACAAAGCTTGTGACGCCGTCACCTCGCCGCCAAAACTCTTCTCGGACTGCCTTGATCTACTTCTGACGCCGTCAAGTGTTATTCATTTCCAGGCCATCATGACTTATACTCTTAACGCCCTTCCTTGTGACGCCGTCAAATCTGCTCTGGATCGTCATGGAAATTCATGGAATTTACTCTTGACGCCGTCAAGATATTGCTCTTGACGCCGTCACCTACTGTTCCCAGCAAGGAAAATTAAGACTTTGGCGTTTTCTTCACTTTTATGCTCCAAAAACGTCCGAATTGCTTCCTTTTCCAGATTTCAATCCCAAAGTACCTAAAATCACAAAAGGAACGATTTAGGGCAATACTTGATCAAATAAATTCGAATTCCGGCTTAAATGACCCCCTAAAAGTGGTTCATTTTTTGCCTCATCATATACCCTTACACTTGAGATTTGCTTGTCCTCAAGCAAATGCTCTTTTATTCTACTCAAAATACAAGTTAGGGGTCATTTAACACTAATATAAAAGTAATTACAACAAATAATCGTTCCACTAAAGACCAATAGACAAGCACGGAGGTCATATACAAGCACCTCACAAATAGTGTTTAGATACTCACATCTCTCGGGTGTAATAAAGTATAAATTACAATATGGAAACGGAAGATATCTCTCACTACTTGTCATAGAAAAATAGATTACCATAGGCTTGGGAAAGGATCGAACCTCCACCACATGGCGTAAGCACCTAGGATAAACTATCAAAGAGGTCTTTTAAAGGGTTGTAACGTTAGGTGTAGGGATATGAAATACACTGTTTTGTTGGATAAAGGAAGTTTTACTGGTGGCGAGTTAACAATCATAGTTAATTACATGTACAATATGGCGTTGCTAAGCCAAGACTAGACTCGACTTAAGCTAATAAATGAAAAATAACAAAAACATAAAAAATGAACATAGAATGAAAAGGGATGGTAGTCCGTATGTTTTTCTCTCTTTTTTTTTATTTTTTTTTCTTTATTTTTCGATTTTTTTTTTTTTTTTTTTTTTTTTTTTTTTTTTTTTTTTGCATACACTCTTACCCTACCATCCAAAATAATACATCATAGGGAATGAGAATTCCCCTTACACTTGAATCTTTACATACTTGGAGCACTTTTAAGATTAACGTACGTATGGGGGTAATAAATGATGTTCTTCCCCATTACTCCATAAAATAAGTACTTACCCATGAGTCCCAATCGTCCCAAAACAATATGTACAACGATATGACTCGACTTAGCAACCATGCAATCAATTAGATAGTTAACTTAGGGTTTAACAAATAACAATAATGCACTAAAAATGAGCACATACACGGAAGACTAAGGCGATTTGGGTGTACATTTAAGTGGGGTGTAACAAATTCTTCCTTTAAGTAAAATGCTTAAAGTTAGAAACGAAAAGATAGGCTCGGAGGGGTGTACTAGGGGTTTCGTGTACTAAAAATGAGTACAACGCTAAAGGTGTGGGAAAAATTAGTTGACTTAACTAGGCAAGTGATATGACTTAAATGGTCAAGTAATTATGATACGGGTTTAACACAAGGGTGATCCTAATGCCTCTTATCATGTAGTAAATCCTACCACACGAATGTAGTCTCACTAGCGGTCTCGGGATGCATCACTAACGCAAGTTCTAGAATCTAAATGCTACCGGTACACTCATAAGCACTAATAGTAAATGCTTTTCCTATCAAATCTTAAAGGCGAACCTCACATATTTGGGTGGAAAATTTTTCTGAATATACGGTTATGTGCTAGTCATACAATCTCCTATCCATGAGACGCTTGCTATGGCTAAAGTTTCACTCCTAAATGTTGTAAAAAATTTTAAATTTGGCGCTAAAATTGCACTAACAAGTATTTCTCATAGTTTTATTACACATCTACCTTTAAACAAAACAAACTCAAGCGAAAGTGTACATGTAAGGTATCATCATTTTACCCTCCCCTTACACTTAAGATGAACATTGTCCCCAATGTTCAAGTAAAGAATGTAAAAGTGAAATAAGTAAAACAAATGAAATCAAATACTCCCCTGATTCGCTCGGTATGGATAATAAGGTGGCCAGGTTAAATCTTCCTCCAAGAAAATGAACAATCAAAGCTTCCCTTCCAGAATATAAATCATCTTCTTGTCATACATAACCTGTGAATCCTGAGAAAATAGACAAGACAACCTCGCATAAAATCGGCGGCAACCTATATAAGTTACTAAATCCTAGAAAACAAAATAAGATATAATGCTTGTGGAATGAAGTTTGCAGATTTCCTGGAGATTATAAAACTTAATAATTCACAAAATCCATGAAACTCCATTAGAAAAACAAAACCGGTAAAATTTCCAGATTTTTACACTTGACGCCGTCAGGATTGACCTACAGAAATTCTTATGTTAAGTTTCTGGAAAAACTTGGTCCTACTTCCTGTAAAATCCTGCAAAACTTCATTATGACTCAATACAAGCATTTGACTCTAACAAATACGAATATACATGTTCATTTAATATTGTGGAGAATCATGATCGGCTTGTTTCTTAAAAACATATTTGGGGTTTCCCCTTACACTTATCTTTTGCAAAAATACTTTTAGGTGGAGTTAAGACTAAGCCAAAACAACAAAGTAAAGTATTTCCACATTTAGTTGAGAAACATGATCTACCAACAATAAAAACTAAGCATGCATACGGAAGCAAATAACAAACAAACAAAATAAAATCACACAAAATCATGGGTTGCCTCCCAAGAAGCGCTTTTCTTTATTTACGAGTCTTGTAGCTAGACTCAAGGTCATGGGTTACTACGTGATTTCGTCCCGTGAGATGATGTACCCCATATAGTTGTGATCATTACTGTTGTGGTGGTAGTTCCTTAACCTGTCGACACTTGCAATCACCTCTCCACCTACTTTACTTCTTAGGTTAGCCATCCCATCTTGGCTCACGCCTTCAATTGTGAAAGGCCCATACCACCAAGGACTTGGTTTATCGGGTGGTATTGTTATTTCCGAGTGTCTTAGAAGTACCAAGTTACCTTCTTCAAATGGTACATGATTTTCTGCTAGTTGAGTATGTTCGAATTCGACCTGAACCTTTTTGCTTTTGCTTCTTTCATTTTTAGCCTCCTTATAGCTTTTGATTCTTGCCTCCCATGCAAGAATTTTATTCTGAACACGAATGGGTGTCGTGTCAATGTTGTTTTTGATCTTTCTCTAACTCAAATTCTCATGTCCACTTCGCGGAGTCATGGGGAAGCTAATCTTTCTTTTTCCAGATTTAAGCTCAATCTTCCTACCTTCATACTTAATGACAGCCCTAGCGGTGGCGAGGAATGGTGCCCCAAGGATTATTGGCATGCATCCATCTCCTTTATCATCGATGATCATAAAATCAACGGGGTACATGAATCCTGCGACATTAACTAATACATCTTCTGCGATCCCTAGGGGATATACATATGAGTGTCCAGCGAGGGACAACCTAACACGAGTGGGGGCTGGCGTTTTTGATGTTAGTTGGATATAAATAGTGAGGGGCATAAGATTTACTTCCGATCCTTGGTCGGCGAAAGCATTAAGATATTTCAAATCCCCGATGCTGGTTGGTATCTCAAAGTTCCCACACGCTGTCTGCTTAGTAGCCACTTTTTGTACCAGTAGCCTCTCGAATATCGATCCCCCTGGTAACGTATCATACTCATCTTTTTCCTTTTCCTCTTTCTCCGAACCCTATTTGGAAGGTTGGTTACGCCCATCACCCTTAATCCAATTTGTTATGGTGTTTTCGTTTATATCATGTTTCAGGTAGTGACTCAAAGGTTGGGATTCTGGGGGTTTTTCTAAGGTCTGTTTAACAGGGGTTTCTACCTTCTCGTTATCTTTTTGGACAATTGTGATGGAATTAACAAATTGGGTAGTGGGAGTGGCGCTTTCTTTCCTTAATAGCATTCTTTTGGGGGTTCTCTGGTTGGCATACTCCTCTAATAGACACATCATCTCATTCATTTTCTCCTGCATCTCCTCTTTTTGCTTATAGATTGCTTCCTCGAATCTAGCAAGCCGATCTGAGTGAGTCGCCATATATTCTCTCATCCTAGCTTCACACTCTGAGCTAAGCTCCTTGGGAGAGGAACAAGGTGGGGCATAGTTATGAAAAGTCTCGACATTTTCTCTAGAAGGTGACTCAGATAATGGTGTTGAAGTTAGTTTCGAGACAGAATTGATGGTTGCCCGTCTAGGACTTAAAGGTCTCCTTTGCCTCTCCTCAAAATAGTCCACTTTTGCCTCAAGTTTACATAGGAGTTCATCGGGGATTTCGGTGGTTCCCCCAGATGTTGAGACTGCATTGATGGCCGCTTATATTGTATGATTAAACTCCCACATCTCATGATTATCAGTGGCGAGCTCCTCAATAATTGCCCATGACTCCTCAGCATTCTTATCACGCAATTTACCTCCCGCGGCTCTATCGATTGTGCGCTTAGTGTGATAGTCAACATGGTCGTAGAAAATCTGGACTAATAACCAAAGGTTTATACCATGATGAGGGACCTTATGGAGGAGATCCTTAAAACGGGCCCATGCTTCGTAGAAAGTTTCACCCTGCTGTTGTTCAAACATCAAAATGTCATTTCTAAGCATTGCAGTCTTCCCCGGTGGGAAGAATTGAGTAAGGAAGCGATTGGTGAGATTATCCCATGTGGTGATGGATCCCGCGGGTAAACGCTCAAGCCATTGCCTAGCTTGATCCCGTAGAGAGAATTGGAATAGGCGTAATCGGGTAGTCTCTCTAGTTTCAACACCTAGGTCTATGGAATCTACGATTTTGAGGAAGTCCTTAAGATGTTGGTTTGGATCTTCGGAACGAAGTCCATGGAATGCACATCCGCTTTGCACCAACCGGATGGTGTCGGATCGCAAGGGGGTCACATTGGCTTCGGTGAGCTCAATGGTGTTTCGGTAGCCTTGGTGGCTAGGTCGGGAATACTCTCCTAAGGTTCGGGGCCTAAGGGGTTCTAGTGGTGGGTTTTCTTGTGGTGGGATGACGGGTTCAAAGATGTTCCCGTAGTCCATGATGTTGGGTGGTTACGAACAAAGACACAAAGAAATGAGATGGACTAAAGAAAACCTAAAAATAAAAATAAAATCTTACTAGAAAGGAATCTAGCAAGTAGACCTAATAAAAAGAGATTCTAACCTAGACAATAACTATTCCCCAGGCTGCGGCGCCAAAAACTTGATGCGTGGGAATTGCACCAGGCTTTACCTCTCAAGAGATCTTGAGAAGCTTACAACCCCCACCAGGCAGTGTACCTGATCGTTGTAGTATAGTATAGTGACAAGTACCGGGGGATTGATCGTTCAGCTAGGAATAGTGTAGCTAGGATTAGAAAACCTAATTACTAGTGCTAAAGATGATGGAAGATTATTTTTTTGTATTTTTATATTTTTTAGAAAGCAATTAAAATCTCGGGTTTGAAGGATTTAGGGCGGAATTAGTTGCTATTCAACTAACCCAATACTAAGATGCAATCAAAATAAAATACTAGAAATGAAAATAAACTAAATTAACTAAAGTTGTGAGCAATATGTGGAGAAAATGTGTTTACTTAGATTTCACTACTCCCTAGACATCTTTTACACGTTAATTACTTGTTATAGTTGTATGAATGACGGATTGTATTCCTTAATACCATTCATGGGGTATCGCACATAACTCCCTAATTCTATGAGCTCTTATGTCCTCCTACACCATGCCCAACACAACTATAGGGATTGTAAACAGTGGCTCATGCATTAAATACAACCAATAAAGACCTTAGTGCAATAGGTTCATGTTTCCTAAGACGTTCAAGCATGTTACCAATTGGAGATCTGCCAGTTTTCTTAAGCCTAACATATAAATTCATTCATCCAAAACAAACTATCAACAAGTAATCAACATCTAGGTTTCATTAGATCCAAGCAAACACAAGATAGATCTAGCCTAGCATGATGGAATTAAGACAAGAACAAGATATAGACAACCAACACATAGACATATTGATTGAATTAAAAGAACACTTATCTTAATTACACATGAAAGGTATCAAGGGGTTGGAACCCTTGAAAAACCTGTAAAACTCGCACCAAAATCGTACTTAGGGTTTCTCCAAAACTTCTCTTTTTTAATGTGAAAATTAGAAAACTATATATAGGAAAAGGGGTCTGACGGTGTCAAGACAAAGCTTGTGACGCCATCACCTCGCCGCCAAAAGTCTTCTCGGACTGCCTTGATCTACTTCTGACGCCGTCATGTGTTATTCATTTCCAGGCAGTCATGACTTATACTCTTGACGCCCTTCCTTGTGACGCCGTCAAATCTGCTCTGGATCGTCATGGAAATTCATGGAATTTACTCTTGACGCCGTCAAGATATTGCTCTTGACGCCGTCACCTACTGTTCCCAGCAAGGAAAATTAAGACTTTGGCGTTTTCTTCACTTTTATGCTCCAAAAACGTCCGAATTGCTTCCTTTTCCAGATTTCACTCCCAAAGTACCTAAAATCACAAAAGGAACGATTTAGGGCAATATTTGATCAAATAAATTCGAATTCCGGCTTAAATGACCCCCTAAAAGTGGTTCATTTTTCGCCTCATCATCCACCAAAAATTTTAAATTTTTGTCACTTTTTTATATGCAAAAAAAAAAAAAAAAAAAAAAAAAAAAATGATGAATGAATGAAAAAAATGAAAAAAATATATGATATGAATAATAAGTTTTGACACCTTGTTTTGACTTTCCTACCGGCGAGAGTAGAAATAAATGTTTCGACTTGACCGGGCGTGTTGAGCCCTAGCATCAAAAGATTATGGCTAAGCATCCGCGGATCTCATTACTTGGGATTTTAAATTTGCGGAGATTGAGGAATCATAGAGTTTATTTAGAAGTTTCGTGCTAAACGTGGAGTAGTTGGATCTCTTTAGAGCCCACGAAAGGTACTTGTGGCCTCCTTGTTCCCACAAGCTTGCACACCAATAATAATAGATCTCTAGGTTTAATTAAAGGTATACGGTTTGGGCAATACTTAGTTTTTTCTCGTTCCCAACAAAATCTCTGCATATGGGGGTTTGGTACACATAGGGGTACTGCCAGTGTTACGGTGAAATAGACTATTGCATCTTGCCGGTTCGCAGCCGATGTTGTGATCTTAGTAAAGGCCGTAGGACTCGGGGTTTGGCATATGATTATGAATATCAATAATAATAGTCCAAAGCCAAAATAAAAGGCAGAGGAATCCAAAGCTATAAAAAGCAGCGGATATAAATCCAAAGTCATAATAAAGCTCTTACATCTTGGCGGCTCAAAAACCGTTGTTGTAAAAGAAATAAAGGACTAAGGACCAAGTATTATTAAAGTGCTTATAATTATGCAAAAATGCCAAGCTTCGACTCCGGGGGTTTCCCTAATAAAAAGCTTCCGTTTCGGGTATCAAACATGGTATATCTCGGTCGTAAATAAAAAGGGGGACCTCCACAAATCGTGTTAAATCAGAGACCTTCATGTGGACCCGATTTCTGTATGCAGGGATTTTTGAGGGAAAGTTTGGAAAGTACTTAGCGTTCAAATTTTGTGCTCTTATCGGACTAACAAATATCAAAACGAGAAAATATGAAGCAATTCATTTCTCACAAATTAAAATCTTGAGACACAAAACTTAGGACCTGGGAACAAGAGGTAATACACAATTAACTTTTGTGGGTAGTGTTAGCACCTAATTTGTGGATAAACAATGATCTCGATTTTACGCTTAGTTTGAGAGCTTGTGAAAAATCAAGGATGACGATTTTTATCCGTATGGTCTCTTCTCTGTAAGAAGTGTTTCTACTCGTTGACTCTGAAAGTTATCAACAGATAAGAATTGATAATGAAATTCAAGGCAAACCGTCAAATATATATAAAGGAAAAATACAAAAAGAGTAGTAGTTGTTGTTATTCATGAAAATCGGAAAACGGAGCGTTTTTGAGAATAAATGATTTCGATATCTCTTTTGAACATCATTGCTACTTTACAACGTCAGTAAAGAGAGGTTTTGAAATTATTTATATCTTAAGCGTGAGGTGATGACATTGCGTGAGGACACGGCAATACCTTAGTCTGGGGGATTTTGATGTGTGCTTTTTCACACATCCTTTTTAGACCAAAATCAAACCAAAAATACCAAATACTAATCAAATATGCCAAGAGAATGTGTGTTTTTGTATTTGTATATGTGCAGGTACGGATATGAGGAAAATGAACAAAAACAAAGCCAAAACCAACAAAAACGAGCACGAGAATGGAAAAAGGTCAAAAGCCGAAGCTGGGGAAGAAAAATGATCAAAGAAAGTTCAAAAAGTCAAAAGAAGTCCTCAGATATGCTTTAAGTGTCAAGATTAATCCCTGATCAAAGTTTGAAGAATTGACGACTTTAGTCCCTGAACTTCCAAATATTCACAAAATTTGTCCTTTGAAGAAATTATTCAAGAAAAGTCAAATAGAGGTCCTCCAAGAATTCAGAAGAGTCAAGAATAACCCTTGGAATAAATTTTGAAGATTAACAGGTTTGACCCCTGAAGTTTGCAAAGATTACATAATTGGTCCTTAACAAATAATATTACTACTCCTACAAAGACTTAACCAGATTTATAACCATAACCCAAATTCACATTTCCCTCACAAGCCCAAAAATTAAAAAGCCCAACCTTGTACCCACCTGCCTACCAAGCCCATTCCCACATTTATATCCTTACCCGACCCATCCACCCTTTACTCGGTCAACAGTCAACGAACAAATAAAATTCCACCAAAACAATTCCCGCCCCCCAAACTAATATTCACCCAGAAAAAATCACTGTTGTTAGAAACCTAGTTTCACCCCACCAAAATTACCCTCTATTACCCAATCATTAGTATTCTAGAACATGTCAGGAGTCAGAAGGAATGACACGTGGACAAATGGGAGAGCATACATAGGATCAATCACATCACAAATATTGATCCAAGGGCGGTGATTAACCAAGAGGTGACCAAGGTGATCAAACGGCTGAGAAGGATGCAAACAAACACAAATCACCCACGGATCGATGACTTGGCATACTAGAAGCATCCCATCTCAGCAGGCTATAAATACCTCACCCCTCACCTCATTTGAAGGCATTAGGAGTAGGAAGTAGCTTAGAGTAGCTTATTAGTATAGTTTAGTTTATCATTTTCAGCTTAATGTAATATTCCCAGTCTTATTGTACTAAACTTTTACATTCAATAAAATTAGTTTTGCATTTAAATTTCCTTGCAATTTTATTTTCAGCAAATTTATTTTTAAAACTCTTAGTTACTGTTTAATTGAGATTATTTAGTTGTATGGTTTATTTTCTGCTCAAAAATCAGTTAATGAGAGTTGGTCAATAAAAGTCAAAAGGATTTAGGCTGATGATTTTTTGGGTCACCAATGTTTGATGATGATAGCAGTGAGGTGACAGGTTTTAATAAGCTTCCATAACCTCCGGATAAGTTCAATAAGCTCCCTCAGAGCTTAGTTGAGCTTATCTCATTAGCTAGTGTTCATTTCCAGTTTGCATCCTTAATTCAAGTAAGTTTTCTGTTTAATGCCCTTGCATTATTCAGTTAGTTGTGGTAGCTTGTTGTTTATTAATGTTTATCATTGCTTAGAATAGCTGTTCCAGTACTATAGTTTAGCTTATTTGAGTTCTGGTTCTTCACTGCATAATTTAGTATAGATTGCATACTTGTGCTCTGGTGATAACCTGCTTTATTTTAGTGTTCATCTAGGACTTATATTAGTTAAGGATTAAGAATTGATCAATGGTTTGTTGTTTAGAAGCCTTAAGCTCTAAAAGTTCATATAGCTGCTCATGTAAGGGTTGTTTGGATCTGTTGGTTTCTAGGAGTAACTGAGATCCCATTACTGTGTTATCAACGTAATTAGTTTGCATTAGGTTACAGTAGGTAATAAAAGTATAATATAGGAAGCATCTAAGCATAAAGTCAAAGTGAGCTTGTAATCTAAATTCTGTGCTCATAAGAAGAAATTTGAAGCTGCCTTAGTATCATTTGTTGGATTTTATACACATCTAGGGTAATCAAGAGTTTAATTAAGTTCATATTTCATTTAGGGACACTTTAGATCAGGGGAAGTTGGATTGAGTCAAACCTTAGGTGCATTAGAAAAAGTCAAATCAATAGCCTGCAGGTTCAAAAGCTGTTGAACCAGGGGAGTTTTGAGGGTCTAAATTAGTTTGGAATTCTAATCTTTCTGGCTTTCTTGATTTTCAGTAGTTCCAAGTAGATTTTGCCCCCATAAGATTTCATTACTCAGCTTATTTGAACGGCTTAATTTGTCTGTATTATTGAGTATTTAGCATAGTCTCTGATTTCTTATCATAGGGCTGCAAGTAAGAGTTTCTGTTGGAATTTAAGTTTTATTGTTCATTTTAGTTCATCAGACTTAATAGTGTTTATTTCATTGATTAGGACCCTTAGCTTATCTATCTGCTTAACTTTTGCTTAATTCCATAGTGCTTATTTGAACTATTCTTGGTCCATTCCTGAATTTCTGTGTCTAAATTGGTCCAAATCTTGTTTAAATCAACTTATTTGAGTCATAGCATCATTTGTTCAGAGTTTCAGTCAAATTGGGTCAGGAGTGCTTATAAAAAAGCACTCCAAATAAGCTGTTTCATGTAAAAAAGTAGTTTTCTTGCTTATTTTTCTTTCAAAATTTTTTCTCAAGTTTATTTTAATATTTTAGATTTTCTGTAATGTTTTCAAATTTTTCTGAGTCCATTTACTATTTTTCTTATTTTATTTTCATTTTTAATCAATTTTTATTACATTTTAATTACCAAAAATTCCAAAAAAATCAGAAAAAGCCAAGAAAAATCCAAAAATATTTTAAAAATTATTTTCATTTATTTTAGAATTTTAGAAATTTATTTTGCATTTTTTCCATTTATTTTGATTTTATTTTGAATTTTTAATTAGATTAATAGTTTTTAATTTCCAAAAATTACACAAAAAGCCAAAAAAAAATAGTTTTTAGTTCTAAAATTACTTTTTAGTTATTTTATAATTTTCAACATTTATTTTTCATTTTTCTCACCTTATTTGCATTTTCTTTTGATTTTTAATTAGTTAAATAGTTTTTAATTCATAAAAAAAAAAGTCAAAAAAAATATTTTTCTTTTTCTCAAAATTTTCTTTTATTATTTTTAACTTTTAAAAATTATTTTCAAGTCCGTAGGAGTAGTGTAGCTTAAAATTCACATTTTATTTCGTACGTTAACATTTTATTCGCGTTTTAATTTACGTTTTTAATTCTACGTTACGTTTTAAGTATGTTTACTTTAATTTCGTGCTTAGTTGATTATTTGTGCTTCATTTACTTATTCATTAGTATAATCTTTTCCAAATCACTTTTTACCACTTTCACGACACGTTTCACGAATCGGGAATTAAGAATTCCATTCATACCTTCGTTGGGACACGACCCGGGGAAATACTTTCCTAAGCATTTCTACGGAAAAATAAACATATACTAAAACGACTATATCAGAAACCCCAAATATGTTTTTAAGAAACAAAAATTGATCATGATTCTCCACAATATTAAATGAACATGTATATTCGTATTTGTTTTAGTCAAATGCTTGTATCGAGTCATAATGATGTTTTGCAGGATTTTCCCGGAAGTAGGACGAAGTTTTTCCAGAAATTTTCCAGAAACCTAACATAAGAATTTCTGCAGGTCACTTCTGACGGCGTCACGAGTTTACTCTTGACGGCGTCACGTGTAAAATTCTGGAAATTTGACCAGTTTTGTTTTTTCTAACGGAGTCTTCAAGTTTTTGTCGAATCTTTAGTTTTATAATCTCCAGGAAATCTGCAAACATCATTCCACAAGCATTATATCTTATTTTGTTTTCTAGGATTTGTTAGCATATATAGATTGCCGCCGATTTTACGCGAGGTTGCCTTTTCTGTTTTCTCAGGTTTTTACAGGTTATGTATGACAAGAAGATGATTTATATTCTGGAAGGGAAGCTTTGATTGTTCATTTTCTTGGAGGAAGATCTAACCTGGCCACCTTATTATCCATACCGAGCGAATCAGGGGAGTATTTGATTTCCTTCTTTTTACTTATTTCACTTTTACATTCTTTACTTGAACATTGGGGATAATGTTCATCCTAAGTGTAAGGGGAGGGTAAAATGATGATACCTTACAGATACACTTTCGCTTGATTTGTTTGTTTGATGGTAGATGTGTAATAAAACTATGAGAAACACTTGTTAGTGCAATTTTAGCGCAAAATTTAAAATTTTTTACAACATTTAGGAGTGAAACTTTAGCCATAGCAAGCGTCTCATGGATAGGAGATTATATGACTAGCACAAAACCGTACTATTCAGAAAAATTTTCCACCCAAATACGTGAGGTTCGCCTTTAGATTTGATATGAAAAGCATTTACTATTAGTGCTTATGAGTGTACCGGTAACATTTAGATTCTAGAACTTGCGTTAGTGATGCATCCCGAGACCGCTAGTTAGACTACATTCGTGTAGTAGGATTTGCTACATGATAAGAGGCATTAGGATCACTCTTGTGTTAAACCCGTATCATAATTACTTGACCATTTAAGTCATATTACTTGGCTAGTTAAGTCAATTAATTTTTCCCACACCCTTAGCGTTGTACTCATTTTTAGTACACGAAACCCCTAGTACACCCCTCCGAGCCTATCTTTTCGTTTCTAACTTTAAGCATCTTACTTGAAGGAAGAATTTATTACATCCCACTTAAACCCTAAGTTAACTATCTAATTGATTACATGGTTGCTAAGTCGAGTCATATCCTTGTACATATTGTTTTGGGACGATTGGGACTCATGGGTAAAGAACTTATTTTATGGAGTAATGGGGAAGAACATCATATTATTACCCCCATATGTACGTTAATCTTAAAAGTACTCAAAGTGTTTTGATTTTCTTAATTCGAGTCATTAGATTAGTTTATTGTAAAGTATGTAAAAATTCAAGTGTAAGGGGAATATTCATTCCCTATGATGTATTATTTTGGATGGTAGGGTAAGAGTGTATGTAAAAAAAAAAAAAAAAAAAAAAAAAAAAAAAAAAAAAAAAAAAAAAAAAAATCGAAAGAATATAGAAAAAAAAATAGAAAAAGAAAAAGAAAAGAGAAAAACATACGGACTACCATCCCTTTTTATTTTATGTTCATTTTATGTTTTTGTTATTTTTGATTTATTAGCTTAAGTCGAGTCTAGTCTTGGCTTAGCAACGCCATAGTGTACATGTAATTAACCAAGATTGTTAACTCGCCACCAGTAAAGACTGCCTATATCCAACAAAACCGTGTTTTCCATATCCCTACACCTAACATTACAACTCTTTAAAAGACCTCTTTGATAGTTTATCCTAGGTGCTTACGCCATATGGTGGAGGTTTGATCCTTTCCCAAGCCTATGGTAATCTATTTTGCTATGACAGGTAGTGAGAGATGTTTTCCATTTCCATATTGTGATATTACTTTATTACACCCGAGAGATGTGAGTATCTAAACACTATTTGTGAGGTGCTAGTGTATGACCTCCGTGCTTGTCTTTGGTCTTTAGTGGAACGATTATTTGTTGTAATTACTTTTATATTAGTGTTAAATGACCACTAACTTGTATTTTGATTACAATAAAAGCGCATTTGCTTGAGGACAAGCAAATCTCAAGTGTAAGGGTATATGATGAAGCGAAAAATGAACCGTTTTTAGGGGGTCATTTAAGCTCGGAATTGAATTTATTTGATCAAATATTGCCCTAAATCGTTCCTTTTGTGATTTTAGGTACTTTGGGAGTGAATTCTGGAAAAGGAAGCATTTTGGATGTTTTTGGAGCATAAAAGTGAAGAAAACGGCAAAGACTTAATTTTTCATGCTAAGAACAGTACCTGACGGCGTCAAGAAGGAAATTGTGACGGCGTCAGGGCTAAAATCCATGGTGACCCAGAGAAAACCTGAAGGCGTCAAGACAAGGGCGTCAAGAATTAATATGATGACGGCCTGCAAAAGGAGTACACGTGACGGCGTCAAACCCAAATCTAGGCAGTCTGAGAATTTATTTAGCGGCAAGATGACGGCGTCAGACATTTGCTCTTGATGTCGGCACCTCACAAAATCTATATATACTTTTCTATTTTTCATTCATAGAGAGGAACTTGTGTGGAGAATACTAGGGTCGAACCTAATAAACCCTAGGTCGTTTGTAACAGTATTTTCAAGGGTTTTCACCCCTTGAAACCTTTCATGTTCAATTGAGATAAGTCCTCTTTCAATTCATTCAATATGTCTATGTGTTGTTTGAATATATCTTATGCTTGTCTTGATTTCAACATGCTAGGCTAGATCTTTCATGTGTTTGCTTAGATGTAATGAAACCTAGATGTTGATGATTGGTTGATTGCTTGTTTATAGTTGTATTGGATGAATGATTTCAATGTTAGGCTTAAGAAAACTGGCAGATCTCCATTGTGTAACATGCTTGAACGTCTTAGGAAACATGAACCGATGTGTACTAGGTTTTTATGATTGTATTTAATGCATGAGCGAATTCTAGTGATCCCATGTTAGGAGCTTCTTAGCCGGCTTGACATAGGAGTGAAGTAGGAGCTTATAGGATTGGGGAAGTAAGTACGCCACCCCATGAATGGTATTAAGGAATACAATCCATCATCCACGCAACTGTAACAAGTAATTAACCTGTAAAAGATATCTAGGGAGTAGTGAAATCTAACTAAACACAATTCTCCCATATATTGCTCACACCTCTAGTTAATTTAGTTTATTTTCATTTTTAGTATTTTATTTTGATTGCATCTTAGTAACTGGGTTAGTTGACTAGCAACCAATTCCGCCCAACTCCTTCAAAACCGAGATTTTTATTTGCTTTTATAAAAACTAAAAAATATAAAAAGAATCATCCCTCATCTTTAGACCTAGTCTTTAGGTTTTCTAATCCTAGCGACACTAATCCTAGCTGAACGATCAATCCCCCGGTACTTGTCACTATACTATACTACAACGATCAGGTACACTGCCTGGTGGGGGTTGTAAGCTTCTCGAGATCCCTCGAGAGGTAAAGCCTGGTGCAATCCCTACGCATCAGAGACCAAAATTTGTTTATAAGAACGAAATTGAGCATGATCCACAACAATATTAAATGAACATGTATATTAGTAATTGTTTGAGTCAAATGCTTGTATCGAGTCATAATGATGTTTTGCAGGATTTTCCAGGAAGTAGGACATAAGTTTTTCCAGAAATTTTCCGGAAACTTAACGTAAATATTTCTGCAGGTCACTTCTGACGGCGTCAGGAATTAATTCCTGACGGCGTCATGTGTAAAATTCTGGAAATTTTGCTAGTTTTGTTTTTCTAACGGAGTCTTAAAGTTTTTTTTTGTTAATTCTTTAGTTTTATAAACTCCAGAAAATCTGCAAACATTCATTCCACAAGCATTATATCTTACTTTGTTTTCTTGGATTTGTTAGTATATATAGATTGCCGCCGATTTTACGCGAGGTTGCCTTGTCTGTTTTCTCAGGTTTAATAGGTTATGTATGACAAGAAGATGATTTTTATTCTGGAAGGGAAGCTTTGATTGTTCATTTTCTTGGAGGAAGATCTAAACTTGTTAACGCACTATCCACACCGAACGAATCAGGGGAGTATTTGATTTCATTCTTTTGCCTTTTTAACTTTTACATTCTTTAATTGAACATTGGGGACAATGTTCATCCTAAGTGTAAGGGGAGGGTAAATGATGATACCTTATAGGATACACTTTCACTTGAGTTTGTTTGTTTGATGGTAGGTGTGTAATAAAACTATGAGAAATACTTGTTAGTGTAATTTTAGCGCCAAATTTAAAATTTTTTACAACATTTAGGAGTGAAACTTTAGCCTTAGCAAGCGTCTCATGGATAGGAGTTGTATGACTAGCACAAAACCGTACTATTCAGAAAAATTTTCCACCCAAATATGTGAGGTTCGCCTTTAGATTTGACAGAAAAAGCATTTACTATTAGTGCTTATGAGTGTACCGGTAGCATTTAGATTCTAGAACTTGCGTTAGTGATGCATCCCGAGACTGCCAGTGAGACTACATTCGTGTAGTAGGATTTACTACATGATAAGAGGCATTAGGATCACCCTTGTGTTAAACCCGCATCATAATTACTTGACCATTTAAGTCATATTACATGGCTAGTTAAGTTAACTAATTTTTCCCACACCTTAGCGTTGTACTCATTTTTAGTACACGAAACCCCTAGTACACCCCTCCGAGCCTATCTTTTCTTTTCTAACTTTAAGCATCTTGCTTAAAGGAAGAATTTGTTACAACCCACTTAAATGTACACCCAAATCGCCTTAGCCTTCCGTGTATGCACTCATCTTTAGTGCATTATTGTTACATGTTTAAACCCTTAATTAATTATCTAATTGATTACATGGTTGCCAAGTCGAGTCATATCCTTGTACATATTGTTTTGGGAAGATTGGGACTCATGGGTAAAGTACTTAGGTTATGGAGTAATGGGGAAGAACACCATATATTACCCCCATATGTGCATTAATGTTAAAAGTACTCCAAGTGTTTTGATTAACTTAATTCGAGTCAATAGATTAGTTTATTGTAAAGTATGTAAAAATTCAAGTGTAAGGGGAATGTACATTCCCTATGATGTATTATTTTTGATGGTAGGGTAAGAGTGTATGCAAAAAAAAATAAAAAATAAAAAAATAAAAAAAAATGAAAAAAAAAAATAAAAAAAAAGGAAAAGAAAAGAGAGAAAAAAACATACGGACTACCATCCCATTTCATTCTATGTTTGTTTTATGTTTTTGTTATTTTTCATTTATTAGCTTAAGTCGAGTCTAGTCTTGGCTTAGCAACGGCATATTGTACATGTAATTAACCAAGATGATTAACTCGCCACCGGTAAAGATTGCCTTTATCCAACAAAACCGTGTATTCCATATCCCTACACCTAACGTTATAACCCTTTAAAAATACCTCTTTGATAGTTTATCCTAAGTGCTTACGCCATGTGGTGGAGGTTTGATCCTTTCCCAAGCCTATGGTAATCTATTTTGCTATGACAGGTAGTGAGAGATGTTTTCCATTTCCATATTGTTATATATACTTTATTACACCCGAGAGATGTGAGTATCTAAACACTATTTGTGAGGTGCTAGTGTATGACCTCCGTGCTTGTCTTTGGTCTTTAGTGGAACGATTATTTGTTCTAATTACTTTTATATTAGTGTTAAATGACCCCTAACTTGTATTTTGATTAGAATAAAAGCGCATTTGCTTGAGGATAAGCAAATCTCAAGTGTAAGGGTATATGATGAGGAGAAAAATGATCCATTTTTAGGGGGTAATTTAAGCCCGTAATTGAATTTATTTGATCAAATGTTGCCCTAAATCGTTCCTTTTGTGATTTTAGGTACTTTTGGAGCGAATTCTGGAAAAGGAAGCATTTTGAACGTTTTTTGAGCATAAAAGTGAAGAAAACGGCAAAGTCTTAATTTTCCTTGCTGGGAACAGTACCTGACGGCGTCACCAAGTTCTACATGACGGCGTCAAGAGTATTACAAGAGGTGAAGTGGATAGAGTCCATGACGATCCAGAGAGTTTTACACTAAGGGACATGACGGCGTCACCATAGGCCGTCATGGTCCCATTACACATGACGGCCAGAGGAAAGTTGCTCTTGACAGCGTCAGATCTGGATCTAGGCAATCCGATATTATTATGGGCGGCGAGTTGACGGCGTCAGATTTCTCTTCTTGACGCCGTCACATTGGAAAATCTATATATAGTTTTGTAATTTTCATTTATAAGGGAGTGCAAATTTTAGGGATAACTTGGAGAAACCCTGGCATGATTTTATCAGTATTTTCAAGGGTTTTTACCCTTTGAAACCTTTCATGTTCAATTAAGATAAGTATCCTTTCAATTATTCAATATGTCTATGTGTTGTTTGAATATATCTTACGCTTGTCTTGATTTTAACATGCTAGGTTAGATCTCTTGTGTGTTTGCTTAGATGTAGTGAAACCTACATGTTGATTATGGGTTGATTGCTTGTTTATATTTGTTACGGATGAATGATTTCGATGTTAGGCTTAAGAAAACTGGCAGACTTCCATAGGGTAACATGCTTTAACGTCTTAAGAAACATGAACCAATGCGTACTAGGTTTTTATGGTTGTATTTAATGTATAAGCGAATTCTAGTGATCCCATGTCAGGAGCTTCTTGCAGGCTCGACATAGGAGTGAAGTAGGAGCTTATAGAGTAGGGGATGTACGTACGCAACCCCACGATTGGTATTAAGGAATATAACCCGTCATCCACGCAACTGTAACAAATTATCAACCTGTAAAAGATATCTAGGGAGTAATGAAATCTAAGTGAACACAATTTTCCCATTTATTGTTCACACCACTAGTTTAATTAGCTTTATTTACATTTTTGTTATTTTATTTTGATTGCATCTTTAGTTATTGGGTTAGTTGATTAGCAACTAATTCCGCCCACTCTTCCAAAACCCGAGATTTTATTTGCTTTTATAGAAATATAAAAATACAAATAGAATCATCCCTCACCTCTAGACTTAATTTTTAGGCTTTCTAATCCTAGCGACACTATTCCTGAGTTGAACGATCAATCCCCCGGTACTTGTCACTATACTATACTACAACGATCAGGTACACTGCCTGGTGGGGGTTGTAAGCTTCTCGAGATCCCTCGAGAGGTAAAGCCTGGTGCAACTCCCACGCATCAATGTTATCATCCAATTACAATCGAAAAGTCACAACACAAGCAATCACATAATGCAAACATTAACCTAAAGCAATAAGTAAAAGAAAGAGCAAACCGAACACGAGAATTTATAGTGGTTCGGTTACAGATCTTGTTGGGAATTACATTTGAGTTGATTAAGACAAAACATATGAATGATAAAGGACTTATGATGACAAAGTGAAGAATGCAAAAGACAAGGGACTTACTTTACAAAGAAGATATTTCAATATAGTACTTCGTAGTATTTTGTAACCCTAATTCTCGATTATATAAAGAGAATATAGGGAATAGGTTTTATTCACGTGTCACAATGTAAAACACAAAAGGTGTGTGTGTGGGAACCGGGCGTTAGGGGAATACGTCCAGGTTATTTGTGTGATTTGTTTAGCCCTAGATCATCAGTTTGATCTTGTTGATGTAACCGTCTTACCATTGATCAGGTAAGATTAGGGCTTGTAGTAGTCATTGTATAAAGATGATGATGAAACCTTATTAGGCAATAACGAAGATTGTTCTTATTATTCTGTTGTGCATTCTATTATTCTTTGTTATTGTTCATCTTAGTCAAGCCTAAAACGTTGTTAACATGTGGCATCAGTGACCAGGGGGCTCGTGATCTAGGATCTACAGGGTTTTTCGGTTAAAAGAATAAAAATTCGAATCTGGTACTATTTTTCGTGACTTTCTGCAGGACAGTTTTCAAACAGCGATAGCTCCTTCGTTAACCATTGGATCGGGCTGAAAATTTTACTGGAGATTTTCTACATATCAATAAAGATTTCCACCAGAGGGATCTTCTATCTAGCCTTTCAATAAAAAGATAAAAATTCTCGAAAACTGCTGCAGAGAGAGGTATAATTTTTCGAATATTAGGGTTTTTGGCATCTTGAACTTCCTGAATTTATGCATACTTGTTTTTAATTCAATATGTAAGTCGATTTGATTATCAACGATGCTTAAATTCATTGTTTGTTGAACCTGGTTGGAGATTTGGAAGTGTATGATTTGTTTTAGGGTTTACTAAATTTGTTTTCTTACAAAACCCTAGCTGGCTGAAACCCTACCTATGTTCAAGTTTGGTTTTGACCTATGTGAAAATTATAATTGGTCGAGGTTCATCATGGGTCGCTGTCATTGTTACCTCGTAATTATAATTGTGTGGGATTCCAAGATTTGTTTTTCTATGACAACTAAACATTAAAGGGTTTGTTGATATGTGCATTTAGGATAGTGATTGCACATGATATTCTTTTGTCAAGTTGTTATCATTGTGGGTCAGAAACCTTGAACTGGTGTGACACCCCCAAAAATATACAACGCAGCGGAATATCAATTTGGGTGTCACTTCATAATTCATACACACAAGTTACAGAAAAACGACCTCAAAAGAGACGTTTAATAAAATGTCACATTCGATTTGATAAATCAGAGTACAAAGGTCCCAACAATTTTTTTTTATTCAAAACTTTAAGTTACAAGAATTCAAACATGACTCATTTGCGTATTTAAAAAAAATTGTAATAATCGAATGTGAAGAAAACAAGTCCTTCAATATTTGATATCCACACGACTCCGATTGCTCCCAATGCTCAGCTAGCAAATAATACATGAGAAAATACATACTAAAAAGTCAACATAAAGTTGAGTGAATTCATAGAGTTTAATAAGTAATAAGTTGAATACAAGCATTATTTAACAATAGACATATAACAAATACATGTCGGGTAATCAGATTATAGTATTGAGATTTATGAAACCGAACCTTAACCATGATTTTGTGCCCCGAGGTAAAAATTGCCAGTTTACCCCAGACACTCAATATTATGTGACCGTTATGTATGAGGCGCTACTCACCCGGTCAAAGCCAGCCAAGCCTAATATGCATATCCATAATAATAGCGTTTTCCTACGGAATTAACGGTTTCATGGTGGGGAGTTAATTGGCAAGAAGAATTCAATCACTATAATCATGTAATCGGGTAGAGCATACCAAAAACTACTTGTATTTAGTTTGTAAAAGTAGCATGTATCCCCCTCGCGAGGTTTATAAAACATTTAAATAAGTAAAGGCGAGGTTATGAACTCACCTTAAGAGCAACGAGATCAGAAGTAAAATGGATCTTCGGACAAGTGCGAAGCGTCTAAGCACAACCTAAAAGACGTGACGCGACTTAGAATGATAAAGAAGAGTGATATAAAAAGTAAATCAAATGATCACCAGATATGTTTCCGAGATAAGCATGGCATTGCACTAAGACTTAACCCAAGATATTTTCACTCTAAGATTGATGTTCGACCAGGTCTTATAGGTAATAAAACACCTACCAAGTTTCATCCCTCAATTCTTATTTTACCTATGTGTATCTACACGTTTTAGAGTTCAAGACAAGACGTAAAATATTAAATTCTGGATTTGACTCTATTTTATAGACCCTTAACTCCTAATCTATAAATGATATTAATACAAGGCCTTCACCCCTGAAAAGCTCTTTGAGTCTAGTTTTTCAAAAATCTAGGCCTCAACTTCTGAAAGATTCAGAATGATGTGAAAAGACTATTTTACCCCTGAACATCCAACCCATAATATTTTCTGAATTTGAATCTCTTACGAAAATGGCCATAAATGCTAAACTATGATAGAAATTTAAGTGAGACCAATTGGATATGTTAGCCTAAGATGTCTACTACTGAGAAATATTTTAAAACCCAACACTATAGCACAAAAATCTGGAGTAAAACTCCTTTTTCAAACAGTAGTTCAAAAATGACTAGTTTTCGTAAAATGACCAAATCTCCCTCATCCGGAGGAATTGGTAAACCCTCCAATTAGCCACATGGTCCTCATATGTTGTACCCTTCACCCATGTAAAAACTCAGTAGCCCCTAGTTCAAAATTTATTAATTATATGTGAAACAATCTGCATTACAATTTCTAGGTACACACTAAATATATTTCCACGGTTTTGGTCGTATCTCGACCATCCGGAATAGTTGGTTTTCCGGCAAACTCTCCACTAGGACCTGAGATATTATACTATCCATTTATGAAAAGCTTCAGTAGGCTCTAAGCCAAAAATTTACCATTAGCACACAAACAATCTGCAAGTTACCTAATTTGACTAGTTTTACTAATTTGGGCATAACTTGATCATCCGGAGGAGATAAAAATTCCTCCAACTTGCCACACGAAGCTTAGACCTATATCTATCTAAAAATGTAATTTAATCATAGCCTCCCAGCCAAAAATTAATGTGAAAACCCACATTTTTCTACTGGTGTAAAAACAGTCCCATCAAATCCAACTAAACATATTCTAAACTCATCCAAAACATCATCAATCATCATGCAATGCCACACTAATCATCACAAACAAATCAAGAACACTAAAACTCATCAAAATCAGAAAACTAATAATTAATTAAATAACAAAAACCATTTGCATGTGACAAAAATCAAAGAGGATGATGTGATATGCTTACTAGGAGTGAAAATCAATGAAACCTTTTCTAGGGCTTGGATAGAAACGACCCAAATGACACCAAGACTATTGAAACCCATCTCTTCTAGCCTTAAAAATGTGATTAGGGGCTGAAGGAAATAACTCTAATCAACTTTGAGGAAGACTTCAAGAAGACATCAAGAAAACACCAAGGAACTCTTCAAATCTTCGATTCAAATCACCATCTTTTGCAAGGACCTTCAAGAGAATGATTTGGTGATGATTTTATGATTAAAAAGATGATGAGATGGTGGGCTTGGGCTGTATATGCCTCGTTCATATGATGGAGAAAACAAGGATGAGAGCTTTTTGATTTGGTTTGCATGTACAAATGAGGATAATGACTAGAACAACAAAGCCTTCAATCCTTATACAAGAACAAGTGAATTTTTAAGATGAAATTGTGATGAGAGGCTGTTTTTAGTCGTTCAATATGGAAGGAGAAACAAGAAAATGGTGAAGGGTGATAAAAACAATGTTATGGTGATACAAATGAGGATGGATGAACATGTGTTGGTGTTTTTAAGATCTAGATGAGTGGAAGACATATGCATGAATCCTTAGCCAAGTGTACAAGAGTATAAGACAAGTGGTTTGGCAAGGTAGTGGAAGAAAGAGTTGTGTATAAGGTTATAGTGTGTAGTTTTGATCCCGGTAATTGAAAACGTAAAGTTTTTAAAACGCGAAACGTAAACTCGGGTAACGTAAAAATATAAAACTTATAAAAATTGTTAAAATTTATCATTATACTTTATTTTAATATTTAAGATGATTCATGAGTTAATTGAAGTGTTTAAACATTGTTAAAACTAAAACCGTGAGTTGAAAACGCATTTGGTGACACCGGTTTTTGATAAAAGTGACATAAACTATAAAAATAAAACGCTAAGTATAAAACTCATTTGTAAACATAAAAAGAGGTTAAAATGCATAACACATGTAAAATTATCATAGTCTAAGGTTGGTTCATGTTGTTAAAACCATAAAACGTAAATTTAAATTACGTAAAATGTAAAAGGTGCAAGGTTTACGTAAAAATTGAAAAATTGAATTATGACTTTTAAAATAGGATTGTAAGGAAACAAAAATGCATAAAAAGTGTAGAGTAGACATAGTCTAGTCGTAGTTGAATTAATTGAATGTGTTTTGACGTACACGGATAACTTCCGACGAAATTAGTTATATAAAAAAAAATTGTTAAATAATAAGAATATTAAAATTAGTGACATGAAATTATTGAAATATCACAGCATGTACCCCTTAAGAGAGCGACGTCCCGGCGCTCAGTTCTTCTTAATCATTTTTGGTCGTTTTAAAGATTTTTGGGATGGAAGCATGTATAAAAACCATGTTGAAACTCGGGTTTATGGTTGTGATTGTAGAATGTCTATATTCAAATTTTTAGGAATCATTAGTTGAAACGAAGTTTAAATCAGTCATATCCTCAAGACGTGATTAAAATATGATGTATAAAAAGTGTAATTTGAAATATAGGGCATGGTGTCATTATAAATATTGGTTATGATTTTTACAAAAGAGGGTGGTTAGAACCGACTCTTTAACTTAAGAAGGTCATTTTGGTAATTTAAACACTTGTGAAATATTTGTTCAATTTTTATAAAGATATATAAAAATTTTATAAAAGCCCATGGAGGTGCTTAATGCATTTTGTGCTCGGGATTTTGGCAAAGTAACAAGATAGCAACGAAGATAGAATACGTGATAGAAATCACCTAATGTGTAAGCGATGGTATGAGGGAACGAATTGAATGTCGTGAGGGTCCTTAAAGGAAAGGATAGAATAAAAGTGTAGGCGATAAGACAATATGAGACAAGGAATTTATCAAGTTGTCAATTCGTGAAAGCGGATAAAAGTACATTACTATTAGCTTATAAAGCTCGCGGTGGTCGATACAAAATCAGGAAAATCCACATAACAAATTACGAGTCGAGAGGAGTTCATAGCCCAAAGAATGATTCGTATAAACGCTATGGTGGATACGCATAAGCCTACTCATTCATAACTCGTAGGCGTCCCAATCCATGTAAGTGAAGATTTATGAATTTATGGTTCGGCGGTTTATAATTTCCTTATTCAAATGAAGAAGCGTCTCAATTCATTTTAATAAGACGATTATAAATCATCCTACTTAAGTATGTCCATCTCAAAAAAAAAATACACAACAAGATGGAGTGCTGCAATAATAAGAGGATGCCTAATTAACGACTTGATTCATTATAAACATAAGAAGAAGTAACGAGAATAATAATATGACATTAGTCAATCGCATTCCCAAAGGTAAGTGCCAAAGGATGGCATGATCCGAGATGACAAGTTAATGCCGTACTCCCATCAATTGAAAGATTTCAAAAGAATGGATAACGAAAACAACACACAAGGCATAAGAAGAATGTTCACACTCGGAGTTGAACAATAAAATTACTAGAGGAATTGACAAAGTACACCGAATGTCAATATCATCAAAAGGAAATAGAGTAAAGTAGCGAAAATGTTTCAGAGATCACCGCATCGTTCATAAGAGGTTAAAGTAAACGAATTCATTAATACATATAACAGTACTACACACATGTGTAACGATTTGAGAAGAGAGTAACACATATATGTACGGGTATCCTCATACAATACTAGTATTGATGTTTGAGGGAGAAAATAAGAAAACACGAAGTACATGATAATCGAAGTGGTCAGCGTATAAATAACCTTCCTATATAAAGTAAATAGTATGACATCATAAGATAAGCATGAGAGAGCGAAATAATGACTAGGGGATATATTCATTAGTCATATAATAGAAGTATGGATGCAAAATAGAGCATATAAGTTACCTGGGAGCAAGCGTGCGCGGATATCGAACAATGGTGAAAGACTTAAAATTTTTTTTCGAAAATCAGTTATAGTTTAGGTTTTAAAAACGACCTAATTCGCTATAACTAATGCTCTGATGCCATTCTGTGACACCCCCAAAATTTACAACGCAGCGGAATATCAATTTGGGTGTCACTTCATAATTCATACACACAAGTTACAGAAAAACGACCTCAAAAGAGACGTTTAATAAAATGTCACATTCGATTTGATAAATCAGAGTACAAAGGTCCCAACAATTTCTTTTTATTCAAAACTTTAAGTTACAAGAGTTCAAACATGACTCATTTGCATATTTAAAAAAAATAATAATAATCGAAGGTGAAGAAAACAAATCCTTCAATATTTGATATCCACACGACTCCGATTGCTCCCAATGCTCAGCTAGCAAATAATACCTGAGAAAATACATGCTAAAAAGTCAACATAAAGTTGAGTGAATTCATAGAGTTTAATAAGTAATAAGTTGAATACAAGCATTATTTATCAATAGACATATAACAAATACATGTCGGGTAATCAGATTATAGTATTGAGATTTATGAAACCGAACCTTAACCATGATTTTGTGCTCCGAGGTAAAAATTGCTAGTTTACCCCAAACTCTCAATATTATGTGACCGTTATGTATGAGGCGCTACTCACCCGGTCAAAGCCAGCCAAGCCTAATATGCATATCCATAATAATAGTGTTTCCCTACGGAATTAACGGTTTCATGGTGGGGACTTAATTGGCAAGAAGCATTCAATCACTATAATCATGTAATCGGGTAGAGCATACCAAAAACTAATTGTATTCAGTTTGTAAAAGTAGCATGTATCCCCCTCGCGAGGTTTATAAAACATTTAAATAAGTAAAGGCGAGGTTATGAACTCACCCTAAAAGCAACGAGATCAAAAGTAAAATGGATCTTTGGACAAGTGCGAAGCGTCTAAGCACAACCTAAAAGACGTGACGCGACTTAGAATGATAAAGAAGAGTGATATAAAAAGTAAATCAAATGATCACGAGATATGTTTCCGAGATAAGCATGGCATTGCACTAAAACTTAACCCAAGATATTTTCACTCTAAGATTGATGTTCGACCAGGTCTTATAGGTAATAAAACACCTACCAAGTTTCATCCCTCAATTCTTTTTTTACCTATGTGTATCTACACGTTTTAGAGTTCAAGACAAGACGTAAAATATTAAATTCTGGATTTGAGTCTATTTTATAGACCCTTAACTCCTAATCTATAAATGATATGAATACAAGGGCTTCACCCCTGAAAATATCTTTGAGTCTAGTTTTTCAAAAATCTAGGCCTCAACCTCTGAACGATTCAGAATGATGTGAAAAGACTATTTTACCCCTGAACATCCAACCCATAATATTTTCTGAATTTGAATCTCTTACGAAAATGGCCATAAATGCTAAACTATGATAGAAATTTAAGTGAGACCAATTGGATATGTTAGCCTAAGATGTATACTACTGAGAAATATTTTAAAACCCAACACTATAGCACAAAAATCTGGAGTAAAACTCCTTTTTCAAACAGTAGTTCAAAAATGACTAGTTTTCGTAAAATGACCAAATCTCCCTCATCCGGAGGAATTGGTAAACCCTCCAATTAGCCACATGGTCCTCATATGTTGTACCCTTCACCCATGTAAAAACTCAGTAGCCCCTAGTTCAAAATTTATTAATTATATGTGAAACAATCTGCATTACAATTTCTAGGTACACACTAAATATATTTCCACGGTTTTGGTCGTATCTCGACCATCCGGAATAGTTGGTTTTCCGGCCAACTCTCCACTAGGACCTGAGATATTATACTATCCATTTATGAAAAGCTTCAGTAGGCTCTAAGCCAAAAATTTACCATTAACACACAAACAATCTGCAAGTTACCTATTTTGACTAGTTTTACTAATTTGGGCATAACTTGATCATCCGGAGGAGATAAAAATTCCTCCAACTTGCCACATGAAGCTTAGACCTATATCTATCTAAAAATGTAATTTAATCATAGCCTCCCAGCCAAAAATTAATGGGAAAACCCACATTTTTCTACTGATGTAAAAACAGTCCCATCAAATCCAACTAAACCTATTCTAAACTCATCCAAAACATCATCAATCATCATGCAATGCCACACTAATCATCACAAACAAATCAAGAACACTAAAACTCATCAAAATCAGAAAACCCATAATTAATTAAATAACAAAAACCATTTGCATGTGACAAAAATCAAAGAGGATGATGTGATATGCTTACTAGGAGTGAAAATCAATGAAACCTTTTCTAGGGCTTGGATAGAAACGACCCAAATGACACCAAGACTATTGAAACCCATCTCTTCTAGCCTTAAAAATGTGATAAGGGGCTGGAGGAAAGAACTCTAATCAACTTTGAGGAAGACTTCAAGAAGACATCAAGAAAACACCAAGGAACTCTTCAAATCTTCGATTCAAATCACCATCTTTTGCAAGGACCTTCAAGAGAATGATTTGGTGATGATTTTATGATTAAAAAGATGATGAGATGGTGGGCTTGGGCTGTATATGCCTCGTTCATATGATGGAGAAAACAAAGATGAGAGCTTTTTGATTTGGTTTGCATGTACAAATGAGGATAATGACTAGAACAACAAAGCCTTCAATCCTTATACAAGAACAAGTGAATTTTTAAGATGAAATTGTGATGAGAGGCTGTTTTTAGTCGTTCAATATGGAAGGAGAAACAAGAAAATAGTGAAGGGTTATAAAAACAATGTTATGGTGATACAAATGAGGATGGATGAACATGTGTTGGTGTTTTTAAGATCTAGATGAGTGGAAGACATATGCATGAATCCTTAGGCAAGTGTACAAGAGTGTAAGACAAGTGGTTTGGCAAGGTAGTGGAAGAAAGAGTTGTGTATAAGGTTATAGTGTGTAGTTTTGATCCCGGTAATTGAAAACGTAAAGTTTTTAAAACGTGAAACGTAAACTCAGGTAACGTAAGAATATAAAACTTATAAAAATTGTTAAAATTTATCATCATACTTTATTTTAATATTTAAGATGATTCATGAGTTAATTGGAGTGTTTAAACATTGTTAAAACTAAAACCGTGAGTTGAAAACGCGTTTGGTGACACCGGTTTTTGATAAAAGTGACATAAACTATAAAAATAAAACGCTAAGTATAAAACTCACTTTTAAACATGAAAAGAGGTTAAAATGCATAACATATGTAAAATTATCATAGTCTAAGGTTGGTTCATATTGTTAAAACCATAAAACGTAAATTTAAATTATGTAAAATGTAAAAGGTGCAAGGTTTACGTAAAAATTGAAAAATTGAATTATGACTTTTAAAATAGGATTGTAAGGAAACTAAAATGTGTAAAAAGTGTAGAGTAGACATAGTCTAGTCGCAGTTGAATTAATTGAATGTGTTTTGACGTACACGGATAACTTCCGACGAAATTAATTATATAAAAAAAAATTGTTAAATAATAAGAATATTAAAATTAGTGACATGAAATTTTTGAAATGTCACAACTGGTTTTATGGTGAATTCGGTGTGATGACATGGAAAGCAGTTTGTTTAAAGTTTTTGTCCTGTGGTTAATTATTGATGTTGAGTTTGATCGATTTAGGGCTTGATACATAAAGCTGCTATCACAACCTTGATATGGTATTTGTAATGTTGGGGTAGTCCTATTCATTCATTAGATGAAGTAAAGGTACTGATGATAAGTACTGATCCTATTATAAGATGGAGATACAACAGCTATTGGTGATTGATGCATTTAATGGGTCGGTGTTCTACTTATTTAATAATTGACGATACTTGTTGCTATTACATAATGATATTGACAAAGAAGATCGCATTGTATTCCCATGGATTATATTCTATTTGATACAAGATCATGGGACGGTGCATAGATACCTTGTACTGAATTTATTCATCAAGAGTTGATATTGATTGGTCAGTGAAAGTGTCGTTTTGCACAAGGTTACTGATGGTACGCTAATGGTGAGAGTAGATATATTTTTGGTTCGACTATTGCTATTGATAACAAGTTTCCACTGCTCCGTTTCACATTACCACTGCTCGTAAGTCGTTTCCACTGCTCTTTATATTATTCCCATTGCTTGCTTCAATTGTTTCCACTGCTCATGTAGATTTTTTCCACTGCTACCTTTATTTTTGAACTGCTATGTGGGGTTTAAGGTGGTACTGTTGGTCCTCACAAACTTAGTCCTATCCTTATGAATTACAAGTATTGCACGTGGTCCTAGCTGCTGAATACACAAAAAGTAGAGTTTCATTGGAGCAGTTAAAGCATGCAGATTGATATTGGCGAAAAGGATTATTGATTTTATTAATCGACTTGGGAAAAGAATTAAATAACAAAGCAGTTCCTACGCGTTTCTTGTTGGCGACAAAAACATTGATTGGCTGCTTCAACAAAATTACCTCGTACTGGGTTTAAGGTCAGTGGACAATTATAAGTATTACTTTATGGTCAAAGTTTATACTTATTGGTGTCTTATACGGTGGTTATATATTAAAAGATAATGGGTCGGTTTGGTCAAGAGGAGCATGTGAATATGAATTCATTAAAGTTACCTCGTACTTATTGTTTGTGGATTTATTCTCAAAGAATTGTTGTCGTTTAGAAGTGAATGAGAATTATTAACCTCGTACTAATTAATTGAGAAACATGAGTGGTGCTTTCTATTATCTGATTGGGTGTTCGTGTGTCATATATGCAAGCAAAATCAAGTCAGTTTTGGTGCTTTAATTGACAATAATGAGGGCTTCCTGTTATTCATGGACATGGTTACAAAAGTGAGGGGAAGTTCATATGATTTTTATTGGTTATTGGACTGATTGATAAGAAGTTTGACACACACAGAAGAATTTTAGAATATTGGTTTTTGGTTTATTTGTTCTTAAAAGATTACAAAGGATCGTTCTTATTGGTTTTAATTGATTACGAAGAAAATTTTTATCATCTATTTGAAGTTGAAGTGGAAGTTCACAGGTTTGTGTTTTATCATACCTTTTCAGCATGAGGTAACTTGTTCGTGCGTTCAGGTGACTACGAATTGAAAATCACTTAAAGGAGTTAAGTTATTGTGCTCAGTGTTTATTGTCAAGGGATTGCGATCTCCTTATACGTTAAGTATACGTTCGAAGTCAGTTTTAGTACAAGATATAAGATACAAGTTTGGGTTGTTCTACTTCAACATCAAGTTGGTAATACTTAGTTTTCTTCATCAGTAATCATTACATAAAGTCTACATTCAAGAAATGGTTAACATATGGGTTTCAGGGGAAGCTAAAGTGTTCAAATGATTAACAATTTATATGCTACATCGAGGTGAAGGTTTTTGCTACTGCTAGTTATTATTACTACTGATGATTTAGATTTCTGTTGTTGCAAGTACATTTCAAGATGCGAAAAACTTAATGGTGGCGACTTTGAAACATTGGAAAGATGAATTGGACGTGTAATATTGATTCGTGGTTGTAAAGATTAAGGTTGCTTACATTTGTCCCCTATTTGATGATGACAAAAAAAGGGAAGAAGAATATTTACATAGAAGATTGCAACTTGAAGAGCCTTGGTGATGTAGCATTGTTTAAGGGGAAGTTTATTATCTTTCATACATAATAACTTCAGGGGAAGTTCATGCTTACTTGGTTTTGTCATATCAACTAGGGGCAGATTGTTGGGAATTACATTTGAGTTGATAAAGACAAAACATATGAAAGATAAAGGACTTATGATGACAAAGTGAAGAATTCAAAAGACAAGGGACTTACTTTACAAAGAAGATATTTCAATATAGTCCTTCGTAGTATTTTGTAACCCTAATTCTCTATTATATAAAGAGAATACAGGGAATAAGTTTTATTCACGTGTCACAATGTAAAACACCAAAGGTGTGTGTGGGAACCTGGCGTTAGGGGAATACGTCCAGGTTATTTGTGTGATTTGTTTAGCCCCAAGATCATTAGTTTGATCATGTTGATATAACCGTCTTACCATTGATCAGGTAAGATTGGGGCTTGTAGTAGTAATTGTATAAAGATGATGATGAAACCTTGTTAGGCAATAACGAAGATTGTTCTTATTATTCCGTTGTGCATTCTATTATTCTTTGTTATTGTTCATCCTAGTCAAGCATAAAACGTTCTTAACAGATCTCCTCTCTGCCCTACTCCACTCCTCGAGTACCCAACTCGAGAGTTACTTCACTAGATCAACAAGCTCCCTTCTCGGCGGAGAAAACCTTACAATCTTTGCTTACACTTTATCCGGTACAAAGCTAAATACCGGGTTCTTTTACAAAGGTACAACCACTATTATCGTCGCCTATAATATTTCTGACACTAAGCTAGATGTCGAGTTCTTTCCCAAGCGTACAACCACTCCCACTATGTTTTGTGGCCCAACATAGAAACCTTGTGTTTTATGGCACAAACACATAAACTATCTAATCTATATTGTGATGATACAATGATTATCCAAGACATACATGTCTAATAGATATAGATGCCTAATCTAAATGAACTTCTTGAATAAAAAGTCTTCAATCATTGAGGATGTCAAGTGCCCTTGAATATTCATATGTTGGTATGCTTGAATGAATGATGACTTCAAGATCTTCTAACCTTCTTGGTGGATCATGACGTATGTTTACAACATAATGAGAGTTAGTAACATTATGATCATTATGGAAAGGGTGATTCATTGATGTTTATACATGGTTTTATACTAATCTATATGTGTGTGGTTTTTCATCAAATTATAAGAAAACCATGGGTCACCTATTTATAGGTAAACAAGCAAAGTAGTTTTTCAAAACTACTTTCCAAAACTAATTAAGACATAAACCATGGGCTACTAAATCTTTCCATATCTATGCATGTCAAATGAAGATTCTACAAGTCAACACACAATAGTTTGAGTGAGAATCTTTCCATATGTGTAAGACATCTTACACATGATGCATGCCATAGTTTGAGTGAAAATCTTTCCATATGTGTAAGAAATCTTACACATGATGCATGCCATGATGTCATATATATATTTCTATTTTTAGATTAAGATATATATGAAAGTAAACTTGTAGAATGTATATATTAGCTAAGTAATATTGTTTTAGTAAGTTAATGAGTTACTAAAAATGTTTGATTCCTAATGTCATCACGTTTTTATCATTTGTAAAACTTACTAATGTTACTTTAACACCTAAAGTGACACTTATTCTATTTTGCACCTAAAGTGCACTTTGACACCTAAAATACTTAAAGACTCTAAAAGTATTTTAGTCATTCTAAATGGTTGGTCAAGGGGTTTGATCATAATGCCACATAACAAACATGTACGAACCTGTGTTGTAGCATACGATGACTCGAGACGTTGAGAGATGTTGAATGTTTGTTGAGACAAATTAAGATTACAAGTAACTTGTACATTTTACGTTATGTATCAAGTTATATGTTTTTCATCAATCAAAACAAACGAGATTGTATAGATTAAATATCGTAATATTTGCACTAACAAAAACTACATAAGTCATTTCTACACCACAAAGGCGATCAAAATGAACTTACCCAAAAATCAATACTCTCCAAATTATAATAATAATCTCACACAAAAAGGGATTTAGTGTCACCAAACTTATTAATCACACAATATCACACATATAACACACATATATACCATATAATCACCTAATTCACCAAACAAAGTTAAATAGATCGAGACTGTTAGTCTAACTAACCTATTAAAACCACGGTTGTTACACAGTACCCCCGTACAAACTCCAAAAAGCAAAGGATGCGTTTTGACTAAATAACAAGACCGAAAGGGTGGATGCCGTGAAAGAAGAATCCAAAGAAAATTATCGACTATCAGACAATCAAGTAGTATCACAAAAATCTACTGCAGAGGCAGACAAAACAGGCGGCGGCTGTCAGACATAATATCGCTTACGAAAGAGAGAGAACACTGGATAAGCACAGAGTTACAAAGCAAAGGCGTCTAGACGGTACGGACTGCGGAACGCAAGACAACAAGCATAAAACAAGGCTTAAAATACTCAATTGACTGCCCTAGAAAAGAAGAACCCAGTCTCATATAAAAATGGGCGCGAAGACGTACTGACAAATCAGAGATTAAAAAAAAAGAAAAAAAAAAAAAAAAAAAAAAAAAGAAACCCAAACAAAGACCTCACAAAACCAACGAGTGGATTACAAAAACGCAAAATCGAAGGACCAGATCGCCCCTTTGCCATCTGTTTTACTTCCCAAGATATCAAGAGAACGAGAAAGTACGCTTTCTGTCAAATCTAACAGACTAAGAGGTACTCAACCTGCAGAGCTAGGAACATGCCTATGACCCAAGTCAAACGATGAATTTATTGCACGCACATGACATAACAGTGGAGCCTCACTATAAAAGGCCACAATAGCTAAAGGAAGCTGCAGACAAAGACAAATGATCACAACAACCCTCAAGGAAAAATCCGGTGAAACTTCTGCAAGATACACACCAACGGATTCAACACAAAGGCAAAGAAGATCGTACGAAGATCAGGAGACGTTCTTAAATGACTACTAATAAGAGTTAGACGCCCTACAACGGCGACTAATAACCATAAACCATAATGCTCTACAAAGCCCCATCGCTAAAACGCCTTTTCCGCCATGTCCTGAAGACATTCTTTTGACCAAGACGATAAGCTCTAATTCGCCCTTGTGCCAAAAAGCGTCTCAAAACACCTGTCCTCCACCTTGCCGTTAAAGTCATCCCTAAAGCCACCGGTTTAGGCCACAAGGCTCAGAACGGAGCTCCGAGCTCTCGAAGAACAAAGGATCACCGGGAACCCAGTGATCATCAGGGTTCTCGATGACCAACAAAGTGGCAAAATGCAGGAATGTTTTAATGGCTGATTGAGCTGGGTGGCGGAGGAAGGAAAGGAGTCCGCAGAAGAACAGAAATGGAAGATAAAATGGGTAAGAGAACGTTGGTGTGGAGGGACTGATGCACCAGGCTTTACCTCTCGAGGGATCTCGAGAAGCTTACAACCCCCACCAGGCAGTGTACCTGATCGATGTAGTATAGTATAATGACAAGTACCGGGGGATTGATCGTTCAGCTAGGAATAGTGTCGCTAGGATTAGAAAACCTAAATACTAGTTCTAGAGATGAGAGATGATTCTTTTTATATTTTTATATTTTTTAGAAAGCAAGTAAATATCTCGGGTTTGAAGGATTTGGGCGGAATTAGTTGCTAGTCAACTAACCCAATACTAAGATGCAATCAAAATAAAATACTAAAAATGAAAATAAAACTAAATTAAACTAAGGTTGTGAGCAATAAGTGGAGAAATGTGTTTACTTAGATTTCACTACTCCCTAGATATTTTTTACACGTTAATTACTTGTTATAGTTGCGTGGATGACGGATTGCATTCCTTAATACCATTCATGGGGTGGCGTACTTAACTCCCCAATCCTATGAGTGCCTACTTCACTCCTATGTCGAGCCGGCTAAGAAGCTCCTAACATGGGACCATTAGAATTTACTCATGCATTAAATACAACCAATAAAACCTAGTATACATCGGTTCATGTTTCCTAAGACGTTCAAGCATGTTACCAATTGGAGATCTGTCAGTTTTCTTAAGCCTAACATTGAAATCATTCATCCAATACAACCATAAACAAGTAATCAACACATAATCAACATCTAGGTTTCATTAGATCTAAGCAAACACAAGATAAATCTAGCCTAGCATGGTGGAATCAAGACAAGCACAAGATATAGACAACCAACACATAGACATATTGATTGAATTAAAAGAACACTTATCTCAATTACACATGAAAGGGTTCAAGGGCTGAAAACCCTTGAAAAACCTGTAAAATTCGTATATGGTTCGGCCTTAGGGTTTCTCCAAACTTGTTCCTCTTAATGAATGAAAATTAGAAAACTATATATAGAAAATTGAGTCTGACGGCGTCAAGAACAACCTTGTGACGCCGTCATCTCGCCGCCAAAAGAATCCTCGGACTGCCTTGATCTACATCTGACGCCGTCATGTATTAAGTTTTTCCAGGCCGTCACGTATTTAACTCTTGACGCTCTTCCTTGTGACGCCGTCATGATTTTTACTCTTGACGCCGTCAAATTATTACTCTTGACGCCGTCAAATTATTACTCTTGACGCCGTCACATACTGTTCCCAGCTTGGAAAATTAAGTCTTTGGCGTTTTCTTCACTTTTATGCTCCAAAAACGTCCGCATTGCTTCCTTTTCCAGATTTCACTCCCAAAGTACCTAAAATCACAAAAGGAACGATTTAAGGCAATATTTGATCAAATAAATTCAATTCCGGGCTTAAATGACCCCCTAAAAGTGGTTCATTTTTCGCCTCATCATATACCCTTACACTTGAGATTTGCTTGTCCTCAAGCAAATGCGCTTTTATTCTAATCAAAATACAAGTTAGGGGTCATTTAACACTAATATAAAAGTAATTACAACAAATAATCGTTCCACTAAAGACCAAAGACAAGCATGGAGGTCATACACAAGCACCTCACAAATAGTGTTTAGATACTCACATCTCTCGGGTGTAATAAAGTATAAATTACAATATGGAAACGGAAGATATCTCTCACTACCTGTCATAGCAAAATAGATTACCATATGCTTGGGAAAGGATCAAACCTCCACCACATGGCATAAGCACCTAGGATAAACTATCAAAGAGGTCTTTTAAAGGGTTGTAACGTTAGGTGTAGGGATATGAAATACACGGTTTTGTTGGATATAGGCAGTCTTTACTGGTGGCGAGTTAACAATCTTGGTCAATTACATGTACAATATGGCGTTGCTAAGCCAAGACTAGACTCGACTTAAGCTAACAAATGAAAAATAACAAAAACATAAAATAAACATAGAATGAAACGGGATGGTAGTCCGTATGTTTTTTCTCTTTTTCTTTTTCTTTTTCTATTTTTTTTCTTTCTTTTCTTTTTCATGTTTTTTCGATTATTTTTTTATTTTTTTTTTATTTTTTTTATTTTTTTTTTGTTGTATACACTCTTACCCTAGCATCCAAAATAATACATCATAGGGAATGTAAATTTCCCTTACACTTGAATTTTTACATACTTTACAATAAACTAATCTAATGACTCGAATTAAGAAAATCAAAACACTTGGAGCACTTTTAAGATTAACGTACATATGGGGGTTGTAGGACCTTAGATATATCAACTTTAACACAAATATAAGCACTAGAAAGATGGAAAGATGGTGACTTGATGCAATATATGTGTGGCGTTAATGAGAGAAAAAGAGTAATAAGATGAAGAGAACTTTTATTAAAAACACACACAATACACACACAAGCACACCTTACAAATGAGAGGTAAGGTGCCTTATATAGTTCCTTACATAGGCTTTGATGGGCTTGGGCTTGGACTTGGTTACATGGTTGGATTATAAAAGCTTATGAAACATAACTAATAACAAATTAGCTTACCAAGTCCAAGGCCCATTGACTATTCTATCACTAATCTTAACAAATGACACAAAGTTACAATATGAGAATGACCATCACTTCTATATATAAATATTTTAATGCTAACAATCTCCCCCTAAGGGGTGGTCATTCGAATGATGCTCCACGTGAGTGGGTCTTCCGTGTTCTTTGTCTTCAACTTTGTGTGTCGTTGTAGAATAGTCTTTAGTCTTTGTTCCTTCATGCTTTGTGATCTTTGATGACTGATTTTTCATCGTTCTTTGTTCCTTAGTGATGTGGAGTTATCTGCCTTTCATCACTTCTGCGTCTGTGGTGGTTGTTTGCCATTCCAACATGCTCATACATCTTTGGACTTTGATATTCATATGCACGTAGTTCCCTTTCTTTCACTTTGATCTTTAGTCTTTACACTTTGTAGATTCTTCTTTTTGGCGTAGAATCTTTCTTTGAACTTTGTGTTGTATAGATCTTTGAGGGAGCTTTCTTTAACTTCCAGATGTATGTATGAGCACGTGGAATCTGTCGCCATGGAGATGAAGTGTCCCTGCATATAAACAGTTAGCAATAAAACATCCAGTACTTACAGATAAGAATTAGAGATCGTCAACAGCATAGTGTGAAGACTCCTTCTAACCCTTACCAAGGCCGTTACCATATCAGATACTCTCGAGAGAGCTTACGAGACCTACTAAGTAGCTCAATGACTGGGTGAGTCGCTGGGGATCACTCCACGACTGTAGACCGTTTGAAACCACCGCGAACACTAAGCGTAACCCATAAAGAATTACCGAAGTGACCTGCTGTCAGGGCTGCTTGATTTTGACCCTGGCAGGAATTTCCATTCAATCACTGAGAATCACAAAGGTGAATCCTCTCATAAATGTTCTGGCAGATTGCTAAGATCTGCGTAGGACTCTAAAGTTTACATCTGGCGTCCTTAATGATGAACAACCAGTGTAGAGATATCATGTGTTCCTATGAGATCTTTTGATGAATCTCGGGGCTCTAGACTCGATAAGTGCACATTTGGTTTCCTATGCGGAGATTAGGGAGAGGTCTCCTGCTTCAATATCAACCATCTCTAAGAGACAGGTCTATAGATTATGTCGGTTCCCCGTGAGAATGAAACAAGCTCTTTTAAGAGAACTTGAGTGGTTAAGAAGGTTTAGTGCAGTGCGTCATTGGGTCCATGACGTCTTTGTCTTCAATACCGGTGTCACCTTAGTAACAACCAGTAGCATATGAATTGTACCCGGTGTCTGCCCTAAGGTTGAACATTTGGAGGGCTTTTTCTTTTCACCCTTTTTCATAACTTTTCTTTTTAATTCTTCAACCCCTTCTTTCTCCTTTCTCATTTTCTCCTTTTTTCAATCATACCTAAGGACTTCTAATTCTAATCTATTAGATTTGTCCTTGGGTAGATCCCTCCGGCTCTGGCGGATCATAGGACAGTTTTTCCTAACCTTAGTCACCTTATAACTCCATGACTATCCTATAATTGATCACATGCCATAAAACCTTTTGTGAAAATCTCTCAAAGTGTTTATGATAATAAAACACATTTTGTTGACACTTCGAGAGTTTTGCATTTCTTTTGAAGGACTCCCCCTTCACATGTGCTCATGTTATTTTTAAGAAATTTGCACATGCGGGAGGAGTTTGTACTTTTGAATTGATCCACTTTCAGCGAACATGACCGATTCGAGACACGCTTACATCACTAGTTAGACTAGCTTGAAGTTATTACCCGTCCTGGTCAAGTCCAAAGAAAGTCTCTCGATACGGTACATTCTACTCAGACAAGTCCTATTCGAGACACGCTTACATCACTAGTTAGACTAGCTTGAAATTATTACCCGTCCAGGACAAGTCTTTTCGATTACTGACATTTTAAGCTTCGTCAATTCATTGGTACTTACTGAGTCGAGCTCTTATGAGATTCAGTCACATTCTTTAAACATCTTTGATCATATTTTAATCATGTCTTCTCCCCTTCAAAAATAGCATATCGTGAGAGAAAGACAGATTTGCATGAATTTTGGAACATTTTTGTTTTTGATACTCCCCCTTTATCATAGCGCATTTAAAAATTAATTAAGGGTTTTGAGGGAGTTATCTTGAGCACTAATTTTGAGAGATTTTGAGAAATCTTTTGAACAATCTTGAAAAAGTGCTCAAGAATTTTGTTGGAAAACGAGTTTATGCTTGAAATCTTTTTCGTTTGTTTAGACTCGAACTTTTTTGAAAAAGAGTTCGTCCTTGAAAATACGAGTCCTTGATTTGAAATAATCAGAAGTCATCATTCGGGTCCGGGTTTCGTACTGAAGTATACGAAAGCCATAAGTGAAGAAAATTTTGAGAAACGACATGTTTTAGAAAAACATTTTAAAGAACTCCCGCTCAAGCATCTGTACATGTCCGTATCATTGTTGAATGATATTTCAAGAAACGTACAGAATATTGATTTATACGAGAGACATGTCGTGAGAAGAATATTTTTGGATTTTTTGATTTTATATTGTTTTTGTATTTTGAAATTTTATATTTTTGTATTTTGTTTTGTTGGTTTTTCAAATTTTGTATTTTGTTTTTCAAAAATATTTACAGCGAAGCGATTTTGAAAACATTTTTCAAGAAGATTCGAGAAGACGTTCTAGCTCCTCAGGAGTTAGGCTTCGCATGCCAATTCGTCGAACTAAATAGTCAAACCTTTCTTTTGGAAGGGCTTTAGTAAATAGATCGGCGAGTTGATAATCAGTCTTAACGAAAAATAATTCAACAGTACCCTCTTCCACGTGTTCTTTGATGAAATGGTAGCGGACTTTGATATGCTTCGTCTTAGAGTGATGTACGGGATTGCACGAGATGGCTATGGCACTTTTTGAGTCACAATACATAGGTATTCTGTCAAAAGTAAAGCCATAATCTGTGAGCTGTGTCCGCATCCAAAGAATTTGGGCACAACACGCAGATAGAGACACATACTCGGCTTCGGCGGTTGATAGCGCAGTACAATCCTGTTTCTTTGAAGACCAGCTTACAAGCTTTTCACCTAAAAATTGTGCTCCACCTGATGTACTCTTTGCTGTAACTTGATCACCAGCATGGTCTGCATCTGAAAATGCTGTTAGATTAAACCCCGAATCCTTCGGATACCAAAGTCCCATGTTAGTGGTGCTTCGTAGGTACCGAAAGATCCGTTTAACCTCTTTGAGGTGAAGTTCGGTAGGCTTTGCCTGAAACCGTGCTAACAAACATACAGCAAATTGAATATCGGGGCGGCTAGCAGTTAGGTACATGAGAGAACCGATCATGCTCCGATATTTCTTCGGATCGATTGGTTTCCCAAACAAATCAGCACCTATTTTTGGTGAAGTGACCATTGGTGTACCAACAGAATCACAATTTTCCATTCCATGTTTTTTCAAAATCTCTATTGTATATTTAGCTTGATTGATAAAAATACCACGTGGGGATTGATGTATTTGTAAACCAAGAAAGAATTTTAGTTCCCCCATCATGGACATTTCAAATTTGCTTTTCATGAGATTTTCAAAATGTTTTGAATGGTTAGGATTGGTTGATCCAAAAATTATGTCGTCCACGTAAATTTGAGCGATCAAAATGTCATCTTTGAACTTTTTGATAAACAAGGTGTCATCAACCGTTCCTTTTGTGAAATTGTTTTTGAGCAAGAAAGATGATAGTTCGTCATACCACGCTCTTGGAGCTTGTTTTAGACCATAAATTGCTTTCTTAAGCTTGTAGACGTAGTCTGGATGATCTCTGTCGATGAATCCCTCTGGCTGACTCACATACACTTCTTCTTTCAGAGTTCCATTCAAGAAAGCTGTCTTAATGTCCATCTGATAGACTATGATGTTTTTGTGAGCGGCATAGGCTAAGAAAATCCGGACTGCTTCAAGTCTAGCTACAGGCGCGAATGATTCTTCGAAATCTATCCCTTCTTCTTGTGGATAACCTTTAGCCACGAGACGAGCTTTGTTGCGAATAACAGTCATTTCCTCATCCAGTTTGTTCTTCCACAACCACTTGAGATCAAGAACACGTTTATCAAGTGGTCGTTCAACAAGTTCCCAACTATCGTGTAACAGGTATTGAAGAAATTCCTCCTGCATCGCTTCAATCCAAGGGTTTTCTGCCATTGCTTCCCGAATGTTCTTTGGTTCTTTGAGGCTGATTGAGCAAACGTAGATGCACAATTCGAGATCGGTGGCAAGTTGTCTCCTTGTCTGAACTGGCTTTGAAGGTTCACCAATAATATGTTCTATTGGATGGTCTTTTGTCCATTGAAACGTAGAAGGGTACCTTTGGTTGAACGAATGTGTGTTAGATGGTTCTTGTAACCTTGAAGAAGATTCAGCAGAGTCTGTTGCAAACGGGTTTTCAAATACTTCTTCTTCTTCTTCTTCTAACGTAACATCGTTTGAATTATTTGTTGGTTCTTCTTGAAAATTTGAGTTTTGGTTTTGCTCATCAACATTTGGTAGAACAGTTTCAAGTACTGGAGTTGCTTGAGTAGATGTAGATGATGTTGATGTAGTTGGTGCTTCAGCTTCGATTGTGGTGGATGCATCTTGTGATGGTGGTGGTGGTTGATGGCTTTGAGCGGGTGCAGCGGAATGTTGTGGAGATGCATTTGTCGAAGTTCCACCATAATATTCATCAAACATTAACTCGAAGAAATTTTCCAGTTCTTGTTCTGAAGGTTTATCCATGTTTGTTGACTGAGCTCCTTGAGGTACGAGTCCTGAACTGATGTGTCCAGAAGTCTGACTGTTTGGTGCGGGTCCTAATCCGTTTTGATTAGAAGCCATCGGATTAAGCGCGGGTTCTAGAGCGTATCTATCAGAAGCCATCTGTGAAATCTCGTCAAACTTCACATTCATCGTCTCCATTATCTTTTTCGTTCTTCTATTATACACCCTGAATGCCCTCGAGTTTTCTGAATATCCAGTGAAGATTCCAATATCACCCTTAGCTTTTAGCTTCCCTAGATCTTCTCTGTCATTCGTCGGATAGCACAAAGCGCCAAACACGTGAAGGTAAGAGATGTCAGGTTTACGGTTGTTCACTAGCTCATATGGGGTTTTATTGAATCTCGAATGGACTAGGGATCGGTTTTGAGTAAAACAAGCAGTGGATACAGCATCAACCCATAAGAATAGAGGTGCACTAGAAAAAATCAGCATTGTGCGAGCAGCTTCCACAAGAGTTCGGTTTCTTCTTTCAACTACCCCATTCTGCTGTGGAGTTCTAACAACTGATGTTTGATGTGTAATTCCAACATCTTCAAGGTAAGTTCTTAACTCCTGATTTGTGAATTTTGTGCCATTATCTGTTCTTATAATCCTTACTGGAGCTTGAAGTAGAACTTGAATACGCTTCAGAAAGGTGATGATGATGCCTGGTGCTTCGTCTTTTGATCTCAAAAACTTTACCCAAGTATATCTTGAATAATCATCAACAATAACAAGAATATACTTCTTCCCATTAATGCTTTCAACTCTCATTGGGCCACATAAGTCCATGTGCAACATATGTAACCTTGCTTCCGAACTAGGTACGGTTTTGGGTTTATATGATGCTCTTTTACTTTTTCCTTGTTCGCATGATGGACATAGGTGTTCCTTGGTGTATTTGAACTTAGGAAGTCCGGTGACGATGTTGTCTTTGGCTAACTTGTTGATGGTGTCGAAATTGAGATGGGATAAACGTCTATGCCACAGCCAGGACTTAGTTTCGGTTGCCCTTATCATAAGACAAATTGGTGATGTAGAAGCCATTTGGTTGATGTCGATAGCATACAAGTTTGTACCACGATTACCAGTTAAGAGATCATCACCAACCAAATTTCTTATAAAAACCGTGTTTCTTCTGAATTCCACTTCTAAATCTGCATCACAAAACTGCCCAACTGAAAACAAGTTGTGTCCCAATCCTTCGACGTAGTAAACTCGAGTGATTAAAAAATTCTCAAACTGAAGATCTCCATAACCCTGAATAGCTGCTACATGATCATTTCCAAATCGTACAGTTCCCATGAATTTCTAGACGAAATTGATCAGCAGCTTTAAATTCCCGGTCATGTGCTTGGAGCAACCCGAGTCGACGATCCAAAGACATATTTCGATAACCTGCCAAGAACAGAAGAGTTTGTATTTGGAAACCGTGTGGAATTTGGTTCCATGGGGTTAGGAGTAGAAGCAGAATCAGACTCATAGACAGTTGCTACTTGTTTAGCTTGAGTTATTTCTAATTTGCCGTCCTTAAGAGTGAACTCTCTACCCGTCGGAATCCACATACAAAACTTAAGATAGTTCCTAGGCATTCGACTAATAGTGGTAGTCCTAAATCGTGCAACTAATCGTTCTATAGATCTGGATCTAGCACTAGGTCGTTTTGGAACATTCTTCTGTTCAGGCGTAACATTCACATTCTTAGAAACACATTCATCATGAACATCATTAATTAAACATTTCTTGTACATTAAACAAACAGAGTCATTACATGCATTAGAAACAGTACGTTCGACATTACATTCAGATGAAACATGTCTCTTATTACAAAGCGATAAATTCCTAGGGTGTTCTTCTACTTCTTCAACTTTATTCTTGCTACTACGCTTAGAGACAGGCGAGACTCTATTGTTCCTTGTATTGCTCTTAGGCTTTAGTCTGCTGCTCCTAGAGGTGCTTTCTAATCCTGTAGAAGGTAAGGCACACACATTAGGATTTATATTGTTGTCCTTTTTAGCATCCCTAGATTCTTTAGAATTAGCCTTTATGCACTTGTCATTTGTCTTAGAAGTTGAGGCAGACGCACTAGTGGGACTAATCCTAAAAATGCCAGGTGCTATCACTTTTGGTGTTTCGACAACTGCTTTTCCTTTATCAACAATCTTAACATTTTCACTTTTCTTTGGCAAGGGTATTGGAGTGACTGGTTTTGTCAAATCCTTTTTCTCATCGACTTTTGGAGCAAACCGTGAAATTGACATTTTTGGTTTTTGAACCGTGTTTGAAACATTTGGTTTCTCCGAAGTCAATGGTTTTGCAAACTTAGTTTCCTCACCCTTTCCTTTTTGACTTTCAAGCTGAGCCCTCAAAAGATCATTTTGCTCTTTCATTTTCTTTAAGTCACGCTCATATGACAATTTGTCATACTTGCATTCTTCCTTTTTCCGATCAAGTTGTTTAAAATATGACACATTTTCTTTTTCAAGCTTTATAAGAGCATTTTCATATTTTGAAACAATTGCGGAGGTCTCAACTCTTAGTCGTTCATCGTCTTGAACAGAATATGTTTGTAAAATGATGGACATAATGTCAGTGGTCATAACAGCTTCGAAGAGAGAATCATTTAGGTTTTCCAAAACAATCATGTTTTCACGAATATCATTAGCTTCGGTTACCAAGGATTTGTGGTCCTTGACAAAGTCGGCCGTTTCTTTTAAGAAAACTAGTTCAAAATTTTTTACACTCGCGCTGATGTTATTCAGTGGAATAGTAATTTCGTTTTGAAACACCTTTTTCTGTTCGATGTGAAAACTAGAATGCCAGTTGTTAATATCGATGGAAGTTTTAGATTTAACTATGTTTTGAAGTTCTTGAATTCGCATTTTAACGTCATCGAGAATGTTTCTAGCCTCACTTGTTTTAAAAGTGTTGTTAGAGGACATTTGTTCTAATTTTGAAAGAGATTTGGAAACAACTTTCTTTTTAGACAAGAATTTCGCAAATGGTCGTTTTATGGAAAACACAGGTGGTTCTGTTTGTGGAACAAAAGTGATTCCCGAAAGTTTGTTCAATTTGTTGTAATCAATGGGTTTCAAATCCTTTTGTTTCATTTTATTTATGCTCTCTTCGACATGTTCAATCGTTAACACAGAATCCCGAACGACGGGAGGATCATGTTTGGTATAAATCACATTACCATTGTACAAAACATTCTGTTCTTGCTGAGCTTTCTTGAGATTACAAGGGGTGTTGTTACCAAGAGCCATTTTATGTTTCGTATGGTAAATCGGATGAATTTGATTTGAAATCATTTTCATTGTTTGAATCGACTGACCCGACTTAACCACTAATTCCTCTAAATGAGCAATCATGTGTTCTGACTCTACGATTTCTACCAAAAGTTTGTCTTCTTTCTTTGCAAAATCCTTTTTCAACTCATCCATTTCTTTTTCGAGATTGGAATAAGCTGTTTTTTGTTTAGAAAGTTGGTTTTGCAAATCAGAAATTTCCGCGTTTAAAGCTTTTATCTTCTTGAAAGAATTAACATCAAGTGTATCAAACTTGAGTTGCAATTGTTTTTCCCTTGAAATGGAATTTTGATAACCAGTTTCTAATTCAGACAATCTTTTGTTATGAAATTCAAAAGCTTTAACGGTTGATTTGTAACTCTCAAGCTCAGCGGTCAATTTAACATTTGCGGCCTTAACATCGCGATTGACCTTTTGCACATTCTCAATTTCAATACGACAATTATTCAATAATGATTCAAACAAAGCACGTGTTTCCTCATCATTCTCAGCATGCTGTGAAACGAAGCCTCCATTATGATTCACATCTGGAGTTGCTGAAGGAGTATTGCTACTACTTGGCGTGTCCAGGAATGTATCATAAGTGGTTGCTTGCTTCTCAAAATGCTGTTCCTCATGAGGAGACATATCAAATATATCATTATTGTGACATATGTTGAAGTTAGATACCTCAGATGGTGCATTGGTGTCATAAACAGGAAGTGTGTCAGAATCCGTGTCATACTTAGCTTCCTGAAGATTCGCCATGAATATGCAGTTCGCATCGATATCCTCTCTATCTTCCATGTCATCCATAAGAGCCATAAAATCATTCTCCTCTGCATTCAACTGAAATCCTGCCTCTGCCTTTTGTGCCAACATCACTGCTTTCTGCAAGTACGCTAGATCTTTCTTGTTCGGCTTAGTAGGACAGTTCCTTGCCATATGACCTACACCCTGACAGTTAAAACACTTTACCAGATTACCTTGATTCACATTTCCCAAATTCCCAACAACTGGAGCTGCAACATTTCTATTCTGATTACCCATTGCCTGATTACCAACATTCTGACCCCTCTGATTTCTAACAAACTGACCCAACTGATTCCCTGCATACTGATTCCCTGCAAACTGACCTGCATTCTGCATATTCTGATATCTCTGTTGATTCCCATAAACTCCAACCATTTGGCCTTCATTGCCCATATTGAAACTCGGCTGAGCAATCTGCTTGTTGCGAGTGTTTGATGAAATCCTTTGGTTGTTGTTTGTTGGTGTAGAATAACGTCCTTGGAATGCCTTTGTCAGAAAAGCAAACGCTTGGGTCAATGCTGCAGTAGCTTCATCATTTTCAGTGAATTCTGGTTCTTGGAATTGTTGGTATTGCTGTTGTGGGATAACATGTTGTTGCTGTGGGTAGAACTGTTATTGGTAGACCGGTGTTGGTTGTTGAACGTATGATGGTTGCATGTAGTTGTGAGTGGAAGATGATGATGGTTGTTGTGTGTTCACTGGTAGCGGTGTTGGTGTATTAGCAATTAGTGCGAGAGGATCATGATTCTTTGCCAATCTTTCTTTCCTAACTTCATTAGCCTCAGCTTGGTTTTGCTTCAGAAAGTCATAGAGTTGATCATAATTCACCTGATGTAAGTCCTTTGTCTGATTAACAATTGTAACATAACGACCCCATTCTTCTGGAAGGTTATTGACGAATTTGATGTTTGTTGCAATTGTTCGAGGTGTCAACTTGTTTCTGATTAACTCATTCATCAACGTGCAAAACCTTGTGTAGTATGACTCAATCTGTTCACCTTTAGTGGATGTGAAGTTCTCCCATTCAGTAAGAAGTTTGTTCTCAACGTCTTGTTGTCCAATCTCTGTTCCATGACAAATCCTTCTAACACGTTCCCACATAGCATGAGCAGTTTCACAACTGTCGACCGCAGCAAAGATCTCCCGAGGTAATCCAAGTTGGATTAGATGCATTGCCATATCATCAGCTTTGATCTGCGCCTTGTCTTCATCAGTGTAATCTTCTTCTGTTTGTAAACGCATGTATGGTTCAGTAGGATTTGTTGAGTTTGGATCACCTGCAACTTGAACTTGTCTTGGCTGAAATGGACCATTCTTAATGGAGTTGAGCATGAGGTTACCATCAGTCTTTGTTTTGATGTAACGAAGCATGCGGCTTGTCCATGGGAGATATCCACCTTTTTCAAGCATAGGAGGTCGGTTTTCCGCACCGGCTGCATGAATATCTTGCTGAGTAGCCATTGATGAAGTGTAGATGGATAAAGTTGATTCTCGGATCGTTTCAACGAAGTAGGAGTTGTGTTTAGTGTAAGTTGATGCAAGTTTTTATGGTGAAAATTTTGATGTGGAACCTTAAAACCTCAATAACTTCCGTCCGGAGTGGATTTGGGCCTCGAAGCTTGGCTTGAATGATCTTTAGATGATTCAATGTGTCCTTCTTCTCGGTCTCGCGGTCGTTTTGACAGCTGATTCGTCGAAACGGAGTTACGGTTCAAAAGTTATGGCCGTTTGAAGTTTGGTTGTCAAAAGTCAAAAACTTACGCGTAAAGCTTGATTTTACGCGTAAACCTTGAATAATCTTACGCGTAAGATGTTATGCGTAACCTTTAAGTTATGCGTAGGATCAAAAGTTATGCGTAAACAAGATTGTTTATGCGTAGACTTTGAATTTACGCGTAAACTTAGAGTTTATGCGTAGAATGTTACGCGTAAGGTTTTTTCAACCAAATTGATCTCTCAAACTTATCCAAGCTTGAAAGATATCCCGTGTCGAAGTATTCCACAAACTTATCCAAGTTAGGGAAGTACTGAGTCACCGTAGCACGAAGAGAGAACCTTTGAAGAAACTTAAGCGTAGATTTCTGAAACTTACGCGTAAGAATTTATGCGTAGACTTCAACTTACGCGTAGAAAATCAATGTTAAGCATAGGATCTCAATCTAACGCGTAGAAAACCAAAGTTATGCGTAAGAAAAGGGTTTTGACCAGAGTTACGCGTAGGAAAAGGGTTTTGACCACAAGTTATGCGTAGGAACTACTGTAGACAGCAGTTTCTTATACTATTCACCCAAGTTACGCGTAGGATGACCAGAAAACTTCAAAAATACGATTTTTTCACCCAAAAACTCCTTTTTCACTTGTTTCTAATGATCAAATCTTTCCCAAAACACTTAGAATCACTAAAACTTCAATAAAAACAACAACTTTAACACTAAAACACGTAAAAATCAAAACTTTTTAATGAAAAGTACACGTTTTTACATAAAAAAAATGAAACTTTTAAAGAGAAAGTTTGATGAAAACGATTTCCACACACTCCTAAATCATTGTTAGGCGATTGATACCACTTGTAGGACCTTAGATATATCAACTTTAACACAAATATAAGCACTAGAAAGATGGAAAGATGGTGACTTGATGCAATATGTGTGTGGCGTTAATGAGAGAAAAAGAGTAATAAGATGAAGAGAACTTTTATTAAAAACACACACAATACACACACAAGCACACCTTACAAATGAGAGGTAAGGTGCCTTATATAGTTCCTTACATAGGCTTTGATGGGCTTGGGCTTGGACTTGGTTACATGGTTGGATTATAAAAGCTTATGAAACATAACTAATAACAAATTAGCTTACCAAGTCCAAGGCCCATTGACTATTCTATCACTAATCTTAACAAATGACACAAAGTTACAATATGAGAATGACCATCACTTCTATATATAAATATTTTAATGCTAACAGGGGTAATAATATTATGTTCTTCCCCATTACTAAACAAATTAAGTACTTTACCCATAAGTCCCAGTCGTCCCAAAACAATATGTACAAGGATATGACTCGACTTAGCAACCATGTAATCAATTAGATAGTTAACTTAGGGTTTAACAAATAACAATAATGCACTAAAGATGAGTGCATACACGGAAGGCTAAGGCGATTTGGTTGTACATTTAAGTGGGGTGTAACAAATTCTTCCTTTAAGTAAGATGCTTAAAGTTAGAAACGAAAAGATAGGCTCGGAGGGGTGTACTAGGGGTTTCGTGTACTAAAAATGAGTACAACGCTAAGGGTGTGGGAAAAATTAGTTGACTTAACTAGCCAAGTAATATGACTTAAATGGTCAAGTAATTATGATACGGGTTTAACACAAGGGTGATCCTAATGCCTCTTATCTTGTAGTAAATCCTACTTCTCACTAGCGGTCTCGGGATGCATCACTAACGCAAGTTCTAGAATCTAAATGCTACCGGTACACTCATAAGCACTAATAGTAAATGCTTTTCCTATCAAATCTAAAGGCGAACCTCACATATTTGGGTGGAAAATTTTTCTGAAAGTACGGTTATGTGCTAGTCATACAATCTCCTATCCATGAGACGCTTGCTATGGCTAAAGTTTCACTCCTAAATGTTGTAAAAAATTTTAAATTTGGCGCTAAAATTGCACTAACAAGTATTTCTCATAGTTTTATTACACATCTACTATCAAACAAACAAACTCAAGCGAAATTGTATTTGTAATGTATCATCATTTTACCGTCCCCTTACACTTAGGATGAACATTGTCCCCAATGTTCAAGTAAAGAATGTAAAAGTGAAAAAGTATAAAGAATGAAATCAAATACTCCCCTGATTCGCTCGGTATGGATAATAAGGTGGCCAGGTTAGATCTTCCTCCAAGAAAATGAACAATCAAAGCTTCCCTTCCAGAAAAATAATCATCTTCTCGTCATACATAACCTGTAAATCCTGCGAAAACAAACAAGACAACCTCGCATAAAATCGGCGGCAATCTACATAAGTTACTAAATCCTAGAAAACAAAATAAGATATAATGCTTGTGGAATGAAGTTTGCAGATTTCCTGGAGATTATAAAACTTAATAATTCAACAAAAACTTTAAAACTCCGTTAGAAAAACAAAACTGGTAAAATTTCCAGATTTTTACACGTGACGCCGTCAAGAGCAAGCTCATGACGCCGTTAGAAGTGACCTGTAGAAATTCTTATGTTAAGTTTCCGGAAAATTTCTGGAAAAACTTGGTCTTACTTCCTGGAAAATCCTGCAAAACTTCATTATGACTCAATACAAGCATTTGACTCTAACAAATACGAATATACATGTTCACTTAATATTGTGGTGAATCATGATCGGTTTGTTTCTTAAAAACATATTTGGGGTTTCCCCTTACACTTATCTTTTGCAAAAATACCTTTATGTGGAGTTAAGACTAGGCCAAAACAACAAAGTAAAGTATTTCCACTATTTTGTTTAGAAACATGATCTACCAACAATAAAAATAAAGCATGCATACGGAAGCAAATAACAAACAAACAAAATAAAATCACACAAAACATGGGTTGCCTCCCAAGAAGCGCTTTTCTTTATTTATGAGCTGTAAAAGCTTATTATTACCAACAACGCATCAAAGGTCTAGTATTTAATTTTGCAATGGATTTCTGAAAAAAGACCCAAGGGCGACTGGCATGCAGGTACACCCCAAACACTCTCCAAAGGGGGAGGTCTCAGGTTCGACCCTGCCTCACCCCTTTTTAGCAAACATTTTATTTTATTTATTTCTTTTTACAAAACTTTTAAAACACTAAAAATAATTAACTTTTAAAAAGAAAATATATTTGAAACTGAAAAATAAACTCAGAAAGAGCTTATTAGTTCGACAGTGCACACAATAAGCTCAAAAGGGATTAAGAACCTGAAAAAGCTTAAAATAAGCTATACATTGAACACTAAGGGCAAATTAAGCTAAGTACAGATTATATAAACCTAAAGCAAGCCAAGGAAAAAGTAAAAACCAAGAGAATAAGCTGAAAAAGCTCAATTAAGCAAATCCACACCACTGAGAACCAAACAGTCCCAAGGGACAAGTTGCAGGCCTGATTTGGCTTATCTAAATAAGCTGGGAAGCTCAAATAAGCATGGAACCTGTGAGCCAACCTAGTGAGCTTCTCAAAAGACCAATAAGCATGAGCTTATTCCCACAAACAAGCACTACATGAGCTTATGAGGTAGGCTCAAGTACACTGATCACTCAGTGTGACTGAGTCAGTGTCAGCTATTTGAAGGCCAAGAAAAAGCTCATGAATAAGCACAAGGATGAGAATTAAGCACACACATGAAGAAATGGTACAGTGGGCATTCCAAAATAACAACAAGCTAAAGCTAAGGTCCAATAATGAATAAAAGACAAGCTATAGAAATTAGCTTATGAGCCAATACACCCTGGTGCAGGGGAGCACAACTCCAACAAAGCTAAAACAAGGCTATAAACAAGCTTAATATAAAAATATAAAAATTAAGGAAAAAATATAATTGAGAAGCTGAGCTTCTAAAGTTTGAGAACCCACAAGCTCACAACCTGAGGATAAGCACAGAGATCATGAAAATTCTATCCAAAATTGGATTTCTCATACCAATGCAAGTTGTTGACTTTAGTGAGATCATGAACTAGTTGACTTTAATTAGATTCAATCAATCCTGGATGATTATGTCTGACATGTTATGCTACAATTCAACTTATTTAAACTATGTGGACAACTTCTAAGCCTAGTGCAATGATTTTTGAAACTAAAAATGGTGACAGTCAAGCAGCCATGATACATCAAAGTTAATTTTGACCTTTTTTACTTAAAATTGCCAATTTCAAGTGTTGGCTATTCTAGTTTACCCCTAAGCATGATGTGTGAGCAATTTCTTTACCACCAAAAACCACAAAGGGCAGTTAAGCATACTAATCCAAACACTCCCTAAATATCAAACTGATTTGGTGAGTTGAAGCAAATGATTAATGTGGACCATGCAGCTCATCCATAAAGGTTTCAAAGGGTATATTAAGCAAAATGGGAGTAAAAAATAACAACAACAACAACAACAACAACAACAACAACAACAACAACAACAACAACAACAACAACAACAAACACTTGAGATTCAGAAATATTGATGATTTGGCAGTTTTGAGCTAAGTTGAGCAACTAGAAAATTAAACTAACAAACATAAGATATTAAGCTAGTTTATCACTTAATTACCCTAAACAAACATAAAAACTTGAGTAAAAGCAGGTACTAAGCTATACTACAGTAAATACATGAAAATGGTAAATGAAGCTTACAATTAGAAATCTGAGTAAACCAAGTAACCAGGGCACAACTCACATCCTAATACCTCCCTGAGGTTCTAAACCATCACAATCCATAATGAGCCATGCTCCAAGCATTCTTCTTCCTTATACACTTGTTTTTCACTTAATGATCATTTATGAGGTATTTGTGAGATTTATAGTACACTGAATAAAAGCTTATTTCCATACTCTTTAAACTTAAGAAAGCTTATAATTAAGCTCAAGAGAGCTTGAGTGAACTCTTAACAACAATTTTTAACACTGCTTATGATACTCAGATTCTCAATTTTGAAATAGCATAAAGTGAAAGTGGAATTAAGAAGAAACTGAAATTTGTATTGAATTTACTTGAAATACACTAAGAAATCTGATATTACAATTAAAAAGCTAAATTAAAACTTAAACAGGTGAAATTACATTATGAAACCTACACTAATTAACTAACTAACTAACTAACTAACTAACTAACTCTGGTCCTGGCTTCTTTCTTGACTTATATGCCTCTCCAATGGGTCCTGGTTCATTCCCACTTTGATTTTGAGCCATTGGATGGCTTGAATTCATCTTGGCCTTTGAAAGGATATTGGCGTGAAAAATAGGTACAAGTAATTTGGCTTATAGCTCTTGGCAGGGGGCTGAGTTTGTTGGTATATGGTGGAAAGTGGTGTGGTTGAGTGTGGCAGGGTAGAATAGTTGTGATGATGGTATTGGAGTAGGATGTTGCAGGCTAGGGCAGGCTAGGAGGAGGGAGGTCACGGGTATGTGTTTGGGGATGGAGGGTCAAACTAGGTTGACCGGCTTTTTAATATTAAAAGGGTGAAGGAGATGGGCCAGATGGTGTGTGGGCTTGGAGGTTGTGTGGTGGGCTGGAGTGGTTGTGTTATTTGGGTTTGGGTTTATTAATACAAAGGGTGTACGTTTGGTTATGTAGAAATAATAAAACAAGGACCAATTTTGTACTTTTGAAACTTTGAGGGGCTGAGGCTGTAATTTCTCCAAAGTGTTTCAAGGGACCAAACATGCCAAGCTCCAATAATACAAGGACCATTGATTTATTATTTTCCAAAATTAAGTTTCCCGGGGACCAAACTTGCTAAAATTCAAAGTTGAGGGGTCAAAGTTGAATAGTACAAGGGAGATATTTGATAAATTCCAATTTTTACATTCCCGAGGACTTGTTTTGCCATTTTTGAAAGTACAGGGACCAAACGTGTAATTTTCTCAAACTTTTCACTCAAGGACTTGTTTTGACAATTTTTGAATTCCAAAGGACTTGGGTTGATTTTTCTTTCATTTCAAACTTCCAGGGACTAGTTTTGTCAATTTTTAAAACTTGAGGGACTGAAACTGCCGATTGTGCAAACTTTGTTCGTTTTTCATTTGTTTTTAAACATTTTGCATCTAAAACATATAAAACACATTTTTGGAATAATTTCTGTATTTTGATGCGTTTCTGAGTGTTTTTGGATGTTTTGGCAGTTCAGATACGATAAAAATGATGAGTATTTACACACTCATCAGAACCTCACATATTTGGGTGGAAAATTTTTCTGAATGATACGGTTATGTGCTAGTCATACAATCTCCTATCCATGAGACGCTTGCTAAGGCTAAAGTTTCACTCCTAAATGTTGTAAAAAATTTTAAATTTGGCGCTAAAATTGCACTAACAAGTATTTCTCATAGTTTTATTACACATCTACCATTAAACAAACAAACTCATGCGAAAGTGTATTTGTAAGGTATCATCATTTTACCCTCCCCTTACACTTAGGATGAACATTGTCCCCAATGTTCAAGTAAAGAATGTAAAAGTGAATTAAGTAAGACAAATGAAATCAAATACTCCCCTGATTCGCTCGGTATGGATAATAAGGTGGCCAGGTTAAATCTTCCTCCAAGAAAATGAACAATCAAAGCTTCCCTTTCAGAATAATAATCATCTTCTTGTCATACATAATCTGTAAATCCTGAGAAAACACACAAGGCAACCTCGCATAAAATCGGCGGCAATCTACATAAGTTACTAAATCCTAAAAAACAAAGTAAGATATAATGCTTGTGGAATGAAGTTTGCAGATTTCCTGGAGATTATAAAACTTAATAATTCAACAAAAACTTAAAGAATCCGTTAGAAAAACAAACCCGGTAAAATTTCCAGATTTTTACCCGTGACGCCGTCAAGAGCAAGCTCATGACGCCGTCAGAAGTGACCTGCAAAAATTCTTATGTTAAGTTTCTGGAAAATTTCTGGAAAAACTTGGTCCTACTTCCTGGAAAATCCTGCAAAACTTCATTATGACTCGATACAAGCATTTGACTCTAACAAATACGAATATACATGTTCACTTAATATTGTGGAGAATCATGATCGGTTTATTTCTTAAAAACATATTTGGGGTTTCCCCTTACACTTATCTTTTGCAAAAATACTTTTAGGTGAAGTTAAGACTAGGCCAAAACAACAAAGTAAAGTATTTCCATTTTTTTTTTTTTTAGTTTAGAAACATGATCTACCAACAATAAAAATAAAGCATGCATACGGAAGCAAATAACAAACAAACAAAATAAAAATCACACAAAACATGGGTTGCCTCCCAAGAAGCGCTTTTCTTTATTTACGAGTCTTATAGCTAGACTCAAGGTCATGGGTTACCGTGTATCGCTTATGCTCACATAACCAAGCGTGAGCCATCTAATGGTCGCCTCATCTTTCTTATAATCATCTCCTAACTCTAAACATCCACGATAGTATCTTTTACTCTTTTCATGAGTATACTTAAGCCATTTTCTCTTATCATTCTCACTTAGCATTTCTATGGGCGGATACCTACTACACTTCTCCATGGAAAAATCCTTGAACCTAGGGTGTGTACGGGACATTCGGTAGATAAAATCTTCATCCCCATCCGAGAATGTAATTAACCCCTCTATAAATTTTTCATCGAGGTTGGTCAACTGTTTAAAAGGTCTTCCAAACACAACTTGGGTCAACTTATTATAAACAAATTCTCCTAGACTCTCCATAACCATGAACTCAACAAGATAAACCAAACTTCCTACAAACACATGCAATGGTATTGCCCTAGCAATAATATTTTCCCCTTTGTATTCTAACTCATCTACCATGATTTTATTATATTCATTACGCGAGATTATGTTTATTGGGAGAGATGAGTTAAAATAGGCGTTAAAGCTCCTAAATCCGATCTTACAAGGAAATTGCATGTTGAATGAACTATCACACTCAATCCTTGTTCTAGGGTCGACATACCTAAGAGGGTTCACTTCCTCTTCCATCCTATTCTCATTAATCACATCACCATCATCAAGATCCTCGTCGGAGTCTGAATAGTAAAAAGACTAGCCCTACGGTCATCATCATGATCAGACTCTTCTAACTCAGAATTATTGTCAAAGTGGTGGTTGGGCGAGAGGTTAGGTGGGTTCTCATTCTCGACTAAAGGGATTGGGGCGGGCATTTGGAAAATCCTACGACGAAAAACATGAATAACTGGAATCAAACGATCAATGTTATTGTTATCCATCGAGATAATTTACGAACAAAGGAAACAAAGAAATAAGATAGACTAAAGAGAACCTAAAAATAAAAATAAAATCTTACTAGAAAGGAATCTAGCAAGTAGACCTAATAAAAAGAGATTCTAACCTAGACAATAACTATTCCCCGGGCTGCGGTGCCAAAAACTTGATGCGTGGGAATTGCACCAGGCTTTACCTATCGAGGGATCTCGAGAAGCGTATAAACCCCACCAGGCAGTGTACCTGATCGTTGTAGTATAGTATAGTGACAAGTACCGGGGGATTGATCGTTCAGCTAGGAATAGTGTCTCTAGGATTAGAAAACCTAAATACTAGTTCTAGAGATGAGGGATGATTCTTTTTGTATTTTTATATTTTTTAGAAAGCAAGTAAATATCTCGGGTTTGAAGGATTTGTTAGTTGCTAGTCAACTAACCCAATACTAAGATACAATCAAAATAAATTACTAAAATGAAAATAAAACTATATTAAACTAAGGTTGTGAGCAATAAGTGGAGAAATGTGTTTACTTAGATTTCACTACTCCCTAGACATCTTTTACACGTTAATTACTTGTTATAGTTGCGTGGATGACGGATTGTATTCCTTAATACCATTCATGGGGTGGCGTACTTACTTCCCCAATCCTATAAGTGCCTACTTCACTCCTATGTCGAGCCTGCAAGAAGCTCCTAACATGGGATCATTAGAATTTACTCATGCATTAAATACAACCAATAAAACCTAGTACACATCGGTTCATGTTTCCTAAGATGTTCAAGCATGTTACCAGTTGGAGATCTGCCAGTTTTCTTAAGCCTAACATTGAAATCATTCATCCAATACAACCATAAACCAGTAATCAACACATAATCAACATCTAGGTTTCATTAGATCTAAGCAAACACAAGATAAATCTAGCCTAGCATGGTGGAATCAAGACAAGCACAAGATATAGACAACCAACACATAGACATATTGATTGAATTAAGTAAAGACTTATCTCAATAGCACATGTAAGCATTCAAGGGTTGAAAACCCTTGAAAAGCTGTAAAATTCGTACATGGTTCGGCCTTAGGGTTTCTCCAAACTTGTTCCTCTTTATGAATGAAAATTAGAAAACTATATATAGATAATAGAGTCTGACGGCGTCAAGAACAACCTTGTGACGCCGTCATCTCGCCGCCAAAATAATCCTCGGACTGCCTTGATCTACATCTGTCGCCGTCATGTTATCCACTTTTCCAGGCCGTCACGCATTTAACTCTTGACGCTCTTCCTTGTGACGCCTTCATTTCTGTACTGGGTCGTCATGATCTTTACTCCTGACGCCGTCAAATTCTTCCTCTTGACGCCGTCACACACTGTTCCCAGCATGGAAAATTAAGTCTTTGGCGTTTTCTTCACTTTTATGCTCCAAAAACGTCCGAATTGCTTCCTTTTCCAGATTTCACTCCCAAAGTACCTAAAATCACAAAAGGAACGATTTAGGGCAATATTTGATCAAATAAATTCAATTCCGGGATTAAATGACCCCCTAAAAATGGATCATTTTTCGCCTCATCATGTTGTAAGTGACTCCAATTCATCTTGTGAGTCTCCGTCTTTAACTAGTAGTCTTGCAATTTAATCTTCATCCCGAATAGCCGCCTTAAATAAGTCAACCCATAATTCTTCAAAACCCCTCATTTGGTCAAAACCTGGCTTATCCGTTGCACTGGAAATTGCGGTATGTTATCATACACAATAGCATCAATCTTTTTAATATCAGAATACTCATTATCATCATCCGAGGGAATATCATCATGGTGTTTTTGGTAGGATCGAAATATATCTTCCACCTCGGGTGGAAAATCACAAGTAATAGCACTATACACAATTGTTCCACATTCATGTTCATTTTCATCATAAGCACTTCGGATGAATAAGCTTCTTTGTAAAAAATTGCCGGATTTTCATTCAAATCAAACACTTGTAACTCTTCTAAATCTTGTGCAATTTCCAGAGAAATAACATCATCAATAACTGTTGCCGGAATCCTAATTGCACCAAAATCGTATGATTCATCTTCATCATCAACATTCGATAAAGTCCAAGTGTGTTGAAATGGCAATGTCTTTCGTTCTTTTCCTGACTTTTCCTGCTTTAACAACAAGTATTCTTCCATCGTGGGTTCTTTATCCTTGATGACTTGTGCACCATATCTTGCTCTTTCCCAATCGAACATCCGATTATTACGCAAGGCTTTTTCTTCGTTAAGCTTAATATATTCTTCCATAGTAATGTTTGGATTGTCCATCATCATTATTACCTGAAAGATAAATGATGTGTAGGGATTGCACCAGGCTTTACCTCTCGAGGGATCTCGAGAAGCTTACAACCCCCACCAGGCAGTGTACCTGATCGTTGTAGTATAGTATAGTGACAAATACTGGGGGATTGATCGTTCAGCTAGGAATAGTGTCGCTAGGATTAGAATACCTAAAGACTAGGTCTAGAGATGAGGGATGATTCTTTTTTGTATTTTTTTAGTTTTTATAAAAGCAAATAAAATCTCGGTTTTGAAGGATTGGGCGGAATTAGTTGCTATTCAACTAACCCAATTACTAAGATGCAAGCAAAATAAAATACTAAAAATGAAAATAAACTAAATTAACTAGAGGTGTGAGCAATATATGGGAGAATTGTGTTTACTTAGGTTTCACTACTCCCTAGATATCTTTTACAGGTTAATTACTTGTTACAGTTGCGTGGATGACGGATTGCATTCCTTAATACCATTCATGGGGTGGCGTACTTACTTCCCCAATCCTATAAGCGCCTACTTCACTCCTATGTCGAGCCGGCTAAGAAGCTCCTAACATGGGATCACTAGAATTTGCTCATGCATTAAATACAACCATTAAAACCTAGTACACATCAGTTCATGTTTCTTAAGACGTTCAAGCATGTTACACAATGGAGATCTTCCAGTTTTCTTAAGCCTAACATTGAAATCATTCATCCATTACAACTATAAACAAGCAATCAACCTATAATCAACATCTAGGTTTCATTACATCTAAGCAAACACATGATAGATCTAGCCTAGCATGTTGAAATCAAGACAAGCATAAGATATATTCAAACAACATATAGACATATTGAATGAATTGAAAGAGGACTTATCTCAATTGAACATGAAAGGTTTCAAGGGGTGAAAACCCTTGAAAATACTGTTACAAACGACCTAGGGTTTACTAGGTTCGACCCTAGTATTCTACACACAAGTTCCTCCTTAATGAATGAAAAATAGAAAAGTATATATAGATTTTTTGAGGTGACGGCGTCAAGAGTAAATGTCTGACGCCGTCATCTCGCCGCCAAATAAATTCTCGGACTGCCTAGATCTGGGTTTGACGCCGTCACGTGTACTCCTTATGCAGGCCGTCACAAAGATTACTCTTGACGCCCTTCTCTTGACGCCTTCAGGTTTTCTCTGGGTCGTCATGGATTTTACTCCTGACGCCGTCACATTTTCCTTCTTGACGCCGTCAGGTACTGTTTTCAGCATGGAAAATTAAGTCTTTGCCGTTGTCTTCACTTTTATGCTCCAAAAACGTCCAAAATGCTTCCTTTTCCAGAATTCACTCCCAAAGTACCTAATATCACAAAAGGAACAATTTAGGGCAATATTTGATCAAATAAATTCAATTCCGGGCTTAAATGACCCCCTAAAAATGGTTCATTTTTCGCCTCATCATATACCCTTACACTTGAGATTTGCTTGTCCTCAAGCAAATGCGCTTTTATTCTAATCAAAATACAAGTTAGGGTCATTTATCACTAATATAAAAGTAATTACAACAAATAATCGTTCCACTAAAGACCAAAGACAAGCACGGAGGTCATATACTAGCACCTCACAAATAGTGTTTAGATACTCACATCTCTCGGGTGTAATAAAGTATATATCACAATACGGAAATGGAAAACATCTCTCACTACCTGTCATAGCAAAATAGATTACCATAGGCTTGGGAAAGGATCAAACCTCCACCACATGGCGTAAGCACCTAGGATAAACTTTCAAAGAGGTCTTTCAAAGGGTTGTAACGTTCGGTGTAGGGATATGGAATACACGGTTTTGTTGGATATAGGCAGTCTTTACTGGTGGCGAGTTAATAATCTTGGTTAATTACATGTACAATATGGTGTTGATAAGCCAAGACTAGACTCGACTTAAGCTAGTAAATTAAAAATAACAAAAACATAAAATGAACATAGAATGAAAAGGGATGGTAGTCCGTATGTTTTTCTCTTTTCTTTTTCTTTTCTATTTTTTTTTTTTTTTTTTTTTTTTTTTTTTTTTTTGCATACACTCTTACCCGACCATCCAAAATAATACAGCATAGGGAATGAACATTCCCCTTACACTTGAATTTTTACATACTTTATAATAAACTAATCTAATGACTCGAATTAAGAAAATCAAAACACTTGGAGTACTTTTAAGATTAACGCACATACGGGGGTAATATATGATGTTCTTCCCCATTACTCCATAAAACAAGTACTTTACCCATGAGTCCCAATCGTCCCAAAACAATATGTACAAGGATATGACTCGACTTAGCAACCATGTAATCAATTAGATAATTAACTAAGGGTTTAACAAATAACAATAATGCACTAAAGATGAGTGCATACACGGAAGGCTAAGGCGATTTGGGTGTACATTTAAGTGGGGTGTAACAAATTCTTTCTTTAAATAAGATGCTTAAAGTTAGAAACGAAAAGATAGGCTCGGAGGGGTGTACTAGGGGTTTCGTGTACTAAAAATGAGTACAACGCTAAGGTGTGGGAAAAATTAATTGACTTAACTAGCCAAGTAATATGACTTAAATGGTCAAGTAATTATGATACGGGTTTAACACAAGGGTGATCCTAATGCCTCTTATCATGTATTAAATCCTACTACACGAATGTAGTCTCACTAGCGGTCTCGGGATGCATCACTAACGCAAGTTCTAGAATCTAAATGCTACCGGTACACTCATAAGCACTAAAAGTAAATGCTTTTCCTATCAAATCTAAAGGCGAACCTCACATATTTGGGTGGAAAGTTTTTCTGAATAGTACGGTTTTGTGCTAGTCATACAATCTCCTATCCATGAGACGCTTGCTATGGCTAAAGTTTCACTCCTAAATGTTGTAAAAAAATTTAAATTTGGCACTAAAATTGCACTAACAAGTATTTCTCATAGTTTTATTACACATCTACCATCAAACAAACAAACTCAAGCAAAAGTGTATCTGTAAGGTATCAACATTTTACCCTCTCCTTACAATTAGGATGAACATTGTCCCCAATGTTCAAGTAAAGAATGTAAAAGTGAAATAAGTAAAACAAATGAAATCAAATACTCCCCTGATTCGCTCGGTATGGATAATAAGGTGATCAGGTTAGATCTTCCTCCAAGAAAATGAGCAATCAAAACTTCCCTTCTAGAATATAAATCATCTTCTTGTCATACATAACCTGAGAAAACAGACAAGGCAACCTCGCGTAAAATCGGCGGCAATCTATATATGCTAACAAATCCTAGAAAACAAAATAAGATATAATGCTTGTGGAATGATGTTTGCAGATTTCCTGGAGATTATAAAACTAAAGATTCAACAAAAACTTTAAGACTCCGTTAGAAAAACAAAACTGGTAAAATTTCCAGAATTTTACACGTGACGCCGTCAAGTGTAAACTCGTGACGCCGTCAAAAGTGACCTGCAGAAATTCTTATGTTAAGTTTCCAGAAAATTTCTGGAAAAACTTCGTCCTACTTCCTGGAAAATCCTGCAAAACATCATTATGACTCGATACAAGCATTTGACTCTAACAAATACGAATATACATGTTCACTTAATATTGTGGAGAATCATGATCGGTTTTGTTTCTTAAAAACATATTTGGGGTTTCCCCTTACACTTATCTTTTGCGAAATACCTTTGGATGAAGTTAAGACTAGGCCAAACAACAAAATAAAGTATTTTCACTATTTTAGTTTTGAAACATGATCTACCAACAATAAAAATAAAGCATGCATACGGAAGCAAATAACAAACAAACAAAAATAAAAATCACACAAAGCATGGGTTGCCTCCCAAGAAGCGCTTTTCTTTATTTACGAGTCTTGTAGCTAGACTCAAGGTCATGGGTTACTACGTTACTTCATTGTTGGTTTCACTCTCTAGGTCATCTCCTATACCAGTTTTGTATTCCGGACCTAATTGCAAGCATTCTTTTTAGAAACCAAGCATCCTATTCTTCACATACTCTACTCCTCTACGTCTATCCTCATCATTCCTATAATAAGCTGCTTGTTTGTGTTCCTTTTCTATATTAGACAGGAGGCGGTATTGCTCAATCTTATAGGGCATTTGGTAGGCAATCTCATCATTCTCCTCTTTGAACCTAACTATCCCTAAAGTCGGATCATAACTCATCTTATTGGCCTCAACAAATGGTTTTCCGAACACTACTTGGCTTAGGAAAGCATCTATCACCGGACGAGTATCCTCTACTATCATAAAATCGATCTCATAAGTGAAATTTCCGACAATCACATGCAATCCCTTCACTCTTCCTACAAAATTACTTATCAAATTCTTATTGGGCATCATCCTATAACCAAGTTGTTTCTTCATCACCCAATTATAATAATTCCTAGTCATGATGTTTATAGGAGATCTAGGATCGGTATAAGCTTTCCATATATGCATATGCCCGATGTTGCATGGTATGTTGATGTTAGAGGGGTCTCCCATTTTGATAAGGGGTGTGCCAAGGATATATGGTGTCTCGGGGCCATCGAATAAATCCTTATGATATTCCCGTTCTTCCTTAGTGGGCAACTTATCAAAGTACTCATCTACAGTCTCTACTTCCTCTAACTCTTCTCCCTTATTAACCTCAACTTCCCTAATTTCATCCCTAGTCTCGGTTTCTACTTCAACTTCATCTTTGTCACTTTCTTCTATATCCTTATCTATTGGCTTAATAGTGACAACATTGACAAAGTGGACGTGTTTGGATGACGAGGGGTCCTTAGTTAATTTGTGGTCTAACCTTGCGGTTTCATCCTTAGCATTATGATCTAGATGTCCTGCTGGTTGTTGGTTCTGGTTAGGTGTGGGAGTGGATACTGTGGTGATGGTATTTACAAAACGGATTGGTTCTAGGGGGTTAACAGGATCTTTCACTTTTGGTGATAGGTATTTAAATAGCTTACTAGGACTTTTTATTTTCACAGGAGAAGTTGGCTGATTCATTACGGTAGCAGATTTGACTTCTTCAGCTTGAATCGGTTTATTAACGGCGTGCTCTTTAATAGCAGTTAACAGATTACAAATCTTGTTATTCATATCGGCTTGCTGTTGTCTAAACTTAGCCTCGAGCGTAGAGAGCTGTAATTCTTGAGATAGAATGAACTTTCGCAAGGCATCTTCACAGCTTTGCCTAGGAGTGCTCTATGGTGGAAAATGCTCGGACCATTCGAGTGGGGAGGAGTCATTGAAGGATACGCTCTGCGTTTGGTACCCTCTGAAATTAGGTTTATCCTTCCATGCCTCATAGGCCTCGTCAAAGTTTTGAGGACCTCGACCAACGTGAGATGATGTGAATTCGTTATAAGCGCGTTTTGGAAGCTCCATGCAGTTATGAGTTTCGTGAGGGCCATTACATAATTTACATGTAGAAGCGATTTTGTTCACTTGGCTTGAAGGCTTAGGAGCTTCGGAAGATTTCATGAGAAACTTGACTCGACCTTCAAGTTCCATGATCCTACGGTCGGGAGTGCTAGAATTGTTCGAAGGCAAAGATATTGCCTTGACCGTTTTGTTCAAATCACGGGGATCATTCCAACTTTCATTGTCATAGAGAGCAAGATCTTCTATGAGTTCCCATGATTGTTCTGCACTTAGGTCACGTAGCTTACCACCGGCCGATTGGTCAATGGCTCGCCTTGTGGAGAGATCGATATGGTCATAGAAGATTTGGACTTGGAGCCAAAGATCTATGCCATGATGAGGGACTTTTTGGAGTAACTCCTTGAATCGAGTCCATGCTTCATATAGAGTTTCACCTTGACGTTGTTGGAACATCAAGATGTCATTTCTAAGCTTGGTAGTTCTCCCCGGTGGGAAAAATTGAGCAAGGAAACGAGTGGTGAGATCATCCCATGAGGTGATGGATCCCGCGGGTAAACACTCAAGCCATTAACTAGCTTGATCACGTAGAGAGAATTGGAATAGGCGTAATCGGGTCGACTCTCTAGTTGTAGCATCAAGGTCTATAGAATCTACGATTTTAAGGAAGTCCTTGAGATGTTGATTTGGATCTTCGGAATGAAGTCCATGAAATGCACATCCGCTTTGCACCAACCGGATGGTGTCGGATCGCAAGGGAGACTCATTGGCTCCTTGGGTGAGCTCAATGGTGTTTCGGTAGCCTTGGTGACTAGGTCGGGAATACTCTCCTAGGGTTCGGGGCCTAAGAGGTTGGTTAGCTAGTGGTGGGTTTTGTGGGTGGTCTTGTTGTGGTGGGATGATGGGTTCAAAGATGTTACCATCGTCCATGATGTCGGATGGCGAAGAGTTACGAACAAAAACACGAAGAAATAAGATAGACTAAAGAGAACCTAAAAAATAAAAATAAAATCCTACTAGAAAGGAATCTAGCAAGTAGACCTAATAAAAAGAAATCCTAACCTAGACAATAACTATTCCCCAGCAGCGGCGCCAAAAACATGATGCGTAGGGATTGCACCAGGCTTTACCTCTCGAGGGATCTCGAGAAGCTTACAACCCCCACCAGGCAGTGTACCTGATCGTTGTAGTATAGTATTGTGACAAGCACCGGGGGATTGATCGTTCAGCTAGGAATAGTGTCGCTAGGATTAGAATACCTAAATACTAGGTCTAGAGATGAGAGATGATTCTTTTTTGTATTTTTTTAGTTTTTATAAAAGAAAATAAAATCTCGGTTTTGAAGGATTGGGCGGAATTAGTTGCTATTCAACTAACCCAATTACTAAGATGCGATCAAAATAAAATACAAAAAATGAAAATAAACTAAATTAACCAGAGGTGTGAGCAATATATGGGAGAATTGTGTTTACTTAGGTTTCACTACTCCCTAGATATCTTTTACAGGTTAATTACTTTTTACAGTTGCGTGGATGACGGATTTTATTCCTGAATACCATTCATGCGGTGACGTACTTACTTCCCCAATCCTATAAGCGCCTACTTCACTCCTATGTCGAGCCGGCTAAGAAGCTCCTAACATGGGATCACTAGAATTTGCTCATGCATTAAATACAACCATTAAAACCTAGTACACATCGGTTCATGTTTCTTAAGATGTTCAAGCATGTTACACAATGGAGATCTGCCAGTTTTCTTAAGCCTAACATTGAAATCATTCATCCATTACAACTATAAACAAGCAATCAACCTATAATCAACATCTAGGTTTCATTACATCTAAGCAAACACATGATAGATCTAGCCTAGCATGTTGAAATCAAGACAAGCATAAGATATATTCAAACAACACATAGACATATTGAATGAATTGAAAGAGGACTTATCTCAATTGAACATGAAAGGTTTCAAGGGGTGAAAACCCTTGAAAATACTGTTACAAACGACCTAGGGTTTATTAGGTTCGACCCTAGTATTCTCCACACAAGTTCCTCCTTAATGAATGAAAAATAGAAAAGTATATATAGATTTTGTGAGGTGACGGCGTCAAGAGTAAATGTCTGACGCCGTCATCTCGCCGCCAAATAAATTCTCGGACTGCCTAGATCTGGGTTTGACGCCGTCACAAAGATTACTCTTGACGCCCTTCTCTTGACGCCTTCAGGTTTTCTCTGGGTCGTCATGGATTTTACTCCTGACGCCGTCACATTTTCCTTCTTGACGCCGTCAGGTACTGTTCTCAGCATGGAAAATTAAGTCTTTGCCGTTTTCTTCACTTTTATGCTCCAAAAATATCCAAAATGCTTCCTTTTCCAGAATTCACTCCCAAAGTACCTAAAATCACAAAAGGAACGATTTAGGGCAATATTTGATCAAATAAATTCAATTCCGGGCTTAAATGACCCCCTAAAAACGGTTCATTTTTCGCCTCATCAATAAACAATCAAGAACAGCAGTAACCAAAAAAAATACCTAAATACTAAAAATTAAATAAACACAAAAAAAATAAAAAGAAAAATAACCAAAACATATTTTTGGGTCATAGAAGATCGATGTGCCATATCCAACAGACAATAGATACGCCGTATACGACACAAGTTAGTACTCTGTATCCAACAGACAATGGATTCGCCGTATTAGCTTCCCGCAATAATTTTTTGTAGAAAATTTTAAAATTAAAAATCACACAAACTAAAAAAAAATTAGCCACAGAACGTCAATGCGCCGCATTCACATACAAGAATGTGCCGTATTGAAAACAGACAGATGCGCCATATTCACAAACAAGAATACGCCGTATCTCCCTTCTTAGAGACACACAGACAGTAAACAGACTATCGAACAAACAAACCAAACAAACTAAAACAAACTAAAAACAGAAAAATACCAATAAAACTAGCAAAAAGATAAGTTCACTCCCCGGCAACGGCGCCAAAAACTTGATGTGTCGTTGTATAGGTGATTATTTGTTGATCAAGTTTTATTATTTATTTTATGCCGACTTAACCTATAACAACACTAACAGGCAGTGGACCCGATCAATGTAGCCTAGTTGGTAAGTAGGGTGTCGATCACTAAGAGTGGATTTCTAATATACTAATTCTAAAGGTATTCTATTCTACTAAATTAACCTAAACTAATGCAAAGGGAGGTTCATCCTGAGAGACTGGCACGAGTTTGGTTTTATAATAAACTAATTAAACTAAGCAAACAATAGAAGTATTAAGACACCAAAGATAAGAAGAACGTGTCAACCAAGTTTAGTCATATATGATTAAGTTTTGATAAGTTCCTAAGACCTGCCGCGATGGTGCTCACGACTGGGCGCGGTCAATCCTACCTCTCATTTCCCTAGAGTCTAGATTCCATTCTAATTAATCCTGTCATAATTAATCAGAATCCGCATAAAGCTGCTTAATAATTACTAAGTTAATGATTAAGTAGCTTGTCACTTGTTTTATTGCTAGTTTTATATGATGAGTATCGTAAACTATTCTCTCTTGTTGGATCTTGACTATAGGCGAGTAAACTCTTAATGATTACTTATGCTTAAAAGTTATATTACTAACTTATTAGGTTAGTGATGTAACCATGGGAGGAGGTATGGCAGCCCCGAACAAGCCACTGATAGGCACAGAGGTTATCAATGCACATATAAAAAGAACAAAAAAACATCATATAAACTTATAATCGATAGGAAAGCAATTTTAATGGGAGCAGTATGGCGGTCACAAGCCCATCAATCCTGATGGATTATAGTTTACTAATACAATAAAACAAAACTACTTAATATAAGTAATCAAAATGAAGACTGAGCAACCAATCGAACTAGTAATAAATCAAACCAACAAATAATCATAAACTTGGCTAACACATAAGGGTGTTAGCCCATAATCTCTGTAAGAAAGAACATAAACATAATCATAATGAATAGAGTATGAAACATAGTGAATACGATACGCTAACCGAATGATTATTTGAGATGTTCTTCAAGGATGATTTGGTCTTTAGTGTTGATCTTCTGCTGTTTGGAGAGGTCTTGATCGTCTGGGAATGACCTTAAGGGTCCCCAATGAAACCCTAATTCGTTAATGAGTCTTCTATTTATAGTTTCTGAAATCGGGCTCGATGCGGCGCATCTAGAGATTTAGATGCGCCGTATCTATAAGTAAACGTAGCCTCCAAGTCTGAAACTGACCCGATATGGCGTATCTAGAATTCTGTTATGGACCATCACCCAATATGGTGCATCTAAATACCCAGTGTGCCGCATCTCCTTCAGAATCAGATAGATATCCTTTTTCTCTTTCCGTGGCCATTTGAACAGGGTAAAACGGAGTGTGGATGAAGCTTTTACGGCCAAAATACGAAAGCATCTTCAAGTGTCGACTTGTAATCTTTGACTTCTTCTTTAAGCTTCTAATCTTCACTTGATTTATTGGTAAGGATTGTATATGGCCGATACGGCGTATCGGATTAGTCTGATGCGGCATATCAAGGTAACTTCGCGTGGGGTCTAAGATTATAATATTCACGAATATTCGTACACCGCCTTTAGATGCGGCATATCTTCAATCTCTTATGCGGCGCATGTTCTTAAGTGATTAAGTATCGATCCTCATATAAATAAATATAAAACAAGCGAATAACATAGGATAAATGATGCCAATAAAATGTACTTATTTGATGTCATCAATGTCTGTTGAGGATCTTAGTAGCGCATTGATAACACAAAAACCCGTAACACCAATCCCTCACTATCAATGCCCCAAGTTAAAATTGACAAACTACACCATTTGGGCTATCCAAATTAAAGTTATACTTGAAGCACACGGTTTATGGGAGATGATAGAACCTAACGAAAAAACGCAAGCAGATGATAAAAAGGATAAGACAACGATGGCCTTTCTATATCAAGCGGTGACCGAAGATGTGGTATTACAATTCGCGGGTTGTAAATCATCAAAAGAACTATGGGAATCATTCAAGAAGAGACACGTCGGAGAAGAGAAAGTGCAGTAAGCACGACTACAATCATTGATGATTCGATTTCAAACACTCCAAATGAAGGAGGACGACTCAGTGGATGCATTTTCGACTAAACTAAACGGCTATGCCACTAAGGCCAAATAATTAGGAAAAACATTGGACGAATCACTTTTAGTGCGAAAACTATTAGATTCCACACCAGATAGGTTCATTCAAATAGTCGCATCCATAGAACAAAACAGTGATCTTGACGACGTTACCTTAGACGAGATCATTGGAAAACTCAAGGCATTTGAGGAAAGGATAAAACTTCGAAAATGAGGACAAGTAGAAAGCCAGGAAAACTTACTATTCGTACACGGTGACCACTCAAAAAGGAGAAGGCGATTCGGTAATCACGGAGGTAGATCAAACTTTCACGAGGAAACTGGCAACGTAATAGAAATAAATATGACTTAAAGGAGGAAGGCTCAACTCACAAAGGAAAATCCAACACAAGGTGGAATAAGCGTGAGTGGGACATGAGCAAAATACAATGTCATAAGTGTAGGGAACTTGGACATTTTAGAAAGGACTGCACTTAATCATCGACAACTCAAGAACAATCACACCTTATCTTAGAAGACGAAGAACCATCCCTATTAATGGCAACACACGAAACTGAACACGAGGAAGTACTGTTGAATGCAGGACAAATTCAACCCGGAAAATATGCTACAACAAATGTAAGCATATGGTATTTAGATAATGGTTTAAGTAACCATATGACGGGAACTAAAAGTCATTTTAGAGATATTGACGAAAGCATAACAGGATGTGTTCGTTTTGGAGATGGATAGTATGTGGAGATAAAGGGAAGAGGCTCTATATTGTTAGGATGTAGGCATCACGAACAAAAGATAATATCGGATGTATACTATATTCCAAACCTCAAGAGAAACATCCTAAGTTTAGGACAACTTACAGAGATAGGTTGTAAAATCATCATGGATGGAAACCAACTGACTTTGTATGATAAGAATAAGAAGTTGTTGATGAAGATTGAAAGATCTAAGAATAGACTTTACAGTATTAGATTGCAAATATAGACACCCATATGCCTCTTAGCAAATGTAGATAACCAAGCATGGTTGTGGCATGCTAGATTAGGACATCTAAACTTTGACGACATCAATAAGATGACAAGGAAGGGTCTAGTGGAAGGAATACCAAGAATAAATCATGCAGGACAAATTTGTAATGCATGTTTATTAGGAAAACACATTAGGACACCATTTCCAAATCAAGCTAAATTCATATCTAAGAACCCTTTGGATTTAGTATATGGAGACCTCTGTGGCACTATAAGTCCAGCCACACACTCCGGAAAGAAACTCATTTTCTTGTTAGTGGACGACTGTACACGTTTCATGTGGGCCTACTTTCTGACATTGAAAGATCAGGCATTTAACACTTTCAAGGAATTTAGACAACAGATTGAAATGGAATTGAGAACAAAATTAAGGATGCTAAGAACAGATAGGGGAGGTGAGTTCACATCTAATGAATTCACCAAGTACTGTAAAGGAAATGGAATAGCACGACAACTAACGGCACCGTACTCACCACAACAAAATAGAGTTGTGGAAATAGAACACTGCTATCTACTACGAGAAGTATGATGAAATCGATGAAGTTACCATTAAATTTTTTGGGCAGAAGCAGTCAGACACGCCATATACATACTAAACAGGGTACCTACAAGAGCCCTGGTAGATAAAACTCCATATGAGGCACTCTACAACAGAAAACCAAATATGGAAAACCTAAGGATATTCGGATGCACAGCTTATGCAAAAATATCAATACCTCACTTGCAAAAGCTGGATAATAGAAGCATACCCCTGATTTACTTAGGAGTAGAGGAAGGATCGAAAGCCTATAGACTACATGATCCAAAAGGAAAAAGAAAACATGTTAGCAGGGATGTAAATTTTAGGGAAAAAAACTGTGGGATTGGGATAACAACAGAGAGGAAACAAGTACACCAGACTCATTTTGGGCGAGTTTTGTGGTCGAAGGATTCGACAACGGAAACACTACATCAGACAACTCGGAAAACAATAACAATACCTATCAGGAACAGGAACAAGAACCAAATACTGATCCAAACTCTCCAATTACCCCACCAACATACACTTACAACCTAAACTCAGAAGAGGAAGATGCTACTATTAGTTCTATAGAGAGCTCAGAACATAGATTTGATGATACACCAATACGAGGTTTCAAAGACTTAATGAAAATATATAAGGATGCACGTATAGTTGAAACTGAAAGTTTGCTATTTACAGAAGAAAAACCACGTAACTACAAGGAGGCATCAATAGATAAGAAATGGATCGAGGCCATGGAAGCAGAATTGGATTCAATCAACAAGAATCACACATGGACTCTTACTACTTTGCCTACAAATCATAAGGCAACAAGACTCAAATGAGTTTTCAAGACCAAGAGGGATGCAAAAGGAGAAATCATCAAATACAAAGCACGATTAGTAGCAAAAGATATGTACAAGAACAAGGAATAGACTTCAACGAAGTATTTGCACCAGTTGCATGTATCGAGACAGTTCGTTTGATTTTAGCACTGGCAGCATATCATGGATGGCAAGTACATCATTTGGATGTCAAATCAGCATTTTTACATGGAGAATTAAAGGAAGAAGTCTACGTTACACAACCTGAAGGTTTTATACAACAAGGGAATTCAAGGAAAGTTTACAAGCTCACAAAAGCTTTATATGGTTTAAGGCAAGCACCTCGAGCTTGGAATGTGAAACTTGATCAAACCTTAAAGTCATTAGACATTAAGAAATTTAATCTCGAACAAGCAATTTACACGAAGAGAAACAAGACTTCCACACTAACAGTTGGAGTTTATGTTGATGATTTAATAATCATGGGCACTTAAAGGAAGGAAGTAGATTTGTTCAAATCCCAGATGAAAGACAAATTTTAAATGAGCAACTTAGGATTGTGGTGTGTGCTTATTCACACACTTTTTTCTGTCCATATTAAGACCAAAACACACACAAACTAACCATAAATGCCAAAGATATTGTGTTTTTGTATTTGTGATCGTGCAGGAACGGATATTTCAGAAATTGGCAAAAATCAGGCTAAAAAGGACAAAAATGAGCACGAGTTTGGAAAACGTGTCAAAAGCCAGAGCCGGGGAAGCAAATTACCACTTTTGAGCTCAGATTGTCCAAACACACCTTGAAGAATCACAAAATGCCAAAAATAGTCCTTGGAGCAAAAGTTTGCAAAAATTGGCAGAAATGGTCCCTCAAGTTTGGAATTTGTAGAAATAGCCCCTAAGCATTGGATTTTGGAAGAAAAAGTCAACTATGGTCCTTGGGAATTCACAAGTGTCAAGTTTGGTCCCTGGGTGAAAAAGTTGAAGAAATTACAAGAATGGTCCCTGAAGTTTCAGATTTGGAAAAAGTAGTCCCTAGAATTTCAAAAATGGAAAATATCAATTGTGGTCCTTGTACTATTCAAGATTGGCAAGTTACACCCTTGTGACAACTTTGGAAGAATTGAAATTCAAGTCCTTGTATTTTCAAAAAATTACAAGTTTAGTCCGTAGAGTTTCAATTTTGGCAAAAATGGTCCCTGGGAAATTTATTTGTGGAAATCTCAAAAGTGGTCCTTGGATAAGTGAAGTATGGCAATTGAAGTCCCTTGGATAAGTTTGGAAGAGTTGCATTTCCAGCCCCTTGAAAATCTGAAATTACAAAATTGGTCCTTGTATAATTTCCACACCAAACGGACCCTTGTATTGTTACTTAATCCAACCCAAGTCCAACCACAAACGAAAAGAACACCCTAATCCACCACACAAGCCCAAAAGCTACCTCAGGCCCAACTCTCGTTTAAAATAATACTCCCCCCGGTTAAGAAAAGTCAAACAAACACCCCTGTACACTCTTCTTCCCCACTTGCACTGCAACCATCACCTCACCCCCACCATCTCCATCACATCCCACCGCCCTTGCCACTATCCACCCACCAGTCCATAAACATTTAATGCTGCCACCCCCCCTCTTGAAAATAAAGTAGAGCAAATTGCATTAACCTATTTCCCGCCAAAACACGTGGAGGGCTGGGATTGATTTTCAAGAATCAAATGGTTGTGATTCATGATGGGAAAGTTAAAGAGACCCAAGAGTGTTGGGTCTGTTAAAACCCAAACTCCTTAATCTAGGATTTGAACATAAAATATCCTAAGTGTTTCATAACCGAGAACATCAAACAAGTCACTGAATGCATAGCTGTTCAGTGAGTCATCCTCAAGACGCTCAGGGTGAATCTATGAAGAAAGGTTCACCATTCAGTGAGGCGGTTCTCAGTGAATGATACCTGAGCCAAAGAAGAGGATGATGGACTTAGTGAGGGATGACAATAACTCACGGAGTTCCATGACTCCTCACCAACTAAGATCACTGAGTGAACAAAGACTGAAGATAAGAAGACTGAAGTAAAGGCGGGATTAGGCAGGATAAGTTTGAATGGATAAGGGATGGTCCTTATCATGCAAAGGTCAACTTTCCCTGAATGAGTATAATACCAAGAATTGTGTCAACACTAAAGACCAGAAAGCATCCTTGTCCTTTACTAATTATTGCCAATTGTAACAGGGACAAAATACCTATGTATTTTGGCCAATGTATGATGATGCAATATTGTCTTGTAGTCTTTGTCCATTAGGTAAGTGTTCGAAATTACTTGTGTATAAATAGAGAATAAGTGAGAGAGGTAAAGATTACGTTTGTGCACTTAATGCTTAGACATTCACAAACCAAATCTTTACTCTCTCCAAAGAACAACACAATCCCTGACTTAGCTCAACAGGATCTTAGTTGTCACTCAAACTTAGTTTGGGTTTAGTGAGGAGTACACCACACTTGTCATTTCAATCCCAAGTATTGTTCCGCAAACACTTGGGTATAATTCTTTTGATTAATTTCTAATAAAGAATTAAACGTTGAAAAAACTTTGTGTCTTATCTTTTACGTTTATTTACTTTTATAATTAATCAATACATTGCTACACCATGGAACTCGGATAGATTAACTTTGTAGTTAACCTTAACCAAGTAAAAGGGTCCAACAAGTGGTATCAGAGCCTCTGATTTGTAAAACTTTCAAAATCTTTCATACAAAAAGAGTGCTCAGTTTTTAAAATCAAAAGATCCCACCATGGCTGATAGTGATGTATGCCAGCTAGTTGACAAAAAGGGAGGTAGCTATTCAGCTGTCGCTCCTAGACTAGAAGCTGGGAAATTTAGCAAGTGGAAAAAGCGTATGCTTTGCTACTTGACTGGTATGGAACCATACTATATCAAGTGTATCAATGAAGGTCCCTTTATCCGAACGACTGCTGAAGGTTTATGATTGGCTCCAAACGGTCAACTAAAATTCACCAGGTGAATGGTCAATCAAGTCAAACTGCCTAGAGTCAATGCTCCGCGGAAGTATAGGGTTTCCCCGGGTCGTTATGTCCCGATGAGGTGTGAATTGTTATCAAACGGGTTTGTGATCGGGTGAATTTGGACAGGAAGGGATTTGTAAGTGATTAAGCTAAGGAATCTACAAGGAAATAGCTTAAATAAGCTATGTGAACAACACTGGAAATTTGGAAAAACCAGAAACGTTTATAACCTAAAAACGTGTACGTTCAATTTAAATTTACGCGAACGTACAAAATAAAAAGTGAAAACTGAATTCTGAAAACCCCCAGGGGGTGAAAATGACTTTTTTACAAACAAAAGGATGAAAGAAATTTTTTAGGAAATTAAAATTAATTTTTACACTTATTACTTATTTAATATTAATTAAATACTATTTAATACTAATTATCAATATTTAAATAACTTAAATACAATATAATATTAATTTAATACTAGAAAAATGAAAAACTAATTTCTAAAATTATAAAATAACTAAAAACTAATTTTAAACTTAAAAATATATCTTTTTGTCTTTTTGTGATTTTTATATTAATTAATTACTAATTATATTTAATTACCTAATTAAACTAAACAAAATTATTAAAAATACTAAAAAGACTTAGATAATTATGAAATTTTTTATAAATCTAATTAACCATCACAGGAATCCTAGAAAAATATAAAAAGTTTCTAAAAATTATATTTAGGCTAGTTTACTAATTATTATATTAAATATTATTTAATTACTAATTAAACTATTTAAATTATAAAAACTAAAAGATGAACAGTAGAAATTACAAGAAAATTCCTAAAAATGTTTTATAACTTATAAAAGCTAAGAAAAATATGAAAACTAGGGTTTACTTTATAAAAACTGATTTTTCTATTTAATACTTAATTATTGATTAATTATTAATAAAACTAATATTAAATCTAATTAATACTAAATGACAAAATAAAAATCTGGAAAAATTACAAAAAATACTTTAAGGTAAAAGGTAATTAGTAAAAATATAAAAATGCAAGGTCCTTAACAAAAATTTAAAAAGGAAAATTAAAAAGATAAATAAAACTAAATAGAAACTATCACTTGTAATTAAATTGATTTTTCTGGATTTTTCCTTTACAAAACTATTTAAAAACTTAAAATGTGAAACTTTAATGAAGGGACTTTGCTCAGAAGCTTAGAAATAAGCACATGAGAGCTTAAGGACTTAACAGCCTAAGCTTTTGGCTTATATTGGCAGCTAATCTCAAACAAGCTTATCAAACAAGCTCACAAAAGGGAAATAGTATTAGAATAAGGTATGAACAAGTTAAAGTGACTGAAAATGAGTAAAAAACACAAGGGATCACACTTATAAGCTCAGTATAAGCAAATAAGCAAATCCCAATTACCACAAATTCACACAGGCCTGCAAGAAACTTCACAAGCAATTTCACCTTATCAAATAAGCTTGCAAGTGACTAATAAGCCCTGAACCTTAAAGCTTGTTGATTGGGCTTTCCAAAAAGCCAAAGCTCAGGAGGTGGGGCCCACTAGGGAAGCCAGGGGAGGCCATGAAAGTTAGGGTGTTGGACTGAGGTCTATGTAGATGGGCATTACCTTGCCCTGCAGGTGTCTTTGAGCAGGTGTGGCCCCCACAGAAAAATTCACAAAAATGAAATGAAGGTGGGAACTTAAAGTTCAGCTGGGAGATTGTAACATGTAAAAGTTTCAGAACCTCAATCCAAACATAAAATTCTAATTAATTCCCACAAAAAATGGGATTTCTACAAATTGTAAAAGTTGACTTTTAAGAAAATAAACTAGGTTTGACTAAAATGAAATTCAAATGACTCACACTGATTCTAGATGTAATAATAAGCTAAAGTTTGAATGAAATAAGCTATGCTACCTAATTGTGTGATGATATGATGAGATCAAACCCCCTAGACCCTAACAGTGACTGATTAACAATGGTTCAATGTGGAATTTGACTTTTTATCAAAAGGACTTGCTGATTTTAAGGTTTCACTAAGCAAGTATCACTTAAAGTGAGATGTGCAGACCCAAATTAACAACAAAGACAACCCTTATCACAGCATACACCCTAGATCCAAACACTCCTAATGTGACTGATTTTCATAAATTAATGAAGCAAACCTACAATCTAACCCATGGAACCTAACTCTTATCCCCTACTAACATCTAATAAGCATAAATGAACTGCAATAAGCACAAAATTAAATACATGAAAACTGAATGCAAAAGTATGGAAATTACTTACACTAGTATCCACTGAGCATTCAAAAACCAAGAACCATAGGACCAAACCTACCCTAGCATCTCCCCTGAGACTTCTAAAACCATTTCCATTCAAAATCAACTATGAGACCTGCTTCAATCTTCTTTGCACTGATTTGTATATTTTATGACCTATTTATTGAGTATTTTTGAGATTTTTGTTAAACTTGAACTAAAACTAGTTATAATGGTTTACAAACTTGTAAAGCTTATTAGTAACTTAATTTAAGCCACATGTAACAGTTTTACCAACTAATGACAAGATTAGGGAAAAGTGTCAATTTTCACTTAAAAATGTCAAAAATTAATTCAGGAAAGAAAACATGGAATTAAAGGTAAAGGTGGTTTATATTACACAAAATAAACTTATTACATCTGATTTGAACTGAAAATTAAGTCTGGAAATCAAAATACAAGAAAAACGATGTAAACTAAACTGCATTACTCTACTACTACACTACTATCCTCTTTCTTTCCCATCTTTTTTACTTATAAAGGCCCTGGGTATCTTCTCTCTCATTCCCACTTTATTCCAAGCCGTTGGATGGCTTTTAGATGATCACAGCCTTTGAATCCTAATTTGGCGGGAAAACAGGTTGAGTGGGTTTGGTGGGCAGGTTGGGAGATAATAAATGAAGGTGTGTTGTATTAATGGAGGAGGAGTGTTGGAGGTGGAGTTGGTGAAAAAGGAGAGGAGGGGGGGGGGGGACAAGTACCCTGGTAATTAGGGGAGGATTAGGGACGATGAACAGTGAAATGGGGGTGGGTGTTTGACCAATTTTGACTGAGGGAGTAATATATTAAACGGGGTTGTGGGATTTTGGTGGGATAGGCTTGGGAGGTTTGCTGGGCTTGTGGATATTTTAGGATCAGGCTTGGACTTTGGATTGGTTTTATGGATTTGGTTTGTTTGTTTATTTAAGCTTAAAAGCAATAAGGACCAATCTTGTAATTTCTGAATTTTGAAGGACCTGAAATGATAACTTCCCAAAGTAGTCATAAGGACTTTTCCTGCCAAGTACCAATATTCCAAGAACCAAATTTGTAATTTTCCACTTTTCAAAATTCCCAGGGACCTATTATGTCAATTTTTAAATTCCAGGGACCAAACATGTAAATTTTCAAAACTTTTCACCCAAAGTCCTTTTTTGATAACTTTTGATTTTTGAAGGACTTGGGTTGACTTTTCTTTCAAAATAAAAGCTCAGGGACTAATTTTGTCAATTTTTGAAAGTTGGGGGACTAAAACTGCCAATTATGCAAACTTTGTACGTTTTTCATTTGTTTTTACTCATTTTGCATCTAAAACATATAAAACACAATTTTAGAATATTTTCAGTATTTTGATGCCTTTTTGAGTGTTTTTGTATGTTTTGGAGTTCAGATTTGAGCAAAAATGATGAGTGTTTGAGCACTCATCAATCCCCCACACTAAAATATTGCTAGTCTCTAGCAATAAACTGTTTTGAAAATTCAATGGATTTTAATCTCTTTACCAAAAGGCATTACTTCTGGAGTAGCCAAATGTTTTTAGTTCAAGTAAGAACCATGGTCCACCGATGACCATGTAATTTTGAGCAAACCACCAGCTTTCAACAGATTTGATTTGTCTTTACCAAAAGTCGTTTGCTTCTGGACTAGCCAACTCTTGATGGACATAGTCAACATCTTGGTGAGCTGATTACCAATTATGGTTTTTCCACTGCCTTTACCACAAGCCATAATCTTGCGGGCTAGCCAACTCTTTCACTTTTTAGGATATGGCGAGTTGAGATACCATACAATTTTAGGCAAATTGCAAGCCGTCAACGGATTTGATATATCTTTACCAAGAGCCGTTTGCTCCTGGATTAGCCAATCCTTTTGTCGGTTAGACAAGGCGGACTGATAACCACAAAAATTTTGAAGCACAAGTGAATTTTTTTTTTTTTTTTTTTTTTTTAAATTTTGGCCAAAAACGGGGGTACTAGATGGTAAAATGTGATAAAATTCGCTTGAATACCCCTCCCCACACTTAGAATTGAATATTGTCCTAAATATTCAAAGTCCCGGCTATTATGCCGACTCTTTGAACGTAAAAGGGCAACATTACAAGCTAAATGTGGAAACACCATTTTCTTTTCACTTTATTTGTAACCACAGCAGGGGTAACTCCCCCACACTTAGGGTGAAAACCCTAAGTACATGCTACTGTTTTTGTTTACCGAGTCGCTAGCTTGACTCGACTCTGAATTCATTTGTTCTTGGGGAAGCATGATGTGGAAGAAACAATCTCCATCGGACTTTCATTCAAGATGTTTGGACAAACATTTGAAGCACGTGAAAGTTCCACACTGATGAGATAAGTACCCGGCTCAAGATAATGGTAAATGAAAATGCCGGGATCAAAGATGGTATCTTCATTCCCGAAGGAGTAAAGAAGAGAAGAAGTCACCTTATAGGTGAAGAAAAGGAAGAAAACCATGATGAAAATCATGATATGATCTTCTTCCTCGAGAGCAGGCTCATTAGCCTGAATTTGGATTTCAAGGGTTAAACTCAAAAACATCCCAGGAGGGAGGGTGGGAATTTGCAAATCCTCATGATTGAGTGTATCTCCCCCCGGGCTATCATACTCCGGAGGCGTGATGATATGATGAGTAAGTTCATCGGAGAACTCCTCATGAAGAGAATCATTCACAAGATTTGAATCTGTGAACTCATGTTCCGGAATAGACTCATCACAATCCTCATTCCGAATACCAAAGATTGGATTATCAGAAATCAAAGTGAATTCAGATTTGAATTCAAATAGAGGATTGGTGAGAGTAGTTTTGAATGCTTCAGGAACAAAGTGATCAATATTCTCTATTGGACTGTTGGGATCAGAAGTGAGTGACGGATCATGATATAGGAGACTTTCAATTTCTCCAAGATCGGCTTCAAAGTCAAAGAGGACATCGTCACTTCCCGTTGGAAGTGGATTGATGAGAATGAGTTCATCGGCGAACTCCTCAAGAAGATGATCAGCATCAGAATGTGGAATTGATGCCTCAACATAGTCGATGTCTCCATAAGATGCACAATCTTCGCTACAATCGGAGAAATTCTCAAATTGATCTTTAGGACACTCAAGAGGGGGAAGGTAAATCACACATATGATCAAAAGTTCCCTGTGACTCTCCTGGGATTGGGACAAGGTTCTCAACACTAGACTTTATGAATTCGTTCGATTCCTTTTCAGGAACAGTGTCAAGATGCTCGTCCCCCATGTTCAGAGAGTGAGTGTGAACTTCGGGTGTGATATCAATAGACTGAGGGAGTGGATAGGAGCTAGCATTCATGGATTGTACGAGTTCCATTTGATCTTCTGCTAGTAATTTCTCCGTCTCATTATTTTCTCCCTGATTTTCAATGGGAGGAATCACAAATGATGAATCTGACGAACCCTTATAAAATTGAAGGATATCAAGGGTGTCTTCATTATCACTATCATCATCATAGTCGAGAAGAGCAGCTTTACGAAATTTAGCACGTGTTATAGCTTCTTGTTCTTCGACAAGTAATTCCTCCATACTCTTTTTGTTTCTAGCCTCTCGTTCTTCAGCAAGTAATTCTGCCATAGATTTCTCACGAGAGTCTTGAAATGATGTAGTAACTAACTCCTCCTTAAGTTCTTTCAATATCTCAAGAGCCTTTAGTAAAAGGTCTTGCTCAGTATCATGAGGAGTTGATTGGATCATTTGGTACTGTGGAGGTGGGTCTGAAAACGAATAATCGCAATTGTTACAAGGAAATGGAATCCTTGTTTGACAATCCGAACTGAAGTGTGGACCTCCACAGTAATCACAACAGTAAAACTGATGTGGTTGTGGGTTGTACGTGCTAGAGTCATAATCGTTATCAGGAAACTGCTCATAGACAAGCGTATTTCCCGATTGACAATCAGAACTGTAGTGTGAACCACGACAGTACTCACAACAGTAAAACTGCTGAGTCTCATGGTGTGGTAGCTGATGGAATAAATCAGTCGTGTCATGGTAAGAATAGGGATCTTGGTTATAGACAGACCCGTTTCCTGACTCTACCATGCCACAACCGGGGCAATTACCACCATTATAAGAATTGCCACACCATTGACAAATAAGAAGGTGTGGATGAGACATAGAAATAGTCAAAAGGTTTGGGAGGGTAAGGAATGAAGAATCAAAAAGGTAGGAGGGTAAAGATGAATATTTTTGGATTTTTGGAAAGACATTTTATACAAATGATAAAGAAAATCTTTTTGGGTTTTTATGTTCGTTGAAAACTGATTTTAAAATGTTTTCGAGAATAGTTTTGTTTTTATAATAAGAAAATATGAACAAAGGATGGTAAATATACAAAGGAATGAATATCCAAAGATCTTCAAATACGTTTGAATACGCACACAACCTCCCCGGCAGCGGCGCCAAATTTTAATTGGCTCCAAACGGTCAACTAAAATTGACCAGGTGAATGGTCAATCAAGTCAAACTGCCTAGAGTCAATGCTCCGCGAAAGTATAGGGTTTCCCCGGGTCGTTATGTCCCGACGAGGTGTGAATTGTTATCAAACGGGTTTGTGATCGGGTGAATTTGGACAGGAAAGGATTTGTAAGTGATTAAGCTAAGGAATCTACAAGGAAATAGCTTAAATAACCTATGTGAACAAGACTGGAAATTTGGAAAAACCAGAAACGTTTAAAACCTAAAAACGTGTACGTTCAATTTAAATTTACGCGAACGTACAAAATAAAAAGTGAAAACTGAATTCTGAAAACCCCCAGGGGGTGAAAATGACTTTTTTACAAACAAAAGGATGAAAGAAATTTTTTAGGAAATTAAAATTAATTTTTACACTTATTACTTATTTAATATTAATTAAATACTATTTAATACTAATTATCAATATTTAAATAACTTAAATACAATATAATATTAATTTAATACTAGAAAAATGAAAAACTAATTTCTAAAATTATAAAATAACTAAAAACTAATTTTAAACTTAAAAATATATCTTTTTGTCTTTTTGTGATTTTTATATTAATTAATTACTAATTATATTTAATTACCTAATTAAATTAAACAAAATTATTAAAAATACTAAAAAGACTTAGATAATTATGAATTTTTTTATAAATCTAATTAACCATCACAAGAATCCTAGAAAAATATAAAAAGTTTCTAAAAATTATATTTAGGCTAGTTTATTAATTATTATATTAAATATTAATTAATTACTAATTAAACTATTTAAATTATAAAAACTAAAAGATGAACGGTAGAAATTACAAGAAAATTCCTAAAAATGTTTTATAACTTATAAAAGCTAGGAAAAAGATAAAAACTAGGGTTTACTTTATAAAAACTGATTTTGCTATTTAATACTTAATTATTGATTAATTATTAATAAAACTAATATTAAATCTAATTAATACTAAATGACAAAATAAAAATCTGGAAAAATTACAAAAAATACTTTAAGGTAAAAGGTAATTAGTAAAAATATAAAAATGCAAGGTCCTTAACAAAAATTTAAAAAGGAAAATTAAAAAGATAAATAAAATTAAATAGAAACTATCACTTGTAATTAAATTGATTTTTCTGGATTTTTCCTTTACAAAAGTATTTAAAAACTTAAAATGTGAAACTTTAATGAAGGGACTTTGCTCAGAAGCTTAGAAATAAGCACATGCGAGCTTAAGGACTTAACAGCCTAAGCTTTTGGCTTATATTGGCAGCTAATCTCAAATAAGCTCACAAAAGGGAAACAACATTAGAATAAGGTATGAACAAGTTAAAGTGACTGAAAATGAGTAAAAAACACAAGGGATCACACTTATAAGCTCAGTATAAGCAAATAAGCAAATCCCAATTACCACAAATTCACACAGGCCTGCAAGAAACTTCACAAGCAATTTCAGCTTATCAAATAAGCTTGCAAGTGACTAATGAGCCCTGAACCTTAAAGCTTGTTGATTGGGCTTTCCAAAAAGCCAAAGCTCAGGAGGTAAGGCCCACTAAGGAAGCCAGGGGAGGCCATGAAAGTTAGGGTGTTGGACTGAGGTCTGTGTAGCAGGGCATTACCTTGCCCTGCAGGTGTCTTTGAGCAGGTGTGGCCCCCACAGAAAAATTCACAAAAATGAAATGAAGGTGGGAACTCAAAGTTCAGCTGGGAGATTGTAACATGTAAAAGTTTCAGAACCTCAATCCAAACACAAAATTCTAATTAATTCCAACAAAAAATGGGATTTCTGCAAATTGTAAAAGTTGACTTTTAAGAAAATAAACTAGGTTTGACTAAAATGAAATTCAAATGACTCACACTGATTCTAGATGTAATAATAAGCTAAAGTTTGAATGAAATAAGTTATGCTACCTAATTGTGTGATGATATGATGAGATCAAACCCCCTAGACCCTAACAGTGACTGATTAACAATGGTTCAATGTAGAATTTGACTTTTTATCAAAAGGACTTGCTGATTTTAAGGTTTCACTAAGCAAATATCACTTAAAGTTAGATGTGCAGACCCAAATTAACAACAAAGACAACCCTTATCACAGCATACACCCTAGATCCAAACACTCCTAATGTGACTGATTTTCATAAATTAATGAAGCAAACCTACAATCTAACCCATGGAACCTAACTCTTATCCCCTACTAACATCTAATAAGCATAAATGAACTGCAATAAGCACAAAATTAAATACATGAAAACTGAATGCCAAAGTATGGAAATTACTTACACTAGTATCCACTGAGCATTCAAAAACCAAGAACCATAGGACCAAACCTACCCTAGCATCTCCCCTGAGACTTCTAAAACCATTCCATTCAAAATCAACTATGAGACCTGCTTCAATCTTCTTTGCACTGATTTGTTTATTTTATGACCTATTTATTGAGTATTTTTGAGATTTTTGTTAAACTTGAACTAAAACTGGTTATAATGGTTCACAAACTTGTAAAGCTTATTAGTAACTTAATTTAAGCCAAATGTAACAGTTTTACCAACTAATGACAAGATTAGGGAAAAGTGTCAATTTTCACTTAAAAATGTCAAAAATTAATTCAGGAAAGAAAACATGGAATTAAAGGTAAAGGTGGTTTATATTACACAAAATAAACTTATTACAGCTGATTTGAACTTAAAATTAAGTCTGGAAATCAAAATACAAGAAAAACGATGTAAACTAAACTACATTACTCTACTACTACACTACTATCCTCTTTCTTTCCCATCTTTTTGACTTATAAAGGCCCTGGGTATCTTCTCTCTCATTCCCACTTTATTCCAAGCCGTTGGATGGCTTTTAGATGATCACAGCCTTTGAATCCTAATTTGGCGGGAAAACAGGTTGAGTGGGTTTGGTGGGCATGTTGGGAGATAATAAATGAAGGTGTGTTGTATTAATAGAGGAGGAGTGTTGGAGGTGGAGTTGGTGAAAAAGGAGAGGAGGGGGGGGGGGACAAGTACCCTGGTAATTAGGGGAGGATTAGGGACGATGAACAGTGAAACGGGGGTGGGTGTTTGACCAATTTTGACCGAGGAAGTAATATATTAAACGGGGTTGTGGGCTTTTGGTGGGATGGGCTTGGGAGGTTGGCTGGGCTTGTGGATATTTTAGGATCAGGCTTGGACTTTGGATTGGTTTTATGGATTTGGTTTGTTTGTTTATTTAAGCTTAAAAGCCATAAGGACCAATCTTGTAATTTCTAAATTTTGAAGGACCTGAAATGATAACTTCCCAAAGTAGTCATAAGGACTTTTCCTGCCAAGTACCAATATTCCAAGAACCAAATTTGTAATTTTCCACTTTTCAAAATTCCTAGGGACCTATTATGTCAATTTTCAAATTCCAGGGACCAAACATGTAAATTTTCAAAACTTTTCACCCAAAGTCCTTTTTTGATAACTTTTGATTTTTGAAGGACTTGGGTTGACTTTTCTTTCAAAATAAAAGCTCAGGAACTAATTTTGTCAATTTTTGAAAGTTGGGGGACTGAAACTGCCAATTATGCAAACTTTGTACGTTTTTCATTTGTTTTTACTCATTTTGCATATAAACCATATAAAACACAATTTTAGAATATTTTCAGTATTTTGATGCCTTTTTGAGTGTTTTTGTATGTTTTGCAGTTCAGATTTGACCAAAAATGATGAGTGTTTGAGCACTCATCAGTTTACCTAAACCTGAAGCACAATGGACTCCTGATGAGAGAAGGGTGGTCAATCAGGACCAACGCCTGAAAAGCATCATTATATCATGTCTTCCTCACGATACAATGGAATCAGTCATTAACTGTCCTACAGCCAAACAAACTTGGCTTGACTTGGTTCATAGCTTTGAAGGTCCCTCAGATACCAAGGAAAATAGGATCATGGACCTGAAACTTGAGTATAACACTTTCAGGGCCAAAGAATCTGAAACTCTCTCTCAGACCTATACCCGATACAAAACCTTGCTCAATGAGCTCTCAAATGATGGTGTAGTATTGTCTAAGCATGAGATCAACGTTGGCTTTGTCAACAGTCTCCCTGAGAAGTGGTTAAACTTCTCTCAGGGTCTCAGGAATGCTAATCACATTCAGAATCTTAAGCTGCCTCAAATATATGGGAAGTTTGTCTATGAAGATAACTTAATCATAAGGCGATACCCTGAAAAGGCTCAAGAAAACAAAAAGGCCCTGACTGTCTCACCCATATCCACTGCCTTCTATTCTAATGGTGTTGTGGAGGATTTTCAAGATGATTCTGATGATGAAGTTGATATGGGAACCAGTGATGAGTACCTCAATGATCTTCAAGTTGAATTTCAAGAAAGGGCTCTTCTAGCAAATTCAAAACGTTTTATTAAAAGAAACAAGTTCAATTTTCAAAAAGCTAAGGCAAATGAGTCCACTGAATGTTTCAACTGTGGCCAAAAGGGTCACTTTGCTAAAGATTGTTTTTCAAAAACAACCTCAGATCCTTCATGCAAACCTTCTGGTAGTAATTCTTCCTCAGGAACTAGCAAGTTTCAACCAAAAATGCTTCAATCCACTCAAAATTTTCAAAATGCAAACATTCAAAAAGATTTTGAAGCTAAATACAGAAAAGCAAAAGCTAAACTTGTTCTCCTTGAGACAACTCCCTCAGTACCTCAGGTTTCACCTACCAAACCTGCTCAAGGCAAAAACAAGGTGCTCGTTGCTGAAGCCTATGATTGGGATGAGGAAGATGTCTCCTCTGATGAAGAAGTATGGGTCAGTGCACTGATGGCACTTTCAGATGACAAAAAGATGGTTGTTGGAAAAAGCCATGCTAGAAATGGAGAATGGGTCAACGTCACCATGAAAAAGGTAAACATTTTGTTATCTATGGATGATGATGCTGATTGGCAATCCTTTTTAAACTACTTAAATGTAGATCTTAAGTTCGTTGAAGAGCAAACACATTTTTTTTTTATAAATTCAACAAGTTAACTTTTGAATTAAATAAGTGTCGAGATGAATTACTGGTTTTAAAACAAGCAAAACTTGAGGCTGTCACACTTCAAATTCAAAACACTGAACTTGTAAAACAAAATCAGGCTCTTCAAGAAGAACTTAAGAAAGAAAAGGCTGTGATATATAAGTGGACTCAGAAAAACCCTAGAGCCTTTGACTCAGTGAGTCTCACACCAAGTAGTAAGAAAGCTATTATTGGTGAAGAGCAAACCACTGAGTCCTCAAGTGAGAATCATGGTGAAAAGGCATTTCTGCCTTCAGGCATATCCTTTAACAAGGAAATGGCACCAAAACCCAGTGACTGGATTGAAAGAGTCAACCCAGATAGCAAACTGCCAAACTTTAACACTGGTAAAATTTTGGAACCTGAAAGTCAGGCAATTAAAAATATGCTTGGTGTCACTGATGAGTCTAGTCTCCCTGAGTCCATAAATGAGTCTGAACCTATATCACAGAGTACACTCCCACCACTGAAAGTTCTTCAGGGAGCTAACCTAGCTCTGAGCTAACACCTTTGGTGTATACTCAACACTCTCCAAGAGAGAAAGCTGGTTTAGGAAGAACTATCTTGAAAAGACCACTCACTTAAGTCTCTGTAACAATTCGCAATTTCAGGTTAATTACCATTCCCGGAAAATTTCACTATTCACTTTTACTATTCATTTTTCCCGAAACTTTCCCGAAAGTTGATTTTTATTTGATATTCTCAAGTGATAAATCATTTCCATGGCAAATAAAATGTTTGACATTCGTCAGATCATTTTCGTGAAAGTTATTAAGGAATTACACGTTTTAGGGTAAAACGTCATTCAGAAATTCTACGTACAACGAAACTCGACCGCGTTAAGTGACCCCGCATCAGAAAAATGTTTGACACACTCATGATTTATTTGAGAATTAATCGTGACTGAGAAAAACATGACCAAAGACTTCCCAGCAGGTCACCCATGTCGGTACTACTCTCACATAAGCACGCTTAACCGAATGGGCGATTAACCGTTAGACCACGAAACGAGTTTCTAAGACGTTTTGAGTTTTCAAACTTATTAGAAAAAGTCAACATATTTTTCCCTCCTCCATTGACCAAAAATCATCCCTTGATGTTATAAGTCATTTCGTGATTTTTAGGCTTACGGTTTGATGTCTAAAAAAACATTTAATACCAACCGACACTAGACTGAGCCCAGTCTAGACATTATAAGTCATTTTAAATCATTTTTATCACATTAGAAAAGTAACATTTTACTTTTCTCAATTTTACGCAATATTCGTACGTTTTACGTATTACGCGTTTTAGACCCGTGTTTCCAGCTTTTAGCAGGGTTTTAGCACCCGATAGATCCTACCACTCATTTTATATTTTATTATGGACTATATGGACATATTTAACAATACTTTCAAGTTCCATAATTTTACGACACCCGGTTTTACGTTTTGAGGCTTAATCATTTACGATTGGCATTTCCCGGAGTCAAGTTTCATCCTAATACTTAGGATAATACCAAGCAAAAGCCAAAGCTTCCTCCCCAAGCTTATGAACCGCCTCTAGGGGGGGGGGTTTCACACTAGGTGGCTTGATCTCAAGCTTAATGGCCTTAGATTTCATCCATGTGTTCACCTTGGCCTCCAAGGTTGGACTAGTCAACATTTTTAACTTCCTCCAAGCCATATAAATACCCCCTTCCCCTCCTTGGCCGTCCACCATAACCACACACCAAATCCATCTCATTTGTTCATTCTCTTCCAAGTTTCATGCAAGATTCAAGTGCTAGTTCAAGGTAGAAACCCTAGATAGGTTATCATTCATCAAACACTTCCATAACCTCATATACTTGGTGATTTCTCTTGAGTTTGAATCCACTCAAGTCACCTCAACCTTCATCATCCATCTTTCAAGATTACAAGAGTAGAAAGATTGCATGAAGTGAAGTGGGTTGAAGAAAGTCTATCAAAGTCCTATCCTTACATGTTAACTTCCTTTCATCTTTGAAAGCCAAAAGTTGTGAGCCAAACCCTAACTTGATTCTTGTTAAATAATCATGTTCATGTTATTTACATGTTATTCTTGCTATATTATGTCTTGTAGTTATGTCCATGATGTATAAAAGTGAGCAAAACAAGTTATTGTTATTGATTGACAAGATAAGTTACTAAAACAAGTAAACTAGTGACTTTCTTGGTAAGACCTGATCAAAATGGTAAAAATATGATGTTGGATCATTACATATTACAGTATAGGACTTAACAAGGAAACCATAGCAATTTGAACCACCTAAAACGAGTATACGAGTCAAAAGTTACGCCCATTTGAAGTTACCAAAACTTTGCGGCAAACTGCCAAATACCATTCTGATCAAATTTGGGTTTTGAAAGTCCCACTTCTGGTCCGATTCATCAAAAAGTTAAAACACGAAAGTTGTCCGGAACGCCGTTTTCGTTCAGGAACAAAGAAGCTCGAGATCTAAAAACACATTCTGAGTTATAAAATTCTTCAAATTCTAAACAGCCCATTTTTAGGCGAAAGTCACAAGATTATGGTTATACTTTGAAAGGAACAAGAGGTCTTATGACCTATAATCAAGACCACAACCATGGCTAGAGCCAAGGTTGTGTCTCATGACCTTCAAACAAGGACCAAAGGTCATGGCAAGGCCATGACGAAATGACCATACCAACTTTCATAGGCGTAAACATGAAACAAAGAGTTGACGAGAACTTGAACAAGCAATTTGGATCTACTTCACTTAAAAGGGAACCATGAGATATTACCAAGAGAAAATGGTCATACAAAACTTATGAAACATACCCTAATAACAATCTTCATGTACTAATAAACTTTCCTAAGTTTATTCAAATATCAGACATGTAACCTTTCGGATCAAAACTTATATCTATATATTTCATCAACTACTACAATAGTAGGGAGCCTCATGTGAGGAGTTCATTATGTAAGCCGTCGAGTTGAGTTGTGGATTTACGAGTTAAAGTGTCCTGGCTCCTCGAACGCTTACTAACATGACTTCTGAATTATGTCGGCCCGAACGGTAGTAAACGAGATACAAAACATACATGTTTCATGAATCTTTTCTTTCAAGGACTTACAATATACATCATACCACATCATGGACTATAATGCAAGATATATATATAGGCACTACTTCATATTCTTTACTCCAATCCTAAGTCGCGACATTCTATTATAGGTTGCTCATAGAACCTTCACGATTCAACCGTTACATTCATTACTTGCTATCTTACTTAAGGTGAGTTCATAGCCCCACTTTCCATTACTTAATTGTTTTACAAATCCTTGGGGGGAATACATGCTATTTCTAAATCGAATACAATGCTTTCTAATGTATGCTTCACGACGATGTTTTATTATCACTAAGTACCAACCTTGCTAAACCGAGATCCCTTATTATGAACCATTTAATCACTAGAAATAGTGAGCGCGAATATTAATAATAGGCCTATTGGGATTGACGAATCCCATTTGTATTGACTAAGTTCAAACAAATGCATTAATATTTGAGATTTAGGTATGTTAGCAAAGTACCTACCGGGATAAATCTGCCGATCGATATTGGTACATGTTAACGTTATGGTGTCATAAGCTTAGTGTATAATACATGTTCCGGGCGTATAATAACGTAGCCTACTTGTTTTGTTTTCCAAACATTGGTGTGAGCCTATAACTCACACTACCAACATATTGTGTTCAATCGATTTAACAAACTCTATGAATATCACTCAACCTTTGTGTTGACCTCTCAAGCATGTATTTCAGGTTCATGACGATCAAGGATGGCACGGAAGGACACGGATACTCAAGAGGGCTATAAATTTTATTATCATTCAAAACTCATTTATTATACATTGTAAACATGGAACCAATTGGGACCTCATTTTGTAATCTCTGATATTTATATAATTTGAATGATAAACCTTTTCAAAACGACTCAATTGGAGTTTGTTTTCTATCATTGTGACTATTGTGCCGTCGAGTAACACCCAGTTCGAATTCCGCTGCATCCATGAATTGGGGGTGTTACAGATTGGTATCAGAGCCATGGTTATAGAGAAACGGGTCTAATTGAGACCTAAACTATAACCGCAATTACAAGCAAAAACATTTTATAGCCTTCCGCTCTCCGTGTCTTCCATCCTCCAGACGATTATGGACTTAGTAAGCATGTTATGCTACACAAACATATTAGTATATTCATATATACCCATTTTGAGCATTTCCCCGTAGACATTTTTATGCTACACAAACATAATTGCATATTGATATATGTACCCTTACACTAATTGAGCATTTCCCCGTAAGCATTTTATGCTACATGAACACATATAAGTATATTGATATATACACACTAAGCATTTTATGCTACATGAACACATATAAGTATATTGATATATACACACTAGGCATTTTATGCTACATGAACACATATAAGTATATTGATATATACACACTAGGCATTTTATGCTACATGAACATATTAGTATATTGATATATAAACTCGGTTTATTTTCAATCATTTATCTAAACAATGGACTAAACATATCTGTGTATGCCTATTCTAAGGCATTTCGGCACAGCCACACTCTCCCAATCATGTTCCTACTCTAACATTATATGTCCAAGACATTGTAACTGATTGCAATGGTCTTTCCTATTTTCCAAGACATTGTGAGATACAATGGTCTCATTCATTTTCCAAGACATTGTATGATACAATGGTCTCATTCACTTTTCAAGACATTGTGAGATACAATGGTCTCATTCATTTTCCAAGACATTGTGAGATACAATGGCCTCATTCCTTTTTCAAGACATTGTGAGATACAATGGTCTCATTCATTTTCCAAGACATTGTATGATACAATGGTCTTAATCATTTCTCAAATGTTTTGAGTCACACAATGGCCTAACCTACTTCCCAGACATTGTGAATTGCACAATGGTCTAACCTACTTCCGAGACATTGTGTTTTGTGCAAATGGTCTCTAGAATTATTCCATCACATCATCAATATCATTTTTTTTATGATATCAAAAACCCGTCACAATCTATCGATTTCAAAACAAGAAATATGAGATTTCTAAAGGACAAACTAATCCATCATCGACAAAAGCTGAACTTTCTCTACATTCATCAAAGTTTTCTTATGAAACCTTCATTATTAAAAGTTCGTGATCCTGGCCAAGTATGTTCTATTTTAGAACTACTTAAAACTTCCTTTCCATACGTATCTACCCTTACTACCTTCTATGCAATGGAATATGAAAACATACGTTACAAGTCTTGTATGGGCGGGACTTGCAACTTAAGGGTTTTGACATCGCCTTTGTTTAGTGGACAGTTTCCCGAAAGCAACGGACATATCACAAGTATACCTAATTTAGGTATTTGAAAATTTTATCGAACCTTGGCTAAATATAGACTAGTCACCTATATTTAACCTAGGGACAGTGGAATATAGTCTGACTAACTATATTCGACTTAAAATTTTTAAATACTGAGAATAGTTGTACTAGGGTTATGTTTAGATTGATTTCCTACATGAACACGATAAACCACCAGAATACATTAAAACAATCTAGAGACACGATAGTGCCTTACCACTCAGCGAAATCTTAACACTTTATTTGTACTACCTAACTTCATTCTTGAAAGTTTTCATTTATGAGATAATCCGAACTACTATCTGGGATAGTTATCAATTATTCTCTTCATCCTGTAGAAGTACTATCCTGTTTAGGTCCTAAGGATACCATTCCATCATAAACCTTTAAAATCTCTTAAGATTTTTAAAGCAAACTCAACATCTATACCTAAGAGTATTAATGTTAAGCATACACTACACACTTTTGTTCATCAACATATCACATCATTATCTTCACAACCGTTACAAACACAAGCTCATTAACAGATCTTGATGCACTTTTAAAGCTCAAATCATCCTTAGTTACACCACAAGTACCCTCATCAGCTTTACAAGTTTGAATATTCATCTTGTACTTTTGGAACACCAGTATCATCTCGTAATACACTACCTTGTAACTCACCGGCTAAGTATGAATGTTGTGTCGGCAATTCTTGAGTAGGATGATTTATAATGTCCTTATTTGAATGGATTGGGATGCCTTTTCATTTAAATAAAGAAATTATAAATCATCGAACCATACGTTTATATTCCTTTAGTTACATTGTTTGGGATGCCTCTCTATGTAAATAAAGAATTATAAACAAGTGGGCTTAATTATATCCGAAATAACATAAGTATGAAGTCAATAAAACTAGATACAACAACAGATTACCTACTAGGCTATGATTGCAACGACTATCCCAATTTCCATTAGTACGAGGTTTACATTTTGGTTTTCATAATGATAGTGCAATAACAAACAAACTCATTGCGAGGCCATGTAACCATATGCATGTGCAGTCGTACCAAACTCATTACGGGGCCATGTAACCATACGCATGCGCAGTCGTACCAAACTCATTGCGAGGCCATGTAGCCATATGCATGGGCAGCCGTACAATTCAAACAGGACTTGGTCCAACCACATGTTCAACGCTTATTCCATGATTCGATTCTTATATCAATTGCTATTGATACTTGACAACTATATCAAGTTCTATTTGATATTCAACTACTATATCAATTCCTATTAATATTCGACTGCTATATCAATTTTCTTTGATATTCGACTATTATATGGATCTCTACTGATATTCAACCATGTTATCAATCTCTATTGACACACCATATTCTGAGACAAATAAAACTACATCACTAGTAATTCCAGACTTTGGTCCTCATAAGTAACCACACATCTTTATCAACACCACTCCAACATATGACACACAAAGAACTTCGGGACGAAGTTCCCCGTAAGGGGTAGAGACTGTAACAATTCGCAATTTCAGGTTAATTACCATTCCCGGAAAATTTCACTATTCACTTTTACTATTCATTTTTCCCGAAACTTTCCCGAAAGTTGATTTTTATTTGATATTCTCAAGTGATAAATCATTTCCATGGCAAATAAAATGTTTGACATTCGTCAGATCATTTTCGTGAAAGTTATTAAGGAATTACACGTTTTAGGGTAAAACGTCATTCAGAAATTCTACGTACAACGAAACTCGACCGCGTTAAGTGACCCCGCATCAGAAAAATGTTTGACACACTCATGATTTATTTGAGAATTAATCGTGACTGAGAAAAACATGACCAAAGACTTCCCAGCAGGTCACCCATGTCGGTACTACTCTCACATAAGCACGCTTAACCGAATGGGCGATTAACCGTTAGACCACGAAACGAGTTTCTAAGACGTTTTGAGTTTTCAAACTTATTAGAAAAAGTCAACATATTTTTCCCTCCTCCATTGACCAAAAATCATCCCTTGATGTTATAAGTCATTTCGTGATTTTTAGGCTTACGGTTTGATGTCTAAAAAAACATTTAATACCAACCGACACTAGACTGAGCCCAGTCTAGACATTATAAGTCATTTTAAATCATTTTTATCACATTAGAAAAGTAACATTTTACTTTTCTCAATTTTACACAATATTCGTACGTTTTACGTATTACGCGTTTTAGACCCGTGTTTCCAGCTTTTAGCAGGGTTTTAGCACCCGATAGATCCTACCACTCATTTTATATTTTATTATGGACTATATGGACATATTTAACAATACTTTCAAGTTCCATAATTTTACGACACCCGGTTTTACGTTTTGAGGCTTAATCATTTACGATTGGCATTTCCCGGAGTCAAGTTTCATCCTAATACTTAGGATAATACCAAGCAAAAGCCAAAGCTTCCTCCCCAAGCTTATGAACCGCCTCTAGGGGGGGGGTTCACACTAGGTGGCTTGATCTCAAGCTTAATGGCCTTAGATTTCATCCATGTGTTCACCTTGGCCTCCAAGGTTGGACTAGTCAACATTTTTAACTTCCTCCAAGCCATATAAATACCCCCTTCCCCTCCTTGGCCGTCCACCATAACCACACACCAAACCCATCTCATTTGTTCATTCTCTTCCAAGTTTCATGCAAGATTTAAGTGCTAGTTCAAGGTAGAAACCCTAGATAGGTTATCATTCATCAAACACTTCCATAACCTCATATACTTGGTGATTTCTCTTGAGTTTGAATCCACTCAAGTCACCTCAACCTTCATCATCCATCTTTCAAGATTACAAGAGTAGAAAGATTGCATGAAGTGAAGTGGGTTGAAGCAAGTCTATCAAAGTCCTATCCTTACATGTTAACTTCCTTTCATCTTTGAAAGCCAAAATTTGTGAGCCAAACCCTAACTTGATTCTTGTTAAATAATCATGTTCATGTTATTTACATGTTATTCTTGCTATATTATGTCTTGTAGTTATGTCCATGATGTATAAAAGTGAGCAAAACAAGTTATTGTTATTGATTGACAAGATAAGTTACTAAAACAAGTAAACTAGTGACTTTCTTGGTAAGACCTGATCAAAATGGTAAAAATATGATGTTGGATCATTACATATTACAGTAGAGGACTTAACAAGGAAACCATAGCAATTTGAACCACCTAAAACGAGTATACGAGTCAAAAGTTACGCCCATTTGAAGTTACCAAAACTTTGCGGCAAACTGCCAAATACCATTCTGATCAAATTTGGGTTTTTAAAGTCCCACTTCTGGTCCGATTCATCAAAAAGTTAAAACACGAAAGTTGTCCGGAACGCCGTTTTCGTTCAAATTCTAAACAGCTTCCGAGTTATAAAATTCTTCAAATTCTAAACAGCCCATTTTTAGGCGAAAGTCACAAGATTATGGTTATACTTTGAAAGGAACAAGAGGTCTTATGACCTATAATCAAGACCACAACCATGGCTAGAGCCAAGGTTGTGTCTCATGACCTTCAAACAAGGACCAAAGGTCATGGCAAGGCCATGACGAAATGACCATACCAACTTTCATAGGCGTAAACATGAAACAAAGAGTTGACGAGAACTTGAACAAGCAATTTGGATCTACTTCACTTAAAAGGGAACCATGAGATATTACCAAGAGAAAATGGTCATACAAAACTTATGAAACATACCCTAATAACAATCTTCATGTACTAATAAACTTTCCTAAGTTTATTCAAATATCAGACATGTAACCTTTCGGATCAAAACTTATATCTATATATTTCATCAACTACTACAATAGTAGGGAGCCTCATGTGAGGAGTTCATTATGTAAGCCGTCGAGTTGAGTTGTGGATTTACGAGTTAAAGTGTCCTGGCTCCTCGAACGCTTACTAACATGACTTCTGAATTATGTCGGCCCGAACGGTAGTAAACGATATACAAAACATACATGTTTCATGAATCTTTTCTTTCAAGGACTTACAATATACATCATACCACATCATGGACTATAATGCAAGATATATATATAGGCACTACTTCATATTCTTTACTCCAATCCTAAGTCGCGACATTCTATTATAGGTTGCTCATAGAACCTTCACGATTCAACCGTTACATTCATTACTTGCTATCTTACTTAAGGTGAGTTCATAGCCCCACTTTCCATTACTTAATTGTTTTACAAATCCTTGGGGGGAATACATGCTATTTCTAAATCGAATACAATGCTTTCTAATGTATGCTTCACGACGATGTTTTATTATCACTAAGTACCAACCTTGCTAAACCGAGATCCCTTATTATGAACCATTTAATCACTAGAAATAGTGAGCGCGAATATTAATAATAGGCCTATTGGGATTGACGAATCCCATTTGTATTGACTAAGTTCAAACAAATGCATTAATATTTGAGATTTAGGTATGTTAGCAAAGTACCTACCGGGATAAATCTGTCGATCGATATTGGTACATGTTAACGTTATGGTGTCATAAGCTTAGTGTATAATACATGTTCCGGGCGTATAATAACGTAGCCTACTTGTTTTGTTTTCCAAACATTGGTGTGAGCCTATAACTCACACTACCAACATATTGTGTTCAATCGATTTAACAAACTCTATGAATATCACTCAACCTTTGTGTTGACCTCTCAAGCATGTATTTCAGGTTCATGACGATCAAGGATGGCACGGAAGGACACGGATACTCAAGAGGGCTATAAATTTTATTATCATTCAAAACTCATTTATTATACATTGTAAACATGGAACCAATTGGGACCTCATTTTGTAATCTCTGATATTTATATAATTTGAATGATAAACCTTGTCAAAACGACTCAATTGGAGTTCGTTTTCTATCATTGTGACTATTGTGCCGTCGAGTAACACCCAGTTCGAATTCCGCTGCATCCATGAATTGGGGGTGTTACAGTCTCTACCACAAATGATGACTCCACAACCTCAGTATCAAATGAGGTTATCACTGACAGCCCTGATTCCAAATTTGATCAGTTGGCTGAACTTGTTAGGAAGTTGAGTGAAAAAATTGAATCATCTGAGAAGAAAACTCAACCTTTGGAAAAGGAAATTAAACCAGCTTCCTCAAGTTCTGCCAAATCCAAGGCTACATCCAGACCAAAAATGAGATGTGAACTGTGTAGCTATACAACACATACCACCGATGACTGTTATAGGATCCTCTTTTACATGATATGCAAAAAGGATGATCACAGAACCTCTGATCATCTATCTTACACAGTCTCATCAAGTGGTGTATCCTACCACAATGCTCAGTCTCATAACTATGCCTCAGGCTCCAAACAGATAAGGCAGAAAGCTAAACCTTTCACACCTTGCCTCCATCGTGGATTCAATGATCATATCCCTGATGATTGTTTGATGTATCCATGTTGTGATATCTGTGGGGATCCTACTCATGACAGTTCAGGACATGAACATGTTATTCAGTCTAGAAGAGGAAATACCAAACCAACCCAACAAACTACCCCTTCACCCAGATGCAATATTTGTGGAAGCAACATTCATACCACCACTGATCATGGATCAATATCCCAGTTCAAAAAGGCCATTAAAGCCAAGCCCACCAGAAAGTGGGTTCACAAGAAAAACTAACTCAGTTTACATTTGTGCAGAGACATGCCAGAGATCCTGTTTGGCATCTTGATAGTGGATGTTCAAGAAGCATGACTGGCGTGAAGGAATATCTGTACAAATATGTAGAAGAACCAGGACCTAAGGTGGTATTTGCTGATAATTCATCTTGTCTCACTGAAGGTTATGGTTCAGTAAACTATAGTGGAATAGTTTTTACAAGAATAGCTTATGTTAATGGTCTTAAATACAACTTGATCAGTGTCAGTCAACTATGTGATGCAAAATACATAGTTCAGTTTTATGATAAGCAAGGTACTATCTTTAATGCAAACAAAGAAGTAGTTCTTATTGCACCAAGGAGGCAGGATGTCTATGTCTTGGATATGTCCTCACTCACTCAGAATGGAACATGTCTTTTTGCTAAAGCCACTGAAACCCTCAACTGGCTTTGGCATAAAAGACTTTCCCACCAGAACTTCAAAGACATAAACAACCTGGCCAAACAAAACAAAGTCCTTGGCTTACCATCACTTGTGTTCTCAAAAGATAAACCCTGCCCTGCCTGTGAAAAAGGTAAACACCACAGGGCATCCTTTAAAACCAAACAAAATTCCTCTATCACCAAATGCTTGCACCTACTTCACATGGATCTCTTTGGACCCATCAGTCCAATGGCTATTCATCATGAGAAGTACACTCTAGTCATTGTGGATGAATACTCAAGATACACTTGGGTATATTTTCTGACCAAAAAGAGTCAGGCTGCTGAAACAATCATGTCCTTCATCAGGAAGATTGAAAACTAAAATGACATCAGGGTCAAACAAATCAGGATTGATAGTGGAACTGAATTCAAAAACAATGACCTAGAAAGTTTCTGTGATGAGAAGGGTATCTCTCAAAACTTTACCTCTCTTTACACCCCTGGACAAAATGGAGTTGCTGAAAGAAAAAACAGAACTCTCATTGAGGCTGCTAGAACAATTCTTAATGGATCTGCTCTCTCCAAACATTTTTGGACTGAGGCAGTAAAAACAGCCTGCTATACACAAACCAGGTCTATTATTGTGAAGAGACATAGCAAAACTCCCTATGAGTTGTTTAAAGGAAGGATTCCAGATATCAGCTATTTCCATGTGTTTGGATGTCCTGTGTTTATCCATAATCATAAGAACCATCTTGGAAAGTTTGATGCAAAAGCTGATGATGGATACTTTCTAGGGTACTCCCTTGTCTCAAAAGCCTTTAGGGTATTCAACACCAGGAGACAACAAACTGAAGAAACCTTCCATGTCACTTTTGATGAGAGTACTGAAGCTGTTAGATTTTCAAATTCCACTGTGGAAGAAATTGGTATTGATAACTCATCAAGATATCCTCCTGATGTGTTTCATCCTGAGAGTAATCTCTCCACACAATATCAAGCTGATGCTGATGTCTCTTACTACATCAATCCACACAACCTACCTCAACCCACCATCAGTGAGTTCATAGAAACTCAACCAGTCTCCAATGAGACCACCACCAGTGAACCTATTGTTCAGGATACGACAACTCAAGTTAACCATACTGAGGATGTTGAAAATCTCAATCTTGAAGTACCTCAGGCACCCATGTCAGACCCCACTCCAAGTATACATCAGGCCTCTACAAGTTCCAATTCCTATCCTAGACCTCAGGATAGCTGGACCAAGTCCAAAATAATTGAACTTGTTAACATCATAGGTGAACCTTCAGAAGGCATGCTTACAAGGAGCATGGCTGCCAAAGTCAAGGCGGCTTCAGCCAATGTATGTCTCTATGTTGACTTTATCTCAGAAATAGAGCCTAAAAATGTCAAAGAAGCCTTTAAATATGAGAGTTGGGTTCAGGCCATGAGAGATGAGTTAGAACAATTTAATAGAAATGATGTCATGACCTTAGTTGAATGTCCTCAGGGAGTGTTTATCATAGGAATGAAATGGGTCTTCAAAATCAAAACAGATGAGTCAGGAATAGTAGTCAAAAACAAAGCAAGACTTGTTGCAAAAGGATATAATCAACAAGAGGGTATTGACTATGAGGAAACCTTTGCACCTGTTGCAAGAATGGAAGCCATCAGGATCTTTCTTGCATATACAACATACATGAACTTTAAAGTCTACCAAATGGATGTAAAAAGTGCATTCCTAAATGGTACCATTAAAGAAGATGTATATGTGCAACAACCACCTGGCTTTGAAAGCAGTGAGTTTCCCAACCATGTCTACAAGCTTAACAAAGCCCTTTATGGACTAAAACAAGCTCCCAGGGCATGGTATGAAACTCTTTCAGCCTTCCTGATACAAAATAAGTTAGTTAGAGGTAAAATTGACAATACATTGTTCACCTATAAGACAAAAGAGGATGTGATTTTAGTCCAAGTATATGTGGATGACATCATATTTGGCTCAACAAGTTACAAACTTTGTAAGCAGTTTGAAAAGCTGATGACAAAGAAATTTGAAATGAGTATGATCAGAGAACTCACTTACTTTCTTGGACTACAAATCAAACAAACTAAGAAAGGAATTTCCATCAGTCAAGAAAAGTATACTAGGAACCTACTCAAAAAGTATGACCTCAGTGACTGTGCCTCAGTGAAAACTCCAATGGTACCTCCCAACAATTTAGGGCCTGACCTTGCTGGAAAACCAGTTAATCCTACTCTATACAGAGGCATGATTGGGTCACTGATGTATCTTCTTGCCTCAAGACCTGATATTCAATTCTCAGTATGTTTATGTGCAAGATATCAGTCTGAACCAAAGGAATCTCATCTCACTGTTGTCAAAAGGATACTGAGATATCTTAAGGGCACTTCCAGTCTTGGACTCTACTATCCCAAATGTTCAGGGTTTGATCTCAAAGGATACTCAGACTCTGATTATGGAGGATGCAACATGGATAGAAAGAGTACTTCAGGCTCCTGCCAATTTCTTGGAGGAAAGCTAGTTTGTTGGAGTGCTAAGAAGCAACAATCGGTTGCAATGTCCTCAGCAGAAGCTGAATATGTTGCTGCTGCTAGCTGTTGTGCAAATGTGTTATGGATGAAAAGTCAGCTCAGTGACTATGGTATTCATTACAAAATGGTACCCATCTTTTGTGATAACACAAGTGCAATTGCCATTTCAAAAAACCCAGTGCTTCATCAAAGAACAAAACACATTGATATCAGATATCATTTTATCAGGGATCAAATCATGAAAGGTGATATTGAATTGCACTTCATTCCCACTGAGTATCAGCTAGCTGATATCTTCACTAAACCCTTGGATGAACCTGCTTTCACCAGGCTGAAAGCAGAACTAGGCATGTTAGATATTGATAATCAGATCACTGATTGAGATATCTTACATGGTGTATATCCTTATTCCCTGATAATCAATCTTCCTCAGTGAAATCCTTCAACATCACCAAAATCACTCACAGGGAGCTTCACACATTGAGATTATAACTCACTGGTCTCCTTACACAAAACAATTCACACTGAATGAATTCTCATTCAGGGGGCTCAGGACATTATACCAATGCAATTCAATGCATAACTAAATGCTTCAAGTATCTAGTTAGTAAATGTCCTATGTTGGTAACTGAATTTTCTATTTAATATAGGAATATATATCTCTGCCTTACTGGCATCCATACCTGAGCCCCCACTTACACATCAACATCCCACCAGGCATTTAATGCCTTCCCTCACAAATAATATCCCTTGATATTTTTGTGACATCATGTCTGCAAAAGTGCATTTTGTGCAGGCTCTTTGCATTGTTTACCTCGACAGTTGCGAAAAACTTAGGTATGTGGAGTGGTGGCATTTAATGCGGATCCCAAAATGGTTCTTCATTTTGATTTTCAAAATCTCTGACCAATGGTATTCCTCACCCTCTATAAATACCCCTTTCCAAAATCACAAAACACACACACAAAAATTTCTTAAAGAAACTCTGCAAAAATTTCTCCATTGCAAAGTTGTGTGTAATTTTTTCAAAAACAAAAGGTATTTTCAAAACATCCTTTCTTGGTTAAGAAATTTGCAACAAGAAATCCTTCCTGTTTGCAAACATCTTGATAACAATATCACACTTTTCACAACAGAAAACAAGTTAGACTTAACTTGTGAATCATCTGGGGTGTGATATTCTGCCATAAAACTTTCAAAACCTTTTCTTGACCTAAAAATGGCAGAAGACCAAGGAATCATGCTCGCACCTCAATGGGAAAAAATAACTCTGGTTGATGTATAATTTAAAACAAACAATGTTGTAGGCAATTTTAATTACCCAACCAATGTTCCTGCCTACAAGGAAATAATGAAATTTTTGTACAATTGTCCTTTGAAAATGCATTCACCTCAACACCCTACTTTCAGTATCATCACCTCCTCAGGGAGTTTTGGTGTACTGCTCAGGCCATTGACCCGACACCCAGTGCTGATGAGAACAAACTCAGGCCCCTTAAGGAATTTCTCATCAGCTTCTCTGTTTTAAATGGGAAAAGAAAATTTATCCTGGATTTCAAAACTTTTTACTCAGCAACAGGACTTGATTATAACAATGGAAAATATGTTGCACACCCTGACCCAAGTAATCTCAAATCAGGGTTAGAAAAAATTGCTTTGGATCCAAAATATTTGGACAAGTCCCCTGTCACCAAAAGCTCTTTTCCCATGGCTTGGAAGATCCTGTTCACTTTTGTGATTCTGGTTCTCGGTGGGAACCATTCATCCACTGAACAGATTAATTCTGTTCAAATGATGATGGCCTATTGCCTAATGAACGGGGTCACTGTCGACATTGGAGAGATCATTTATGGTGATCTTGTAACCAAGCTACTGAATAAAACTAGGCTACACTATGTGTCGTATCCTAGGTTTACCTCATGTGCTCTTCAAAGGTTACTGGGTTGTGACTACACTCTGGATGAACACTTAAGTTCTTTACCAGCGATCCTGAGTTCTTCAAATTTTTCAAAAGACCCATCCTCAGTCTCAAACATTGAATTGACGGCCCATATGGTTGCCATAAACAACCGGAGGGACTCAGTGTACCCACCTTCCCCTCCTAAGAGGACAGGGAAGTCTCAGACTGTGCCAAAAACCAAACCTAAGGCACAGGGCCCTGAGGCTTTAGGGACATAGGCTTCTAAGCCAAAAAGAAGACCTAAGCCTAAAAATGTCACCCTTGACCAGGCTCCACCACCCCCAGGGACAACAAAGGTCACTGAAAAATCACAGTCAGTGCCCTTGGTCCACACGACTACTCCCAAAGATCGAGAGGGAAACATACAACCCGCTGGTAGGGGAGCGCCTTCCACTTATCCCGCTAACGTCTTTGGTACATGATTCGCCTCAAACAATCAACCTAATTGACCAGGTGATAGTCAACCAAGTCAAACGTCTAAAACAAATGCTTCCGTGGAATACAGTGTTTCCCCGGGTCGTAATGTCCCAACGAGGTTGTGATGGTATTAAAAACGAGCTTGTGATCGAGTGGATATGAACAGGAAAGGGTAAAAGTGTGTGTGAGTGTTTACACTAGGGTTTTATAACACAAAATAACTTAGATAAACTATTTTAACGATTACGTAAAAGCTAGGTATCTAAAAACGTTTAATAACTAAAACGCGTACGTTTAATTTAATTCTACGTAAACGTACGAAACAAAAACGGTTTTAACTAAAGTAGAAATTTGCAAACCTTAGGGGCTTAAATGCAAATTAAATGAACTTAAAATATTTATTTTATAATTGCTAATTATTTAATTAATTATTATTATTTAATAACTATTTATTAAGTATTTAATAATACACTAATAATTAAGAAAATGTAAAATAAGTCTAGAAATATAAAATTAAAATTTCTAAAAGTCTAAAATATTATAAAACTTATTTTAAAAATAAAATTATATTTTTAAGACTATTTCTCTAAATATTATTAATTAATAACTATTTAATTATTATTTAACTATTTATATGATTTAAATTATTATAAATACTAAAAAGATTTAGATAATTAAGAAGATTTTTATAAATCTAATTAACCATCACAGGAATCCTAAAAAATTATAAAAAATTTATTTTATGTATTTTTAAACTAGTTTACTAATTATTATTCTAGTTATTAATTAATTACCAATTAAACTATTTAAATTATAAAAACTAGTAATTGAACAGTAAAAATTATGGAAAAATTACTAAAATTATTTTATGTTATATAAAAGATAGGAAAAATATAAAAACTAGGTGTTGCTTTATAAAAACTAATTATGCTATTTAAAACTTATTTATTAATTAATTACTAATAAAACTATTATTAAATATAATAAATACTAAATTACAAAATAAAAATCTGAGAAAATTATAAAAAATACTTTAACCTAAAAGGAAATTAATAAAAATATAAAAACACAACTTTATTAATAAAAATCTAAAAATAAAAATTAAAATTAAATTATATCAAATAGAAACTATCACTTATTTTTATATTGTCTTTTCTGGATTTTTCTTTTACAAAACTATATTATACTTAAAAATAACCAACTTTTGTAAAAACAACTAATTTATAACTTATTAATAAGCACTGTGGAAGCTTATTACCACCACAGTTGACTTTGTTTGACCAAAGTAGCTAATAAGCTCAACTGAGCTTGTGTGGGACCCACTATGGATTATTCTGATTTCAATAAGTTATTGGGACAAGATTAAGCTAGAATAAGTACTTAATGTTCACAGAATAAGCAATAAGCACCTAAATAAGCACTTGACTTTTTAAGCTCAACTTAGAAAATGGGACAACCTTAAGGGTCTGATTCAGGTGGGGTCCACAGGGTTTTAGGTCAAACCTATGGTCAAATATCAAATTCTGGTAGGAGGGGGGTTGGGAGAACCTAAGTTGGAGGTGTGGGTCCCACTGAGGATACCACAAATCACCACCAAAGTGGTGGTGATGGGTGGGTTCTGCTGGTGCAAGGGAAGGGGTCTTCCCTACAAGTGATTTTGAGGTTGAGTGGGGCCCAGGGAAAAAATCCCAAAAATATAGAAATGCTAGGACTCAAAACATGAGCCGGTAGACTACCAATGGAAACAAATTTCAAGACCTCAATCAACTCACATAAATCAAAACAATTCCTTGAATATTTGTAAAAATCTGAGATGTGCAAAAGTTGACTTTCGATCAAAACATAAAGTTTGACTTACTTGAACTTAAAACCTAATCTAAGGACTGAGATGGGTATATTATGATAAAGTAAAGCTACCCTATCCTAAATTAACAACTTTAGTAACTATTGTGATAGATTTGAAGACACAAACTCCTCACAGTTAACTGTGAGGGAGTTTAACTTGTGATTTTGACTTTCTGTTAAGTACTACTAAATTTTATGACTTATAAGAACTAGTTAGACCCTATGTGAGTTATTACAACCATTAATACCAACAAAAACAGACTAGAACATGCAAAGTACATCAATGCCAAACACCCCTTTAACTAACTGTTTTTATGATTTCTTAAGCAAATGGCTATCTAAGATTACTAAATTACTTTTTATCTATCTATTAAGGTTAAATAAACTTAATTGAACATGTATAAAACAGATTACAAGCTATATTTAATAAAAAGTAAAAATTACAATTATGACTTACAAATGAGTTCAAGGCTGAGGTTATGGAACCAAGGACCAAGATCTACCTAACAACCTTCCACAAGGTTACTAATACCAGAACAATCCAAATCACACCTTGCCAAGTCCTTCTTCTTTCTAGTGCACCAATTTTTTATTTTCTAGTTATTTTTCCTATTTTTTAGATTTATGTAATTGTGAACTAAAGCTGGTGTAAAGACTTTTTAAATTTGCAAAAACTTAATAGTAACTAGAATGCACTTACAGATTTATGAAACAATAACAAGTAACAAATATCAAGTGAATTTGTCAAATTCACTTGAAATTGTAAAATCTTATTTTTAATAAACAAGGTTATAATTAAAGCTTCAAGAAAGATTAAATTACATTAAAGTAACTGAGTTCAACTGATTGAAATGAAAATTACAACTGAATTGGAAAGTTACACTACCTACGATTACTTCTAACTAAAACTACACTAATACTTTTCATCCCCTGCTTCTTCTCCCTTTTGTAGAGACTTTTGAGGTTTGTGGAACCCACTGGACCAATTCCCACTTTAGTTTGTAGCCTTTGGATCACTGAAACGTATCTTGGCCGTTTAAACAATTTTGGCGCCAAAAAGTCTTGGGGGCAACTGTGGTTGCGTGGAGAGGTTTTCAAGGCAATTAATGGGGTTTGGGAGTATGTGTGAGGTGGAGGGTTTGCGTGGAGAGGTAGAGGTAGCAAGTTGGGGATGAAACAGGTGAGGTGGAGGGTGGTATGTGAGTCTGTGAGTGTGGGGTGGTATTGGGGAAGAAGGGTCAACGAGCGGTCAACCCCCATTTTATTATAAAAGGTGGACTGGGCTTGGCTTTGGGCCAGAAACAAAAATGAAAGGGTGGGCTGGGTTTGTTTTGGATTGGATTTGTTTTGGGGTTTATAATAAATAAAAGGGTCCGGATGGTTTAAGTTTACACAAGGACCATTTTTGTAATTTTGACAAAATATAGGGGCTGGTTTAGCAACTTGTCCAAAGTATTAATAAGGACTATTTTTGTCATTTATGAATAACCCAAGGACCAAAAGTGTGATTTTTCCATTTTCAAAACCTAGGGACCTTTTCTGCCAATTCACCAAACTTCAGGGACCAATTATGTAATTTCACCAAACTTCACACCAAGGACCATTCCTGCAAAATATTATTAGTACAAGGACCAATATTTATTTTTCTCAAAGTTTTTACATCCCAGGGACCATTTATGTCAATTTCCAAAGTATAGGGACTAAACTTGTAATTTTGTGAAACTTTGTACCAAAGGACTAAATATGTAACTTTATGATTAAAAAGGACCTTTGGTGACTTTTTCATGTATTTAGAATAACCAGGGACTAGTTTTGACAACTTTTGAAACTTGAGGGACTGAAACTGCCAATTATGCAAACTTTGTACGTTTTTCATCTGTTTTTGCATATTTTGCATTTGTAACATATAAAACACACTTCTAAGATATTTTAAGTATTTTGATGCATATTTGAGTGTTTTTGGATGTTTTGGCAGCTCAGATTAGTATAAAATGATGAGTATTTAGACACTCATCAATCCCCCACACTAAACTATTGCTAGTCCCTAGCAATCTATTGAGAAAAACTTAATAGATTTGAAAAACTCTTTACCAAAAGCCATCACTTCTGGAGTAGCCAGATGTAAGAACTGTGGCACACCTGATAACCGTGTGATTTTGAGCAAATCACCAGCTGTCAACGGATTTGATTTGTCTTTACCAAAAGTCGTTTGCTTCTGGACTAGCCAACTCTTGATGGAATAGTCAACATCTTGGTGAGCTGATTACCAATTATGGTTTTTCCACTGCCTTTACCATAAGCCATAATCTTGCGGGCTAGCCAACTCATTCGCTTTTTAGGATATGGCGAGTTGAGGTACCATACAATTTTGGGCAAATTGCAAGCCATAAACGGGTTTGAGTTATCTTTACCAAGAACCGTTTGCTCCTGGATTAGCCAATCCTTATGTGGGTTAGACATGGCGGACTGATAACCATTTATTGCGTTCTAAGTGAGAAAAAATTTTAAAATTTTGGGCTAAAATGGGGGTTCTTGATGGAACATGTGTTTAAATTCGTTACAATAACGAATCTCCCCCCACACTTAGAACTGAATATTGTCCTCAATATTCAAAGTACCGGGTGTTAAACCAACACTTGGAACGTAAGAAGAAAATACTCTATAGCCTTTATTTAAGTTTATGTACACACATTTTTTTTATTGGATATATATATATATATATATATATATATATATATATATATATATATATATATATATATATATATATATATATATATATATATATATATATATATATATATATATACAACATGTGGGTTAGTATTTCCCCCACACTTAGGTGGTACACACGGGTGAAAACCCTATATACATGCTACTGTTTTTGATTACCGAGTCGCTAACTTGACTCGACCCCGAATTTATTTGTCTATGGGGAAGTGGAAGAGACAATCCGCATCGGACTTTCATTCAAGATATTTGGATAAACATTTGAAGCACGTGAAAGTTCCACACCGATGAGATATATAGACACCCGGCTTACAAATGATACATGAAAATGCCGGGGTCAAAGATAGTGTCCTCATTCCCGAAGGAGTGAAGAACAGGAGAAATCACCTGGTAGGTGAAGGAAAGTAGGGAGATTAAGATAAGAACTTCCTCCTCCTCAAGAAATGCATATTCAAGTGGAGGAGGCAAGTCCTTAAGCTTGATCTCAGGAAATTTATCAGTTTCCTCAACTGATTTGATTTCCTCATTATGAAGTTGTTTGGGTGGAAGAGGGGGAAATGGATCTTCGTTTAACAAACTTTCTAGAAAAAGAATGTCCCCCTCAGGATCAAGATAATTATCATCAACTTCGTATGAAATTGAACTATCTTCAGTCATAAAAGCCTCGAATTCGACCAAATCATTTTCACTTTCCGGAGGAAGTGGATTGATCTGAATGAGTTCAATCGAAGGATCATGAGTAGGTAAGAATTCTAACTCTCTCAAATCCGCTTCAAAGTCAAAGACTTCATTTTCATCCCTTGGTGGGATTGGATCTATATGAGAGAGTTCATCAGCGAACTCTTCAAGAAGATAGTCAACATTAGACTTGGGAAGTGATGCATCAACAAATTCGATGTCTCCATAAGATAAACAATCATCACTGGAATCAGAGACAGTCTTAATTTGATCATTTGGATTATCAGGGGTGGAAGGAATATCACACATAAGATAAAAAATTCCCTGTGACTCACTTGGGATTGGGACAAGGTTCTCAACACTAGACTTTATGAATTCGTCAGATTCCTTTGCAGGAACAGTGTCAAGATGCTCGTCCCCCATGCTCAGAGAGTGAGTGGGAACCTCGGGTATGATATCAGTAGACTGAGGGAGATGAGAAGGACTAGCATACAATGATTTTATAATCTCCATTTGTTCAGCTGCTAGTAATTCTCCCATACTCTTTTCTCCCTGATTATCCATGGAAGGAGTCTCAACTGATGAACTTGATGAGGTATCATCACTTTCATCATCTTCATCGAGAAGAGCAGCATTTTGAAATTTGATACGTGTTATAGCTGCTTGTTCTAAGACTAGTAATTCTTCAATGCTTCTTTCGTCTCTAGCAGCATGTTCTTCAGTAAGTAATTCCGCGATAGATTTATCATGAGAATATTGAGTGAGTGGAGACTGTGGGGGTGTGAATGTGTCAAAACCGGATGTATCAGAACTAGAACAATGTTCAGGTTTATAATACGGTTGACATTTGAAATCATCATGAGGACCCCCACAATATACACAAGAAAAACTTGGTGCATTGTGAAATGAAATATTAGCCAACTCCTCCTTAAGGTCTTTAAGTTTCTCAAGAACCTCTAGACAAAGGTCTTGCTGGTATTGAGGAGTTGCTTGGTTTATTTGGTACTGTGGAGGTGGGTCTTGAAACGAATAGTCATAATTGTTACAAGGAATTGGATTCCTTGTTTGACAATCAGAGCTAAAATGTGGACCTCCACAGTACTCACAACAGTTGAACTGAGGTGGCTGTGAGTTGTATGTGTTTGAGTTATAATTGTAATCAGGAACCTGCTCATAGACAAGCGTGCTTCCTGATTGACAATCAGAACTGTAGTGTGAACCACCACAGTACTCACAACAGTAAAACTGTTGAGTCTCATGGTGTGGAAGCTGATGGAATGAATCAGTCATGTCAGGGTAGGAATAGGGATTCTGGTTATAGACAGACCCGTTTCCTGACTCTACCATGCCACAACTGGGGCAATTACCACCATTATAAGAACTACCACACCATTGACAGACAAGAAGGTGAGAATTAGACATAGAAAGAATCAAAGGGTTTTGGAGGTGAGAAATGAAGAATCAAATAGGTAGGAGTGTAAAGGTGAATATTTTTGGTATTTTGAAAATTTTTGTAGTACTAATGAGAAGGAAAATATTTTTGGGTTTTTTGTGTTCGTTGAAAGCTAATTTTAAAATGTTTTCGGAAACAGTTTTGGTTTTTATATGATAATAATATGAACAAGGACGGATAAATATACAATGAGCGTGTATTCAGGTTCACTAATACGCAAAATCGTTTAGAATAAGCGCACAACCTCCCCGGCAGCGGCGCCAAATTTTGATTCGCCTCAAACAGTCAACCTAATTGACCAGGTGATGGTCAACCAAGTCAAACTTCTAAAACAAATGTTTCCGTGGAATACAGTGTTTCCCCGGGTCGTAATGTCCCAACGAGGTTGTGATGGTATTAAAAACGAGCTTGTGATCGAGTGGATATGAACAGGAAAGGGTAAAAGTGTGTGTGAGTGTTTACACTAGGATTTTATAACACAAAATAACTTAGATAAACTATTTTAACGATTACGTAAAAGCTAGGTATTTAAAAACGTTTAATAACTAAAACGCGTACGTTTAATTTAATTCTACGTAAACGTACGAAACAAAAACGGTTTTAACTAAAGTAGAAATTTGCAAACCTTAGGGGGTTAAATGCAAATTAAATGAACTTAAAATATTTATTTTATAATTGCTAATTATTTAATTAATTATTATTATTTAATAACTATTTATTAAGTAGTTAATAATACACTAATAATTAAGAAAATGTAAAATAAGTCTAGAAATATAAAATTAAAATTTCTAAAAGTCTAAAATATTATAAAACTTATTTTAAAAATAAAATTATATTTTTAAGACTATTTCTCTAATTATTATTAACTAATAACTATTTAATTATTATTTAACTATTTATATGATTTAAATTATTATAAATACTAAAAAGATTTAGATAATTAAGAAGATTTTAATAAATCTAATTAACCATCACAGGAATCCTAAAAAATTATAAAAACTATATTTTATGTATTTTTAAACTAGTTTACTAATTATTATTCTAGTTATTCATTAATTACCAATTAAACTATTTAAATTATAAAAACTAGTAATTGAACAGTAAAAATTATGGAAAAATTACTAAAATTATTTTATGTTATATAAAATCTAGGAAAAATATAAAAACTAGGTGTTGCTTTATAAAAACTAATTATGCTATTTAAAACTTATTTATTAATTAATTACTAATAAAACTATTATTAAATATAATAAATACTAAATTACAAAATAAAAATCTGAGAAAATTATTAAAAATACTTTAACCTAAAAGGAAATTAATAAAAATATAAAAACACAACTTTCTTAATAAAAATCTAAAAATGAAAATTAAAATTAAATTATATTAAATAGAAACTATCACTTATTTTTATATTGTCTTTTCTGGATTTTTCTTTTACAAAACTATATTATACTTAAAAATAACTAACTTTTGTAAAAACAACTAATTTATAACTTATTAATAAGCACTGTGGAAGCTTATTACCACCACAGTTGACTTTGTTTGACCAAAGTAGCTAATAAGCTCAACTGAGCTTGTGTGGGACCCACTATGGATTATTCTGATTTCAATAAGTTATTGGGACAAGATTAAGCTAGAATAAGTACTTTAGGTTCACAGAATAAGCAATAAGCACCTAAATAAGCACTTGACTTTTTAAGATCAACTCAGAAAATGGGACAACCTTAAGGGTCTGATTCAGGTGTGGTCCCCAGGGTTTTAGGTCAAACCTATGGTCAAATATGAAAGTCTGGTAGCAGGGGGGTTAGGAGAACCTAAGTTGGAGGTGTGGGGCCCACTGAGGTGACACAAATCACCACCAAAGTGGTGGTGATGGGTGGGTTCTGCTGGTGCAGGGGAAGGGGTCTTCCCTGCAAGTGATTTTGAGGTTGAGTGGGGCCCAGGGAAAAAATCCAAAAAATATAGAAATGCTGGGACTCAAAACATGAGCTGGTAGACTACCAATGGAAACAAATTTCAAGACCTCAATCAACTCACATAAATCAAAACAATTCCTTGAATATTTGTAAAAATCTGAGATGTGCAAAAGTTGACTTTCGATCAAAACATAAAGTTTGACTTACATGAACTTAAAACCTAATCTAAGGACTGAGATGGGTATATTATGATAAAGTAAAGCTACCCTAGGCTAAATTAACAACTTTAGTAACTATTGTGATAGATTTGAAGACAAAACTCCTCACAGTTAACTGTGAGGGAGTTTAACTTGTGATTTTGACTTTCTGTTAAGTACTACTAAATTTTATGACTTATAAGAACTAGTTAGACCCTATGTGAGTTATTACAACCATTAATACCAACAAAAACAGACTAGAACATGCAAAGTACATCAATGCCAAACACCCCTTTAACTAACTGTTTTTATGATTTCTTAAGCAAATGGCTATCTAAGATTACTAAATTACTTTTTATCTATCTATTAAGGTTAAATAAACTTAATTGAACATGTATAAAACAGATTACAAGCTATATTTAATAAAAAGTAAAAATTACAATTATGACTTACAAATGAGTTCAAGGCTGAGGTTATGGAACCAAGGACCAAGATCTACCTAACAACCTTCCACAAGGTTACTAATACCAGAACAATCCAAATCACACCTTGCTAAGTCCTTCTTCTTTCTAGTGCACCAATTTTTTATTTTCTAGTTATTTTTCCTATTTTTTAGATTTATGTAATTGTGAACTAAAGCTGGTGTAAAGACTTTTTAAATTTGCAAAAACTTAATAGTAACTTGAATGCACTTACAGATTTATGAAACAATAACAAGTAACAAATATCAAGTGAATTTGTCAAATTCACTTGAAATTGTAAAATCCTATTTTTAATAAACAAGGTTATAATTAAAGCTTCTAGAAAGATTAAATTACATTAAAGTAACTGAGTTCAACTAATTGAAATGAAAATTACAACTGAATTGGAAAGTTACACTACCTACGATTACTTCTAACTAAAACTACACTAATACCTTTCATCCCCTGCTTCTTCTCCCTTTTGTAGAGACTTTTGAGGTTTGTGGGACCCACTGGACCAATTCCCACTTTAGTTTGTAGCCTTTGGATCACTGAAACGTATCTTGGCCGTTTAAACAATTTTGGCGCCAAAAAGTCTTGGGGGCAACTGTGGTTGCGTGGAGAGGTTTTCAAGGCAATTAATGGGGTTTGGGAGTATGTGTGAGGTGGAGGGTTTGCGTGGAGAGGTAGAGGTAGCAAGTTGGGGGTGAAACAGGTGAGGTGGAGGGTGGTATGTGAGTCTGTGAGTGTGGGGTGGTATTGGGGAAGAAGGGTCAACGAGGGGTCAACCCACGTTTTATTATAAAAGGTGGACTGGGCTTGGCTTTGGGCCAGAAACAAAAATGAAAGGGTGGGCTGGGTTTGTTTTGGATTGGATTTGTTTTGGGGTTTATAATAAATAAAAGGGTCCGGATGGTTTAAGTTTACACAAGGACCATTTTTGTAATTTTGACAAAATATAGGGGCTGGTTTAGCAACTTGTACAAAGTATTAATAAGGACTATTTTTGTCATTTATGAATAACCCAAGGACCAAAAGTGTGATTTTTCCATTTTCAAAACCCAGGGACCTTTTCTGCCAATTCACCAAACTTCAGGGACCAATTATGTAATTTCACCAAACTTCACACCAAGGACCATTCCTACAAAATATTATTAGTACAAGGACCAATATTTATTTTTCTCAAAGTTTTTACATCCCAGGGACCATTTATGTCAATTTCCAAAGTATAGGGACTAAACTTGTAATTTTGTGAAACTTTGTACCAAAGGACTAAATATGTAACTTTATGATTAAAAAGGACCTTTGGTGACTTTTTCATGTATTTAGAATAACCAGGGACTAGTTTTGACAACTTTTCAAACTTGAGGGACTGAAACTGCCAATTATGCAAACTTTGTACGTTTTTTATCTGTTTTTGCATATTTTGCATTTGAAACATATAAAACACACTTCTAAGATATTTTAAGTATTTTGATGCATATTTGAGTGTTTTTAGATGTTTTGGCAGCTCATATTAGTATAAAATGATTAGTATTTAGACACTCATCAGTACATAACAACAAGAGTCTCAGGGAGTGGCGGCCCCTAAATCTTCGACAGGCCAGCACCAGCGTGTTGGAATGGGGGGCCTCAACATTTCATTTATTTCTAATGATGACACTGAAGCACACCCGTCAGTGTCTGAAGGAGTCACAGGGGACAAAGACTCAGAGGGATTAAAACCACCCACTGATATGGAACCTACACCCCCTCACGGAGTTGCTCATACTTCGCAAACTGACCCTGAGGACCAGACAGACAAAACCCAGTCTGTTGGATTTGAGGGGTGATGAGGCGAAAAATGAACCATTTTTAGGGGATCATTTTAGCCCGGATTCGAATTTATTTGATCAAATAATGCCCTAAATCGTTCCTTTTGTCATTTTAGGTACTTTTGGAGTGAATTCTGGAAAAAGAAGCATTTTGGACGTTTTTGGAGCATAAAAGTGAAGAAAATGGCAAAGTCTTAATTTTCCTTGCTGGGAACAGTACCTGACGGCGTCACATGCTCCTTAATGACAGCGTCAAGAGTAATACAAGAGGTGGATAAAGTTCGTGACAATCCAGAAGAGTTTTACACTAGAGACATGACGGCGTCACCATAGGCCGTCATGGTCCAAATACGAGTGCCGGCCCAGAGTAGAAATGCACATGACGGCGTCATAAATGGATCTAGGCAATCCGATCTCATTATGGGCGGCGAGTTGACGGCGTCAGAATTCCTTCTTGACACCGTCACCCTGTAAAATCTATATATAGTTTTGCAATTTTCATTCATTAGAGAGGGGAACAATTAGGGTGTAACTTTGGAGAGAAACCCTAGTCTGAATATTACAGCTTTTTCAAGGGTTTTTACCCTTTGAAACCTTTCATGTTCAATTGAGAAAGTACTCTTTCAATTCATTCAATATGTCTATGTGTTGTTTGAATATATCTTACACTTGTCTTGAATTTAACATGCTTGGCTAGATCTCTTGTGTGTTTGCTTAGATGTAATGAAACCTAGATGTTAATTATGGGTTGATTGTTTGTTTATAGTTGTTACGGATGATTGTATTCGATGTTAGGCTTAAGAAAACTGGCAGACTTCCATTGGTGACATGCTTGAACGTCTTAAGAAACATGATCAGAGGTGTACTATGATTTTTGGTTGTATTTAATGCGTAGGAGAATTCTAATGATCCCATGTTAGGAGCTTCTAACGGCTCGACATAGGAGTGAAGTAGGATCCTATAGAGTTAGGGAATATTGTACAAGACCCTACGACTAGTATTAAGGAATACGACCCGTCATCCATGCAATTGTAACAAACTATCAACCTGTAAAAGATATCTAGGGAGTAATGAAACCTAAGTAAACACAGCTCTCCCTATTATTGTTCACACCACTAGTTTAATTAGATTTATTTTCATTTCTGTTATTTTATTTTGATTGCATCTTAGTTATTGGGTTAGTTGATTAGCAACTAATTCCGCCCATTCTTCCAAAAACCGAGATTTTTTACTTGCTTTATAAAAATATAAAAATACAAAAAGAATCATCTCTCACCTCTAGACCTATTTTTTAGGCTTTCTAATCCTAGCGACACTATTCCTGAGTTGAACGATCAATCCCCCGGTACTTGTCACTATACTATACTACAACGATCAGGTACACTGCCTGGTGGGGGTTGTAAGCTTCTCGAGATCCCTCGAGAGGTAAAGCCTGGTGCGATTCCCACGTATCAAGTTTTTGGCGCCGCAGCCCGGGGAATAGTTATTGTCTAGGTTAGGATTTCTTTTTATTAGGTCTACTTGCTAGATTCCTTTCTAGTAAGATTTTATTTTTATTTTTAGGTTTTCTTTAGTCTATCTTATTTCTTTATTTCCTTTGTTCGTAAACTATCTCGATGGATAACAATAGCATTGATCGTTTGATTCCTGTTATTTGTGTTTTTCGTCGTAGGATTTTCCAAATGCCCGCCCCAATCCCTTTAGTGGAAAATGAGAACCCACCTAACCTCTCGCCTAACCATCACTTTGACAATAATTCTGAAATGGAGGAGTCTGACCATGATGATGACCATAGGGCTAGTCCTTTTTACTATTCAGACTCCGATGAGGACCTTGATGATGGTGACGTAATTAATGAGGGTAGGATGGAAGATGAAGTGGGCCCTCTTAGGTGTGTCGACCCTAGAACAAGGATTGAGAGTGATAGCTCATTTAATACGCAATTTCCTTGTAAGATTGGATTTAGGAGCTTTGATGCCTACCTTAAGTCATCTCTACCAATGAACATAATCTCGCGTAGTGAATACAATAAAATCATGGTAGATGAGTTGGAATACAAAGGAGATAATATTATTGCTAGGGCAATGTCATTGCATGTGTTTGTAGGAAGCTTTGTTTATCTTGTTGAGTTCATGGTTATGGAGAATCTAGGAGAATTTATCGATAGTAAGTTAACCCAAGTTGTGTTTGGGAAACCCTTCAAAAGATTAACCAACCTTGATGAAAAACTTATGGAAGGGTTAATTACATTCTCGGATGGGGATGAGGATTTTGTTTAGCAAATGCCACGTGCACACCCTAGGTTCAAGGATTTTTCCATGGAGAAGTGTAGTAGCTATCCGCCCCTAGAAATGCTAAGTGAGAATGATAAAAGAAAAGGGCTTAAATATACTCATGAAAAGAATAGAAGGTATTATCGTAGATGTTTAGAGTTAAGTGATGATTATAAGAAATATGAGGCGACTATTTGATGGCTCACCCTTGGTTATGTGAGCATAAGCGACACACGATAGCCCATGACCTTGAGTCTAGCTACAAGACTCGTAAATAAAGAAAAGCGCTTCTTGGGAGGCAACCCATGTTTTGTGTGATTTTTATTTTGTTTGATTGTTATTTGCTTCCGTATGCATGCTCTATTTTATTGTTGGTAGATCATGTTTCAAATCTAAAATTGTGAAAATGCTTTATTCTGTTGTTTAACTTTGTTTTAACTTCATATAAAGGTATTTTGCAAAAAGCTAAGTGTAAGGGGAAACCCCAAATATGTTTTTAAGAAACGAAATTGATCATGATTCTCCACAATATTAAATGAACATGTGTATTAGTATTTGTTAGAGTCAAATGCTTGTATCGAGTCATAATGATGTTTTGCAGGATTTTCCAGGAAGTAAGACATAAGTTTTTCCAGAAATTTTCCGGAAACTTAACGCAAAGATTTCTGCAGGTCACTTCTGACGGCATCAGGAATTAACACCTGACGGCGTCATGTGTAAAATTCTGGAAATTTTTCTAGTTTTGTTTTTCTAACGGAGTCTTGAAGTTTTTGTTAATTCTTTAGTTTTATAAACTCCAGGAAATCTACAAACATTCATTCCACAAGCACTATATCTTAATTTGTTTTCTAGGACTTGTTAGTATATATAGATTGCCGCATATTTTACGCGAGGTTGCCTTGTTTGTTTTCTCAGGTTTAACAGGTTATGTATGACAAGAAGATGATTTATATTTCTGGAAGGGAAGCTTTGATTGTTCATTTTCTTAGAGGAAGATCTAACCTTGTTACCACACTATCCACACCGAACGAATCAGGGGAGTATTTGATTTCATTCTTTTACCTGTTTTACTTTTACATTCTTTAATTGAACATTGGGGACAATGTTCATCCTAAGTGTAAGGGGAGGGTAAATGATGATACCCTATAGGATACTATTGCACTTGAGTTTGTTTGTTTGATGGTAGGTGTGTAATAAAACTAAGAGAAATACTTGTTAGTGTAATTTTAGCGCCAAATTTAAAAAAATTTACAACATTTAGGAGTGAAACTTTAGCCTTAGCAAGCGTCTCATGGATAGGAGTTGTATGACTAGCACAAAACCGTATCATTCAGAAAAATTTTCCACCCAAATACGTGAGGTTCGCCTTTAGATTTGATAGGAAAAGCATTTACTATTAGTGCTTATGAGTGTACCGGTAGCATTTAGATTCTAGAACTTGCGTTAGTGATACATCCCGAGACCGCTAGTCAGACTACATTCGTGTAGTAGGATTTACTACATGATAAGAGGCATTAGGATCACCCTTGTGTTAAACCCATATCATAATTACTTGACCATTTAAGTCATATTATTTGGCTAGTAAAGTCAAATAAATTTTCCCACACCTTAGCGTTGTACTCATTTTTAGTACACGAAAACCCTAGTACACCCCTCCGAGCCTATCTTTTTGTTTCTAACTTTAAGCATCTTACTTAAAGGAAGAATTTGTTACAACCCACTTAAATGTACACCCAAATCGCCTTAGCCTTCCATGTATTCACTCATCTTTAGTGCATTATTGTTATATGTTTAAACCCTTAGTTAATTATCTAATTGATTACATGGTTGCTAAGTCGAGTCTTATCCTTGTACATATTGTTTTGGGACGATTGGGACTCATGGGTAAAGTACTTGTGTTATAGAGTAATGGGGAAGAACATCATATTATTACCCCAATATGTGCGTTAATTTTAAAAGTACTCAAAGTGTTTTGATTATCTTAATTCGAGTCATTAGATTAGTTTATTATAAAGTATGTAAAAATTTAAGTGTAAGGGAAATGTTCATTCTCTATGATGTATTATTTTGGATGGTAGGGTAAGAGTGTATGCCAAAAAAAAATAAATAAATAAAAAAAAAATAAAAGTAAGAAAAAGAGAAGAAAAAAAATAGAAAAAGAAAAGAGAAAAAACATACGGACTACCACCCCGTTTCATTCTATGTTTATTTTATGTTTTTGTTATTTTGATTTATTAGCTTAAGTCGAGTCTAGTCTTGGCTTAGCAACGCCATATTGTACATGTAATTAACCAAGATGATTAACTCGCCACCAGTAAAGATTGCCTTTATCCAACAAAACAGTGTATTCCATATCCCTACAGCTAACGTTATAACCCTTTAAAAGACCTCTTTGATAGTTTATCCTAGGTGCTTACACCATGTGGTGGAGGTTTGATCCTTTCCCAAGCCTATGGTAATCTATTTTGCTATGACAGGTAGTGAGAGATGTTTTCCATTTCCATATTGTGATATATACTTTATTACACCCGAGAGATGTGAGTATCTAAACACTATTTGTGAGGTGCTAGTGTATGACCTCCGTGCTTGTCTTTGGTCTTTAGTGGAACAATTATTTGTTGTAATTACTTTTATATTAGTGTTAAATGACCCCTAACTTGTATTTTGATTAGAATAAAAGCGCATTTGCTTGAGGACAAGCAAATCTCAAGTGTAAGGGTATTTGATGAGGCGAAAAATGAACCGTTTTTAGGGGGTCATTTTAGCCCGGATTCGAATTTATTTGATCAAATAATGCCCTAAATCGTTCCTTTTGTCATTTTAGGTACTTTTGGAGTGAATTCTGGAAAAGGAAGCATTTGGACGTTTTTGGAGCATAAAAGTGAAGAGAACGGAAAAGTCTTAATTTTCCTTTCTGGGAACAGTACCTGACGGCGTCACATGCTCGTTAATGGCGGCGTCAAGAGTAATACAAGAGGTGGAAGTGGATAAAGTCCGTGACGATCCAGAAGAGTTTTACACTAGGGACATGACGGCGTCACCATAGGCCGTCATGGTCCAAATACGAGTGACGGCCCAGAGTAGAAGTGCACATGACGGCGTCATAACTGGATCTAGGCAATCCGATCTCATTATGGGCGGTGAGTTGACGGCGTCAGAATTCCTTCTTGATGCCGTCACCCTATAAAATCTATATATAGTTTTCCAATTTTCATTCATTAGAGAGGGGAACAATTAGGGTGTAACTTTGGAGAGAAACCCTAGTCCGAATATTACAACTTTTTCAAGGGTTTTACCCTTTGAAACCTTTCATGTTCAATTGAGATAAGTACTCTTTCAATTCATTCAATATGTCTATGTGTTGTTTGAATATATCTTACACTTGTCTTGAATTTAACATGCTTGGCTAGATCTCTTGTGTGTTGGCTTAGATGTAATGAAACCTAGATGTTAATTATGGGTTGATTGTTTGTTTATAGTTGTTACGGATGATTGTATTCGATGTTAGGCTTAAGAAAACTGGCAGACTTCCATTGGTGACATGCTTGAACATCTTAAGAAACATGATCAGAGGTGTACTATGATTTTTGGTTGTATTTAATGTGTAGGAGAATTCTAATGATCCCATGTTAGGAGCTTCTAACGGCTCGACATAGGAGTGAAGTAGGATCCTATAGAGTTAGGGAATATTGTACACGGCCCTACGACTAGTATTAAGGAATACGACCCGTCATCCATGCAATTGTAACAAACTATCAACCTGTAAAAGATATCTAGGGAGTAATGAAACCTAAGTAAACACAACTCTCCCTATTATTGTTCACACCACTAGTTTAATTAGATTTATTTTCATTTCTGTTATTTTATTTTGATTGCATCTTAGTTATTGGGTTAGTTGCTTAGAACTAATTCTGATCATTCTTCCAAAAACCGAGATTTTTTACTTGCTTTATAAAAATATAAAAATACAAAAAGAATCATCTCTCACTTCTAGACCTAGTTTTTAGGCTTTCTAATCCTAGCGACACTATTCTTGAGTTGAATGATCAATCCCCCGGTACTTGTCACTATACTATACAACAACGATCAGGTACACTGCCTGGTGGGGGTTGTAAGCTTCTCGAGATCCCTCGAGAGGTAAAGCCTGGTGCGATTCCCACGTATCAAGGGGTCAGGGAGCGACCATAACCAAGGCAAGTCTTCTTATGAAGAGGAGCCGGATAACCCATTTTTGCAGATAGACTCAGTGGCTACGTTTCAGGCTGTTCTTGACTCTGATGATGATGATAGCAAAGTCAGTGAGGAAGAGTTCTATGAAGCTGGTGATGATATGGAGACTGAAGCAACAGCCACTGAACAATCCCCTCTGTCTCCTGTTGCTCAACAAGAAAATGTACCAGAACCTTCCTCTCCTAACAAATTGGCTAAGTATGATGACTCCAGGCCCCTCACTGAAAGAAAGCTAATGAAGTTTCTGAAAAAGGCCTGCAAAGTCATCTACGATGATATCACTGGAGATGTGTTTGATATGCACACTGAGCAAGCTGTTCACTACTGCAACCTCAGGGACTCAGTTGAAGCCTATCATGACAACACTTTCGAACAACAGGCTGATGTTGCATTCAAACTGACTAATCTTAATGGGCATCTCATCAAGTTCAAAGAATCGCTCAGCCAAATCACAAAGAGTGTTTCTACCATTCAAGAGTCTGTCAAAGATGACCCTGAACTCAACCGAAAGATTCTTCCGGCTGCTCAGACATATCAACAGAATTCTGCTCAATTCACTGAGTTAGTGGATATGCTAAAGGCTGCAAATCTTCAGGGTCTTAATTCTTCAGTGATGTCCATCTGCTCATCACTCAGTCTCATGGAGAAACACTTGGCTGCTTGGGCTAAGTCTTCAAGCTCCTTGGCCTAGAATCTTAGGCTAAGGATGTCTGTCATTGAGTCATCTCAGGCTTCCCTGGATGCCAAAGTGTCTACAATTCAGAAGGACACTGCTGAGATCAAAAACATGCTCTCGGAACTTTACCAGGCCTTCAAGGGTCCCTTCAGTAGCACCAACTCTTGCTCTCACTGATGCTGCGGCAACAGTTGAGGGGGAGAGATCCGCTAAAGTACCACAAACAGGTGTCCCTGATACTTCCACCAGTCAACCTTCCCCTCAAGCTGAGGGGGAGCGCATAGTTGAATCCACTCCAATCTCATCTTTCCAGTCTCCTGAAACAACCACTCAACCATCAATCCAGACGGATAAGGGCAAACGCATTCTCACTATTGTGTCTGAGCCTACAACTACATTGGTTGTTGCTTCTTCAGTCATTAGACCGGACCCTGATGCACCTGTCAGGATTCCTTTTCAAAGGAATGGCGTTACATACATGATGACTGAAGATGAAATCCAAGCTCACATGGATAAAGTGGAAAGACTGAGGAAAGTAGCTTTGGAGGAACAGGAAAGTAAGGCTACTCTCATTGAGGTGGTTAATGAGGAAGCCACAACTATTGGACTGAAGCCTCGGGACCTTGTACATAGAGAAGGTGGTGAAAAGTTCAGAAAGGCTCGGGATGCTGCCCTGATGGCTCTAAAAGAAAAGAGGGAGGCCAAACTGAAGAGATCTGCTGAAATCAGGTAACAAAACATTGAGAAGTATACCTGGATCATGACACAGAGACTGAACCCAGAAACTATCACTGATGTCAAGATTCACCAGAACTCTAAACTTGCTGTTCTCAGTGTCTACAGAGGTCAGGACAAACGACACTTCGAAGTTCATGATCCTTTCAGATTTGCTGACTTTGGGATCACTGAGCTTGATGAGCTAGGTCCAATCATTGCAAAGAAGAACAATGTCGTTGTCAAGAACCTAATGAAATCCCTCAGGATCATGTATGATCTGTTGGCCAAGAAGCATGAGGAACTTGGGATCCCTTCATTACCTAATTGATGGGTTCATCCTTTCCCTTTCGAAAACGGAGGATCCTATCCCTAAATGCTGAGGTTTTCCCTGCTGGGAAGAACTTCTCATAAAACTTGGATATAAGTTGCTCCCATGTAAAAATAGATTCGGAAGGAAGTTTATCATACCACTCCTTGGCTTTTTCATGAAGGGTGAAAGGAAAGAATCGTAATCGGGACGTGTTTCTAGTGGCCCTGTCCATATGGAGGGTGTTGATATAAATAATTGACTAAAAACGTTATTCATATCTTTCGATATCTCTATGTTTTGATAATCACAAAACGAAAACTCATCAAACCAAAGATCATGACGTAAACAAGTATTTAGTAGTAAATAATCACTTTTACCATCTAATCACTTAAGGTATGAATAAACAAAGTGTCTAACGCATTATAAGATCAAAGGGGTATTTAATTAATCATTACAAAGTTTATTTAATTATATAAACATATTATATATTTTTGAAAAACAATTTTGGTAATAAAGAAAAATGTTTTAATCATACTAAATATATGAATTCAAATTTTTAACCAAAATCAGTTAGTTTTTCACCAAATAAACTTTCCCCACTAAATGACAAAGTTTCTGGCCATTACAGCTGGGCGGCCCCCTTAATTATAAGGGGCGGTCCCCTTAATTTTAAGGGGACCGGCACGCTCATGTACAGTAACTTTTGTCCCTATAAATACTGGTTCATTTCACAGATTTTTCTCACCTTTTTGCACTAAAAACTTTCTGATTCAAACCTCCATTTCTATCTTAAGAATCCTTTGATCATATAATCCATAAGTCTTTGTTTCCAAGTGATCCAAAGCTTCATCCACTCAAGTGCAAAGAGAAGAATACTTCTATCTATCAAGACTAGAAGTATTATAACTTAGTATCATCTTGCTATCTAAGTTGTTTGATCATTTCATTTTGTTTATCATTCATTCTTTGGTGAATAAAGTGTATACATTGGTTAGATAGATTTAGATATAGGAACTATATTTGTGGAAGGTGTGAAGTGGTACTAGAAGTGAAGAAGTATAGGTGCATAGGATTAGTGGTAGAAGATATAAGAAGTGGTAGTATATTGTAGTAGAGATTAGTTGTGAAGACAAAGAAGTTGAAGCCACAAAGTTGAGAAGACCTTGAAGCCTAGAAGTTGTGAAGAAGTATAAATCTTGAAGTAGTGGATAAAACTAAGTTTTGAAGATGTGAAGAAGGAAGTGGTGTATTGAAGCTAATAGACCTTGATAGATCTTCTTGAGCACTCTAGAATCGTTAGCAATGTTACTGTAATCAATAACACACTAATAGACAATCTCTGTATCTTGAATTTTAAAGCGGAAACAAATACAAGTATAATACTAAGAACTCTTGATCCTCTATGGATCTTTTCAATAATAATAAAAGTGTTTTCTAAAATGTTATTCAATACATAATCGTGTGTTCCTTTTATACATAAGGAACCCTAAACCGTTTCACAAGAAACGTATATTCTAAAACTTCTAAAAGATATGCATTATCACTTCCTAAATAAACTCATGCATATCCAAAATATAATACATAAAATACGGAAATACTAAATCCGCAGAAACTAATAATGCTGAAACTAGTCTTCAGCAGATACACTGCTTCAGCAGAAACCAACTCTTCAGCAGAAACCTTCAGCAGAAACAGTCAGCAGAATTCTTACTTAACAGAATTCCCAACAATCCTCCCCTAATCTTGAATTTGACCTGGTTAAGTTCAAGATTCTTGATAGATCTTCAAAATAACATACCAAGAGGATTGTAATAATATAGCACCAGCAAAGAATCATCTTCAGCAGAATCTCTATGATCAGCAAATACTTTAAAGCTCCATTCTTTGCATCAACAAATGACTTAATGTACATCAAAACAAATTAGTTTCATACTATTCTCATCACTTCCAGGTGTGTTAACTCCTGTGAGAGGTGAATCATTGAAAATAATGGATTTGATGTCTCTTTACCAATATCCATCACTACTGGAGTAGCCAAGTGTTCAAAGGTACACTGATAACCACATGATTTTTAGCAAATCATCAGCTATAAACGGATTTGAGATGTCTTTACCTGTAGCCGTTTGCTCAGGACTAGCCAATTATTTTGATGAAAATCATCGTGGTCAACTGATTACCAAATATGGTTTTCCACTGCCTTTACCACAAGCCATATACATGTGGGCTAGCCAATTATTTGGAATCCATAAAGGAAAAATCCATGGTCAATTGACAACCATTTCAACTACTCAGCAACAAAGCATGGGTGAGTTGAAAACCCTATGATTTTGAGCAAACCATTACATCTATCAACAGATTTGATATGTCTTTACCAAAGCTGTACCCTTTGGACTAGTTAACTTTGTGATGGAATAGTCAACATCAGGTAAGTTGATAACCAAACCTGCATACAAAAGACACAATACTATATAACAAATTGTTAGTTTTTTTTTTTTTTTTTTTTTTTTTTTTTTTTTTTTTTTACTAAATAAGAAATAAAAGCAAATATACAACATGATATCCTTAATCAGATGCTGCTCTAGAAGTCTTAATCCTTTGTTTGAAAACCTTCACCAAAGATTCAGCAAACAACCTTGTATTTCCTGCTGGATCAGGAGGGATCTCCAATTTTTGTTGTAGTATTTTCTCCATCAGGGACACTTTCATAGGATATCTTTTGGTAAGATCCATAATAAGCCTGAGACCAGTTGTAGTTTCCAACACATGAACATAAGGCATAGGATAGAACTTCCAACTCTGAACTTTTCATCTTTGATTGTTCTTCCATATGTCATAGCTTGCACCAGTGGGATGCACATGAAAGACAATGGAATGCTCATAGGAAGGGTGAACCAAGCCATGTACCCATTCCTGCTGAGAGAGAACTTGTCTCTCCCTTCATCTATACCTCTGATGAAGACTCCTCAGAGGAGGAAAATGAAGATCCAACCTTTCTTCCTCCTTCCACACCAGAGAGATCCCAACCAAGATCAAGTAAGAGGGATCCATGTCTTCCAACATCACAAAATTTAGTGTTGGATCTTCCAGCTCCAGGACCTGGTCTTCCACATCAAGAACATATTGGATAGAGCAAGAAGACTGAGATCATACGTAAGGGAAAAGAGAAATTGAAGTAGATGATTGAGGAATGTTGCCATGGAACAAAGTTCTTGAGTATTTTCTTGACTTTGTTACTTGAGCATCTTCACAGTCTTCCTTCTCTTCTTTTTCCATTTTCATCTTCAGCTTCATCATTGTACTTGTCATAGCCTCAAGTATTTTGTAATAAGTGATAGAAGCTAGTAGTACTTAATTAGCCAAATGTTTAGGAATGGTCATTGTAATTCAGTTGGAACTTTTAATGTAAGCTGTAACTTGTTTCTTTGAATGAATGAAAAGATCTTCTTAATTTATCAACTGTGTAAGACCTTCAGCATAATCAACTCATCAGTAGAAACCATGTTCAGCACTTATGACCACATTCCTTTGACTTCTGCTCTTGGTGACTTTATCATACAACTTACAATCTCAGAACATCTGCAAAACAAACATAAAACATGCAAATACACCAAACAACTTGCAAACATATTAGTGGGTTAGTGTTAAAACTCAAAAATTATACAACTTATACAAATCTACAAAGTTTACACTCATTATCCTCCCCTGAGGCATATGCCTCCCCTGAGGCTTATGCCTCCCCTTAAACTTTGCAGTTAAGGGTTAAGCATTCCAATATGGACCACTAAATATTGAAACCTTGGTCCATCAAATGCTTTGGTTAACAAATCTGCCACATTCTCATCTGTGTGAATTTTTACCACTTTAACCAAATGTTTCTCATAAGCATCCCTTATAAAGTGGTGCCTGATTTCAATATGTTTGGTTCTATTATGAAAAACTGGATTTTTAACAATACAAATTGCACTTTGATTGTCAATGAAAATGGTAGTATTCATGAAGTTATACCCATAATCCAGTAATTGATTCTGAATCCATAGAACCTGTCTACAACAATTGGCAGCAGCAACATACTCTGCTTCTGTAGTAGAGGTAGCAACAATGGTCTGTTTCTTGCATAGCCAAGAAATCAGTCTTCTTCCAAGGAATTGGCAACCTCCAGTTGTGGATCTTCTATCCAAATTTGCACCAGCATAGTCATTATCACTATAAGCTGCTAGCTGAAATGGAGACTCTTTGGGATACCAAAGACCTAATTTGGGTTGCCTTTTAGGTACTTAAAAATCTTCTTGACATCATTCATGTGAGAGGTAAGTGGAGTAACTTGGTGCCTTGAACAAGCACTCACAGCAAATGTAATATCAGGTCTTGAGGCAGTCAAATACATCAAAGAACCAATCATTGACCTGTATAAATGAACATTCACAGGGAGATCAGGATCAATATTGTTCTTTGGTTTGGGAGCCTCATATGGTGTAGTGGCAGTCCTGACATTCTCCATAGCAAACTTTGACAACATATCTTTTACATACTTCTCCTGATGAATGAAAATACCATCAGGTTTCTGCTGAACCTGTAAACCCAAAAAGAAAGTGAGTTCTCCCATGGCACTCATTTGAAATTCTCCCTTTCATTAGATCCTCAAACTCTCTACACCATGCTTCTTTGGTTGAACCAAAGATAATATCATCCACATACACCTGAACAAGAATAATATCCCTTGAATCTTTCTTGAGGAATAGAGTCTTGTCAATTGCACCTCTTCTGTAGCAATGCTTCAGCAGAAATGTGGAAAGTCTAGCATACCAAGCTCTGGGAGCTTGATGAAGTCCATAGAGAGCTTTGACAACCTTGTACACATACTCAGGATGATCAGGGTCTTCAAAGCCTTTGGGTTGAGTCACATATACTTCCTCTTCAATCTCACTATATAAGAAAGCACCTTTAACATCCATCTGATAAACCATGAAGCCCATATAAGAGGCATAGGCCAAAAATATCCTTATAGCTTCAACTCTGGCCACTGGTGCAAAGACTTCATCATAGTCAATGCCTTCCTCTTGTCTAAACCCTTGAGCCACCAATCTAGCTTTGTTCTTCACCACAATCCCCCTAGAATCTATTTTATTCTTCAAAATCCATTTTGTCCCAATGGCATATTTACCATCAGGAAGAGGAACCAAAATCCAAACCTGCTGATTCTTAAATTGCAGCATTTCTTCTTGCATTGCTTCAAGCCAACTTGAATCTGCCAGTGCTTGAGGAACACTAGTTGGCTCTATCTGAGAAAGAAAGCATGCAAACAGACAATGTTTGAAGTCTGTGTGATTGTTCCTCTTTTGATTGTAGACATAAGAGATGAAAGCAACTTCACCATATTTTGTATTCTTTATAGTGCTTCTAGTTCTAACAAGATCTTTAGGATCTCCAATAATCTTTGATAGGGGATGAGCATTATGAATCCTTTTAGTTTTTGTGGTGTGAACATCAATTTTGGCATCAAGATTGTTGACTGTAGGCCCAAACTCAGTATCATAAGAAGCTGAGTGAAATAGGCCAGGCTTTGGCTGATAATTCCCAAGATCAGAAGGACTTGGAAATCTTGTAAAGGGCTTCTCAAAGTCTGTAGAGACTTCAGTAGAAATGGGAGAATGAGCATTAGCAGTATCAGCATCTGAGACCTTATCAGTGGGAATAGATTTGCCTTCAGCAGATCATCAGCAGTATCCTTGTTTCCACTGACTGCTTGTGCTGATTGATGTAGGATTGCTTCAGTCTCTTGTGTAACCTTTTCATTGAGTTTCTGAGCTTCCTGTGTAGCAGCATGTTCTTGCTTCTTCAGTCTTGCAAGATCCTCTGCATAATGTGACTCATCAACTTGTTCAGCAGCAGAATGATTACCTACAAAATGGTTAGGTGGAAAAGATGGTACAACAATGGTTTGTTCATCTGGCTCAGATTTACAGTCTGAGTCATCATCCATGGAACCTGCAGGGTTAGAGTTTGGATCTTTGGTACCTGCATTAGGATTAGAAGCATGTCTAGTATAACCCAAAGAGTCAGTCAAATAATCTAGGTCAAAATACCAAGAATGGCCTTGTCCCTGAATATTAGGCTGATCTTCAAGAAATCTTAGATTAAGGGTCTCTTCTATCCTTTTGGCATTCAGATTATAAACCCTATAGGCCTTGCTATGAGCTGAATAACCAACTATATATCCCTCATCAGCTTTCCCATCAAACTTACCCAGTATATCAGCAGTATTTAAAATGGTCACTTTGCATCCAAAAGGCTTAAGGTAATGTATGTCTGGAACTTTCCCAGTGAGAAGTTCATAAGGTGTTTTGACATGGTGTCTAGTGATGGATACCCTGTTCAAAATCCTCATAATTAAAGGATGATCCTACAACAACAACAAAAATATACAAAAAGTTAGTACACATTGGAGACTCAAGTCATTGCTGACTTGAGCCTGCCTTGTGGATCATTAGTGATAGGCCATGTAGATGTTTTAGATCCACCATTGTTCTTGGGCCTGTATTGCATATTAGGTCCCTTCTTTGTCCAAGAACAACCTGCTGAGGGCTTCACAGCAGTATTCCAACACCCACCACCATAATACATTGAGTCAAAATTATTAGGCCAATAACCATTAGAAAAGAAAGAACTAGTGGGTCGAACATATGGTCTAGTACTGGTTCTTCTCCATGAAGAATGTGGTTCAGCAGAATTGGATTTCTGCTGATGTGGAACAAAAGAGGGTATATCACTAACATTCTTCCACATTTGCCTAGGTTTCCTTTGACTAAAACAAACACTCATTCTTTGCTCATGAAAGGTACAATCCTTAATCAAGTGAGATTTACTTCCACACACAAAACACTTCTTCTTTTTAGAAGATTTATTCATACCAAAAGAAGTTCCATAACAAGAGAAAGTATTCAAACCACCATGATAAACATAATTGTTTTTAACATAACCAAAAGAATTATTTTGCAAAGAATTTAAAAACAAGTCTTCAGTAGAAACTGTCTTGTTATCAGCAGCAACTCTACAAGGCTTGTGGGGAGACTTGGGTGATGTCTTTGGTATGTTCTTGGGAGTGGTCTTGGGCAGGTCAGAATTCTCACTTGAATCACAGCTGGCAAATGAGGTAGACCCTTCATCAGAAGACTTGTCACTGTCACAACAAGAGACAAAGTCAGTAGATTTAACACTAGGGTCTGGCAAGTCAGTTGACTTTTTTCCATAGAGATGGTGTGATCCATCAAAGTCAATAGGTATAGATAGGTCGATAGGCATGTGTTCCCCTCTTATAGGTCCAGGGACAACATTCATTCCCCCTTCCTTAACATATTTAACAGGTGTTTGATAAGCTAAGGCTCGTTCAGGGTCAAAAACACTAGTCATATCAGGATATGTTAACTCTTCAGGGTCTATATATTTCTCATATCCTAAAGCTTTCCTAGACCTAACAGATTGGTGACCATCAATTAATTTACTCAAATTAGATGCCCCTTCCTGCCATTTCATACGACCAACTATCTCTTTATCTAATTTAGCTTGTAATTCTAGTTTTTCCTTTTCTAAGTCAGACTTCTCTTTTTCAGTACGTCTTAAGTCTATCTTAGCAACTTCTAAATCACTCTCTAGGACTTTTATCTTTTCATCATATTTAACTTGATTCTTTTGAAACCATACTTTTTGTTTCTCTAAAGTTTTTAAAGCCATTTTATAGGACTCTACTTCAATATAACACTCATTGTACTTTGGTTTCAATTCATCAAATTCTTGTTTAAGCTCATTGTATCTTACACTACATCCAAACACACAGTTGTGTACCTGAGAGATTCCCATCAAGGAGACTTGCTCCTTCTTGTCCTCTGAAGATGAGTATGCCAGCAGATGCACTTGTGAAGAAGTAGAAGCTTCCTCTCCAGCAGGTTCATGTTCATCCCAATCAATTTGGTGATCCAGAGTCACCATAGCCTTTGAAGGTGCAGCCTTAGTAGTCCCTGCTTCCACTGATAAGAGCCATATCTAACTTCATCTCCAGACTTTCTCTCCTTGCATTCTCTTGAAAAATGTCCCACTTGTCCACAAGTGTAACATTTAACCTTCCTTCTATCAAACCTTGCTGCCTCTCTTCCATTAAAACCAAACTTCCTACCAGACTTGGTTTCAAACCTCTTAATGTTCATGGAGATCATTGCAAGCTGCCCTTTTAAGTGCATCTCCTCCATCTCCAATGGATCCACCTGTTCAAAATCCTCATAAGCAAGAAACTGTTGATGTTCATATTCAGCCACAAATGAATGAACAATATCATCCAACACACTACTGGATTTTGGTTTAGGAGCAGATTGAGTATGAGTTTGAGAGGATGCTCCTGATGAATAAGAACTTGAGGCTTGATGCACAGGTTTTGTAGAGGCACCAACAAATGCAGAGTGAGTAGCTGGACGAATAGGACTTCTAACATCAGGCTCAAGTGATTTAAGCCTGTTGTAGAGGTCATCAAAGGACATTATGTCCAACCCACCCTTGGTCTTGAGAGCAATACAGACTTGCAACCAAGATGGCGGCAAGGATCTCAGAAACTTAGCATTGCAGTCCTCGTTGTCAGGTCTAGCCTTCAGCTGATTAAGCTGACTTAAGATCCGATGAAACCTGTCATAGCCTTTATGAATTCCCTCTTCTTCAGATATCTGAAACTCTTGGAACTTCTGCTTTAACATAGACTTCTGCAACCTTCTTGATTCATCATTCCCACCAAATCTAGCTTTTATTGCCATCCAAATGTCCTTGGCATCCTCCATGAAGTGGAAGTCACCCATATGGTCATCAGGTATAGCTTGGAGCAGAATTGTTCTTACCTTGCTCTCCCTTTGCACAGCCAGAATCTCTTCAGCAGTTCTGGGACCTACAATAGTAATTACTCCATCAGCATCTGTAACATGCTTCTTCAGGCTATTCCCCTTTTTAACAACCTCCCACAGATTCCAATCTATGTTTGTGATCCAGTTCTGCATCTTCATGGACCACAAATGATATTCTTCAATATTCTTCAAGTATGGAAACTTAGCATTACTGTTGGAGAGGTTGAGTTGTTGAAGAGAAGTGGTGTTAAGGTTTTGGGTTATATCAGCATCATCATCAGATCCAGACATGTTTGTTGATTTGTTTGGATTCTTAAGGTGTAAGATTTGTGTTTCTTAGTATGACAGAGACTCTCTCGAGGCTCTGATACTACTTGTTGAAGCTAATAGACCTTGATAGATCTTCTTGAGCACTCTAGAATCGTTAGCAATGTTACTGTAATCAATAACACATTAATAGACAATCTCTGTATCTTGTATTTTAAAGCGGAAACAAATACAAGTGTAATACTAAGAACTCTTGATCCTCTATGGATCTTTTCAATAATAATAAAAGTGTTTTCTAAAACGTTATTCAATATATAATCGTGTGTTCCTTTTATACACAAGGAACCCTAAACCGTTTCACAAGAAACGTATATTCTAAAACTTCTAAAAGATATGCATTATCACTTCCTAAATAAACTTATGCATATCCAAACTATAATACATAAAATACGGAAATACTAAATCCGCAGAAACTAATAATGCTGAAACTAGTCTTCAGCAGATACACCGCTTCAGCAGAAACCAACTCTTCAGCAGAAACCTTCAGCAGAAACAGTCAGCAGAATTCTTACTTAACAGAATTCCCAACATGGTGTGAAGAACATTGGTGTAAAGTAGATAGGTGTGAAGTAGAAAGGTGTAAAGAAGAATTGGTGTGAAGTAGATTGGTGTGAAGAAGTTGTGTAGAAATTGTGATTAAGTTGTGAATAAGTTGTGGTGTGTACATTAGTGTGTGAGGTTTTCTCCGCCATAAGGGAGGTTATTGATCTAGTGAAGAAAACTCTCGATTTCGGTGCTCGCGGAGTGGAGTAGGGCAAGGAAGGTGTCCTTGTAGCCGAACCACAATAAATCCTTTGTCTCTCGGTTTGATCTTTCCATCTCTCACTCTTTATTTATTTACTTGTTAGCATTTCATATATAGTTATTATTGCTTGTGTTGTGCATATATTGATTTCACATAAAGATCAAACTAGGCTTCATTCATAACATTAATTTTATACAAACAAATCAAGTACATAAACTTATATATATATATATATATATATATATATATATATATATATATATATATATATATATATATATATATATATATATATATATATATATATATATATGTGTGTGCTATATGAAATTATAAATTCTTACTCAACATTATATACAAGTAGTATTTATACATAAACCGTGAATAAACTAGTATCTATACTTTTGCATCAAAGAGTTTTTGAAATCTATGTCTATTCTTTAGAAGCAAACTTTTATAAAACGAAAAAGACGTAAAACTATTCAACCCCCCTTCTAGTTTTCCACAATTGGTATCAAGAGCCACGTCTAGTAAGATTTTTAAAATATATTGTATTTTAAAACTTGTAACGATCTATGGAATTTGAAAAATATCTAGAAGGGGAATTTACGCAAAAACCACCATTATTTGAAAATGATCATTTTCTTGAATGGATAAATAAATTTGAAAATTATGTGAAATCAATAGATCTTGATCTTTGGCATATCATTTCAATTGGTGATCTTCAACCAACTAAAATGGATTTTGAAAATCAATATAGTAATCTTCAAACAAAGATTGATAAAAATACTAAACCTAAATTACTTATTTTCAAAACTCTACCAAGAGTTGAATATGAAAAAGTATTCTTTTGTAAAACGGCAAATGATATTTGGAAATGTCTTTTAAAGTTTCACCAAGAGAAATGTAAAACCAAAGATGATAAACTTGATGTTGCACAAGAATTAGTCACTCTAGAAAATTTGATAGATAAATATTTAGTTGAAATAAACACATGTACTACTAGTTCAAATGTGATCATTGAAGGTATCAATAACGAAGAAGATGATGAAAACATGGCTTGTGAAGATTTTCAAACAAATGTAAATACAAGTATTGATGGCAAGGATTACATGCTCCAAGATCCAAGCGAAACTACAAATAAAACATGGAGCGACATGGACGATGAAATTGATCACCGTATAGCATGTGAAGACTGTACAACTACAAATGAGGTACAATCCGAAACTAAACATTTTTGCCATGATCAATTTATATTAGAATTTTCAAAATTGGAAAACAATTTCAAACATTTTTTCAACATTGACTCTAAAATTATTCTTAAAAATGAATCTTCAATATCCGTTGAAAATAACATTGAAAAGGAAATAATTTTAGAAGATAAAATGTCTAGACTTGAAAGTAATATTGAAATTGATCTTGAATGTAAAAATTGTCAAGATTACAAACATGAAATTAAAATGGAAAATGAAAAAGCAAAAATATTAGCCAAATTCGAAAATAGTTCTAAATCTTTAAAATATCTACTTAACATTCAAAAGTCATTTTTTGATAAAACCGGTTTAGGATTTAGTGCAAATGATCATTTAACAAATATATCAAAACAAATAAAATTTGTTAAATCTAGTGGAGAAATTTAGAATTAATATTATTTACATCCATTATTTATTACTCTAGTCAAGAAAGTCATTGTTTGTTAGTTAAAACAAACTATTGATGAATTCTTGTACTTCTCGGCGACATCCTGTTGGGTCACTGAATTCCCCAATCTTTCTCTAACAAGGATTTGAACGTAAAATCCCCTAAGTGTAAACAAGTCACTGAGTGAACAGTAACTCAGTGAGTCATCTTCAGGGAGCTAAGACCGAGCCTAAGAAGAAAGGTTCTCCATTCAGTGAGGCGGAACTCAGTGAAGTGTGATCTAAGCCAAGAAGAAGGTGATGGGTTCAGTGAGGATGACAATAACTCACTGAACCCCATGACTCCTCAACAACTTAATCGTACTGAAGACTGATGACAAGACTGAAGTTTTGGCGGGACTGGGCGGGAAAGTCTGAGCTGCTTTATTAAAGTGCTTTATCACTTTAATGTCAAACTTTCCCCAAATGGTTAAAACCAGTCTGTCATCAGAAAGTGCCTTTTGGATCTAACTCAAAGAAGGTTCCTTGCCAAAAGAATAATATCTTTCAAGATATTGTTAAGGAAGCTTTAGGTCCAATGTATATTTAGTTGTTCCATACTTGTGTATAAATAGGAAGCAAATGTGAGGAGTAAAAGTTGACAAGTTTGTGCAATTAATGCAAAGCATTCACAAACCACTTTACTCCTCCAAAGAACAACGCAAGCCCCTGAGATAGCTCAGTGGGTAATTTAAGTTGTCACTCAACATAGTTGAGTTTAGTGAGGAGTCGATACAATACTTGTCGTTTCAACCCCAAGTGTTATTCCGCAAACACTTGGGTACGATTCTTTTGATTAACTTCTAATAAAGAATTAAACGTTGGAAAATATTGTCTCTTATCTTTACGTTACTTTATTGTTAATCATTTTATACATCTTTGTTTAAAGTCATACAACTTGGTTACTTTAGCTTCTTAGTTACTGATAACCAAGTAAAAGGGACCAACAAGTGGTATCAGAGCCTCTGATTTGTAAAACTTAAACCTATTTTCAAAACCAAAGAGTGCTCAAGTTTTTAAAATCAAGATCCCACTATGACTGACATAGATGTTCCCCAGCTTGTTGATAAAAAGGGTGGAAGTTATTCAGCAACTGCCCCTCGACTTGAAGCTGGCAAATTTAATAAGTGGAAAAAGCGAATGCTTTGCTACTTAACTGGGATGGAACCTTATTACATCAAATTGATTAATGAGGGTCCATATGTCCCAACAACTGCCCAAGGTTTAATCAAACCTGAAGGTCAGTGGACCCCAGATGAAAGGAGGGTGGTCAATCAAGACCAGCGCCTGAAAAGCATCATTATATCATGCCTTCCTGATGATATAATGGAATCAGTGATCAACTGTCCGACTGCCCAGCAGACATGGACTGACCTGGTTCATAGCTATGAAGGGCCTTCTGATACCAAAGAGAATAGAATCATGGACCTGAAGCTTGAATTCAATACCTTCAGGGCCAAGGATTCTGAAAGTCTCTCTGAGACTTATACTCGGTATAAGACTCTCCTGAATGAGCTGACCAATGATGGTGTTATACTGTCAAAACATGAGATAAATGTTGGCTTTGTCAATAGTCTCCCTGAGAAGTGGTTAAACTTCTCTCAGGGATTGAGAAATGCAAACCACATTCAGAACCTTGAGCTCCCTGCCATCTATGGGAAGTTTGTCTATGAAGACAATCTTATCACCAGGAGATACCCTGGTAAAGCTCAGGAGACCAAAAAGGCCTTGACAATTTCACCCATATCAACTGCTTTCTATTCAAAAGGTGTTGTGCAGGATTTTCAGGATGGTTCTGATGATGAGGTTGACCAGAGAACCAGTGAGGAGTATCTTAATGATCTTCAAATTGAATTTCATGAAAGAGCACTCCTTGCCAATTCAAAAAGGTTTTTCAAGAAAAAAAAATTTCCTTCTAAAGCAAATGACAACACTGAATGCATTAAATGTGGCAAAATGGGGCATTTTGCTAAAGATTGTTTTTCAAAAACAACCTCAGAACCATCTTTCAAATTTTCAGGAAATAACTCTTTTTCAGGCCCCAGCAAATTTCAACCAAAAATGCTTCAGTCTAGTCAAAGATTTGAAAAAGTCCTTCAAATTGACTTTGAAGCAAAGTACAGAAAGGCAAAAGCTAAACTTGCCCTTCTTGAATCATCCTCAACAGTCTCTCAGCCTCCTCAGGCTCCAAAGCCTACTCAAGCCAAGAACAAAGGGCTTGTTGCTGAAACATATGACTGGGATGAGGTTGAAGTGTCCTCTGATGATGATGAAGTTCACATCAGTGCCCTGATGGCTCTGTCAGAAGACAACAAACTTGCTATGGGGAAGAGTCATGCAAGAAATGGTGAATGGGTCAACATCACTATGAGGAAGGTAAATCTTTTACTTTCTATGGATGATAATGATGATTGGAAATCTTACTTAGACTATATTAATGTTGATCTTAAGTATGTTGAAGAGCAAAGACTTAATTTGTTTTCAAAATTTAACAAACTGAGTTTTGAATTAAATCATTGTAGAGATGAATTACTTGCCTTAAAACAAGCCAAGCTTGAAAGTGTTACACTTCAAATTCAAAACTCTGTACTTGTAAAACAAAATCAAGCTCTTCAGGAAGATCTTAAGAAAGAAAAGGAAATTATTTGGAAATGGACTCAGAAAAACCCCAAACTTTATGAAACACTGAGTCTCTCACCCAGCCCCAATAAGGCTGGTTTGGGTGATGATCAACTCACTGAAGTCTCAGGGGAGAGTAACCATCCTACAACTTTTCTATTAACCAACATACTCTCTAGCAAAGAACTAGTTCCCATACCCAGTGATTGGATTGAAAGAAACAATCCTGATAGTAAATTGCCAAATTTTAACACTGGAAGAATCCTGGAGCCTGAAAGTCAGGCTATCAAGGAGCTGCTAGGAGTCACTGATGAACTTAGTCCTACTGAGTCCATCACTGAGTCTAAGTCTGATTCACCACTCCCTCCACTGAAACAACTTCGGGGAGCAGAACCCAATTCTGATCTTGCACCATTAGTCTTTCAACCACATTCTCCCAAAGAGAAATCAGGGTTAGGAAGGACTATTCTGAAAAGACCTACTCCTGCACCCACTGAACACCAAAAACCTTCAGTAAAAACTGAAGTGAAACTTGAAAGCACTGATTCAAAGGTTGATCAGCTTGTTGAACTTGTCAGGATGCTGAGTGAGAAAATTGAGTCTACTGAGAAAAACTCTGACTCAAAATCAACAAAGCCCTCAGTATCCTCAAGTTCTTCTAAACCAAAAACAACACCCAGACCCTCAGGGAGATGTGAACTGTGCAATTATCCAAATCACAGCACTGATAAATGCTACAGAGTCCTGTTTTGTATGATATGCAAACAAGAGGACCACAGAACTTGTGATCACATCCCCCACACTGCTTCTTTAAAAGCAAGGGGTCTATACAAAACCCAAGGCTATCAGTATGCCACACCTTCCAAACAAAGACTGAAGGCTAAGCCTTTTTCACCATGTCCTCACTGTAGTTTCAATGATCATCTTCCTGATGATTGTATGATGAAAGAATGCTGTGACATCTGTGGAGATCCCTCCCATGAAACCAGGGGACATGATAAAGTGATTCAGTCCAGAAGGAAAAACCAAACCAACACTTCTCAGTCACCTGAGGCATCAACCTCCACAAAATGTAAAACATGTGGAAGCTCAGGCCACACTACTTCAGACCATAATTCATTAACTGAGTTCAAAAAGTCCCTGAGGACTAAGCCCACTAGAAGGTGGGTCAACAAGCAAAGCTAACACAGTTTACTGTTTGTGCAGAAACACATCAAGGATCCTACCTGGCATCTAGACAGTGGATGCTCCAGAAGTATGACTGGTGTGAAAAGTTTTCTGCACAAATATGTGGAAGAACCAGGACCCAAAGTAGTATTTGGTGATAACTCATCAGCTCCCATTGAAGGTTATGGTTCAGTAAACTGCAATGGTATAGTTTTTACAAGAATAGCTTATGTTAATGGTCTCAAGTACAACCTGATAAGTGTTTCCCAACTATGTGATGCCAAATACATAGTTCAGTTTGATGACAAGAGAGGGACCATCTTTAATGCCAATAAGGAAGTTGTGTTGATTGCCCCCAGGAGGGATGATGTATATGTCCTTGACATGTCATCCCTGACTCAAAATGGGACTTGCCTATTCTCAAAGGCAAGTGAGACAATCAACTGGCTATGGCATAGGAGACTCTCTCATCTCAATTTCAAGAGCATCAACAACCTGGCCAAACAGAACAAAGTTCTGGGCCTTCCATCCCTGGTGTATACCAAAGACAAGACTTGTTCTGCTTGTGAAAAAGGAAAACACCACAGGGCATCATTCAAAACCAAACAAACCTTTTCCATCAAAAGCTGCCTACATCTTCTCCATATGGACCTTTTTGGACCTGTCAGTCCAATGTCCATTCACCATGAGAAGTATACTCTGGTCATAGTGGATGAATACTCAAGATATACTTGGGTTTACTTCCTGACCAAAAAGAGTCAGGCAGCTGAAACCATCATGTCATTTGTCAGGAACATTGAAAATCAAAATGATGTCAAAGTTAAACAGATCAGGACTGACAATGACACTGAATTCAAAAACCAAGACCTTGAGTGTTTTTGTGATGAGAAAGGAATTTCTCAAAATTTCACTTCTCCCTATACTCCTGAACAAAATGGAGTAGCTGAAAGGAGAAATAGAACACTCATTGAGGCAGCAAGAACAATGCTGAATGGCTCAGTCCTCTCAAAACATTTTTGGACTGAGGCAGTTAAAACAGCCTGCTACACTCAAAACAGGTCAATCATTGTGAAAAGGCATAATAAAACTCCTTATGAGATATTCAAAGGAAGGATTCCTGACATCAGCTATTTTCATGTATTTGGGTGTCCTGTGTTTATACATAATCACAAGGATCACTTGGGTAAATTTGATGCCAAAGCTGATGATGGATACTTCCTGGGATATTCCTTGGTTTCTAAAGCCTTCAGGGTGTTCAACACAAGGAGACAACAAACTGAGGAAACTTATCACATTACTATTGATGAGAGCACTGAATCCATCAGGTTCTCAAATTCCTCAGTTGAAGAAATTGGTATTGATGACTCATCAAGATATCCTCCTGATGAGTATCATCCTGAGAACAATCCCTCAACCCAATACCAAGCTAATGCTGATGTCTCCTATTACATCATCCCTCACAACCTACCCCAACCACCTATCAGTGAGTTCATAGAAACTCAGCCTGTCTCAAATGAGACTGAAACCACTGAACAAATTGTTCAGGAACCCTCAGAACAAATTGTTCCTACTGTAGTCACTAAAGCACATACTGATGAGTTACCTCATGTTCCTGAGTCTGAACCTAATCAGGCTCCTACAAGCTCAAATTCCTATCCCAAACCCCAGGATAGCTGGACTAGATCCAAAATCATTGAGCTTGTGAACATCATTGGTGAACCCACTGAAGACATGCTCACAAGAAGCAAGGCTGCTAAACTCAAGGCTGCCACTGCCAATATATGTCTTTATGCTGACTATCTCTCAGAAATTGAGCCTAAAAATGTTAAAGAAGCCCTGACTTATGAAAGTTGGGTTCAGGCCATGAGAGATGAATTGGAACAATTTGACAGAAATGATGTCATGACCCTTGTTGAATGCCCCCAGGGTGTTTTAATCATTGGTATGAAATGGGTATTTAAGAATAAGACTAATGAGAATGGCACAGTCATCCAAAACAAAGCAAGACTGGTTGCCAAAGGATATAATCAACAGGAAGGTATAGACTATGAGGAAACCTTTGCACCGGTTGCTAGAATGGAAGCCATCAGGATCTTCCTTGCCTATGCAACTTACATGAACTTTAAAGTTTACCAAATGGATGTTAAAAGTGCATTCCTGAATGGTAACATCAAAGAAGATGTTTATGTGCAACAGCCTCCTGGTTTCGAAAGTAGTGAATACCCCAACCATGTCTACAAGCTTAACAAAGCCCTTTATGGACTGAAACAAGCACCCAGGGCATGGTATGAAACTCTTTCAGCCTTCCTGATCCAAAACAAGTTTGTCAGAGGAAGAATTGACAACACACTGTTCATCTACAGAACAAAGGATGATGTCATTCTTGTCCAAGTATATGTTGATGACATCATCTTTGGCTCAACAAGTTACAAACTTTGCAAACAGTTTGAGAAACTGATGACCACAAAGTTTGAAATGAGCATGATGGGTGAACTCACATACTTTCTATGACTCCAAATCAAACAAACTGATAAAGGAATATCCATTTGCCAAGAAAAATACCTCAGGAACCTACTGAAGAAGTATGAGCTCACTGACTGCTCTTCAGTGAAAACCCCTATGGTTCCTCCAAACAACCTTGGCCCTGATCTCACTGGAAAATCAGTGAATCAAACCCAATACAGAGGAATGATTGGCTCCCTGATGTACTTACTTGCCTCAAGGCCTGATATCCAATTCTCAGTCTGCCTGTGTGCAAGATACCAGGCTGACCCAAAAGAATCACATCTCACTGCTGTCAAGAGAATTATCAGGTACCTGAAGGGTACTCCAAACCTTGGTTTGTATTACCCAAAATGTTCAGGATTTGATCTCAAAGGGTACACTGACTCTGACTATGCAGGATGTAACATGGATAGGAAAAGTACTTCAGGATCCTGCCAATTTCTTGGTGGTAAACTTGTGTGTTGGAGTACAAAGAAACAACAATCAGTGGCCATGTCCTCAGCTGAAGCTGAATATATGGCTGCTACAGGATGTTGTGCAAATGTACTATGGATGAAAAGCCAACTGAGTGACTATGGCATTCAGTATAAGATGGTACCTATCTTTTGTGATAATACAAGTGCCATAGCCATCTCAAACAATCCAGTGCTTCATCAAAGAACAAAACACATTGACATCAGATACCACTTTATCAGGGACCATATATCAAATGGAGAGATTGAACTACATTTCATCCCCACTGAGTATCAGCTAGCTGATATCTTCACAAAACCTTTGGATGAACCCACTTTCACAAGATTGAAAGCTGAATTGGGCATGTTGGACATAGAATCAGGAAACTGATCAAAAGTGCTCCAACCTGATGTAAATTCTCTAGGTCCCTGATCACACCCTTCCTGAAAACACACTTTTATTGAATGAAACATCATTCAGGGGGCTCAGGATGAAAAATGGCATTGAATACCCTAACTAAATGCTCTAAGTATTTAGTTAGTTAATGTCCCAGGTAGGTAACTGAACCCTATTAAATATAGGAATATATGTCACTTACACAACTGGCATCCACTCCTTGGGCCCCCACATCTCTCTCACCAAACACCACTGAGCATTAAATGCTCCCTCACACACAAAACGTGTGATGATTGTTTTCCTGCAAAAGTGCATTATTTGCAGAAGCACCCCAAAGGGTGAGAGAAAATAGGAGTAGTGGGAATCGTGATATTTAATGCGGATATCAAACCAAAATTATTATGCCGTTTCGGTTAAATAAATTAAACCTTTGGTATCCGCAACATCACCACCCAAATCTTTACCCTATAAATACCCCCATAAAAAGGAAACAGACACACGCTTTTATAATCTTAACAAAACTCTTGCAAATTGTTTTCAAAACTGCGTGTGTTTCCTCACCCATACCCATTTTTCAAACCAAAACCAGGCTTTTTATAACCAAATGGCGACTTCTAAGGTCATAAAATACGCACCCAATGTGGATTTCCAAATGGAAAGCGTAGACCTTACTAAGAATAATGTGGTGGGGAACTTTGCCTACCCTGCTGGGTTCCCTGAATACAGGGATGTGGTGAAGTTCCTTCAGAACTGCTTTCTGACCACCGCATTCACTAAAACCCCCTCAGTCATCTACCCTGAATATTTGAGGGAATTTTGGTGCACAGCAGTGGTTGAAAGCCCTGATGTGCCCAAAGAGGCCAAAATAAAGTTTACAGTTAAGAATGGAACAAAGTCCCTAACTCTTGACTATAAAACTTTTGCCAAAGCCACTGGGCTTGATTACACACAGACCTTCGTTGTCCCACCATCTGATAAAGATGTGAAGGAGGTCTTACTGACCCTAGGGCCTTATGACAAACTTCACCCTGAAGTGTCACCAGGGGCCCTACTATCCAAAGCCCCAATCATCAAGACCTGGTTCCCAGCCCCCTGGAGGATAATAATGACCTTTGTCATTTAGGTCCTCGGGGGAAATAAATCCTCTACTGAGCAATTGAACAATACTCAAGCAATGATATTGTTCAGTCTCATTGAGGGTAAATTTATTGACCTTGGAGAAATAATCTTCAAGGACCTCATAGCAAAATTAGGGGGGAAGTCTAGGCAAAAACTTATGTCATACCCTAGATTCATTTCCTGTGCCCTACTTGACTTGCTTGGGTCTGAGTATGAGAATCCTGATGCAGTAGGTTTTGAGCCTGAAGTATTACACAAGGCTAATTACTCTCGTGACCCTCTAGAGGTTACACCCGTCACCCTGACCCAATATATGGGTACTGCTATCCAGGGTGACAATATAATATCACCAGTCCCCTTTCCCACCAAAAAGGTGAAGAGGAAGAAGGGACAGGGGTCCAGGAAGGTGGCTCAACCCAAGTCACTCGACACTGAGACCTCTGACCCTAAGGCTGCCAAAAAGGGGCATGAAATACCGCCCTTGACTGCGGACACCCTGAGTATAATAACCCAGTCACTAGGCCAGCAACAAAAGCCAACGGAGGGCACTGAGAAATCATACTCAGTGTCCTCGGGCATACCCGTTTCCAAAGACTCTACTGTCATAAACAAGACAGCTGAGCCGAAACAAACCAAACCTTCACATCCTGCTAAAGGCTCTGGAAAATCACAACCAGAGTCTCAGGGAGTAAGGGATCCTAAATCCTCGGTGGGGCAGCACTACTCCACTGAGAAGGGGGTCCACAAACAATCACATCCTGCTAAAGGCTCGGGTAAATCACAACCCAAGCATCAGGGAGTTAACGTTCCTAAATCTTCGACAGGCCAGAACAAGCCTGTTGGAAAGGGGGACATAACCTTTCAGGTGCCTGATGAGGACATTCGCAAAACAACGCTTTTGTCTAAGGGCACAAAAACTCATCCCCAAGACTCAAAAGGAAACATACAACCCGCTGATAGGGACACAACATTCACGGCTCCTCAGGATGACATTGAGAAAAACCCATCAGTGTCTGAAGGGGTCACGGGGGACAAAGATTCAGAGGGATATAAACCACCCGCTGATATGGAACCCAAAACCACTCCCGGAGGTGCGCAAAACTTGGGAACTGGCCTTAAAGACCAGGTAGGTAAAACCCAACCAACCGGATTTGAGGGGTCAGGACCTGGCCAAAACGAAGGCAAATCTTCTTATGAAGAGGAGCCGGATAACCTCCAATTGTTGCAGATTACCTCCCTGGCTGATGCTTAGGCGTTCTTATTTTCTGATGATGAATTTAACAGTGACGAGGAAGTCTTCACGGCCGGAGATGATATGGAGGATGAGGAGACAGTCCCTGAACCTGTTACTCAGTCTCCTCAAACCTCTAACCATGATGAAGATGAACAACATTCCGAGCCGGAACCCTCAGAAGACGCTCCAACTCCTCTCACTGAAAGAGCCTTCAAAAAGTTCATCAAGAAAATGACCAATGTTTTGTACAGGGGGGTCACTGAAGAGGTGTTTGACCTGCATACTGAGCAAGCAGTCCACTATCACCTCCTCAAAGATGCTGTTGAAGAATACACTGATGATGTCAGGGATCAAAATTCCACTGTCTCTTACTCCCTGACACAAATGGCTTCGCACATCAATCAGATTTTGGAATCCCTAAAGGAGCTGGCTATAGGGGTTAAGTCAGTTCAAGAATCAGTCAAGGATGACCCTGAGCTCAACAAGAAAATTATTCAGGCATCTGAGACGTATCAGGTCAACTCGGCGGCTCTTACTGAGCTACTTGGTTTGATAAGGGATTCAAATGTTCAGAATCTCAGCTCCACGGTGGAGTCCCTCCAGTGTTCCTTCACTCAGTTGGAAGCATCAGTGACAGCTCAATTCCTGAAGTCCACATCTCTAGCATGGACGATGGGATCCAGGATGACGGCCCTTGAAAATTCTCAGGCTTCACTTGACTCCAAGGTATCTCTCATTCATCAGGATACTGCGGAGATCAAGTCCATGATGACGGAAATGTTTCAAGCCTTCAAGGGTACTTCTACTTCATCTTCAGTAACTCCAACACTTGCCATCACTGCAGCTCCGGCAATTGTTGAGGGGGAGAATGTTCCTGAAACCCCTGTTACTGATGAACAAGAGGCTGGACAGCCCTCTCACACTGAGGGGTAGCATGTCACTGAAGCCACACCAATCTCACAAGTTCCACCACAAGAGGAACCAGTCTCCTCCACTCTCTTTCAGGACAGAGGAAAAAGCATAGCCACCACCTCAGAACCTGAAGTAAGACTCCAGCCTGCCTCCACAATGGTGAGAACTGACCCTGATGAACCTATCAGGGTCCCATTTGCAATCAATGGAAAAATCTATCAACTCACCAATGAACAAATACAAGACTACATGGAGAGAACTGAGAAAGTGGCAAAGGCAGCTGAAGAAGAGAGATTGAGCAAGCCTGAACTGATACAGGTTGTTCATGAGGAGGCTGAAAAGATTGGTCTGGATACTGAGGCACTAGCTACTGAGCAAGCTGGTGTAGCCTTTAAAAAGGCTCAGGAAGAACAGATGATTGCTCTGAAAAGGGAAAGGGAAGAGAAGCTGAAAAGGCAAGCTCATATCAGAAAGACCAGGGTTGAAAGATATCATTGGGTGATGAAGGAAAGATTGAAGCCTGAAACCATCACTGACATCAAAATCCACAGGAATACCAAACCCGCAATGGTCACTGTCTTCAGGGGGCTGATAAAAGAATCATGGACATTCATAACCCATTCAAATTCGCTGACTTTGGGATCACTGAACTTGATGAACTCCGTCCCATCATTGCCAAGAAAAATGGTGTCGTTGTTGATCAACTTCTCAAGTCACTGAGTGAAAGGTATGACAGACTGAGAGCAATGCCTGAAGCCCTCAACATTCCCTCCCTTCTTCCTGCTCCAACAACAGGAACTGCTTCATCAACTAGCACAAGGAGAAAAAGGAAGCACATTGAATCCGAGCCTGAGATCAAGGTCCCAGGATTGGATTGTGATAGGTCCGTTCCTGAAGGAATCACCTTCGTGAACAACACCGTGCTTGAACACCCTGAACGAGGTCTATGCTTTACGGATGAATATGGAGACCTAGCCTTCCAAAGGTGGTCTGATATAGACAAGGCAGGGGTCACGGCAATGGTAACATACCTGATGTTAGCTTCTCCTATACAAAGTGGTGCAAACCAAAGGTTCTGTAAGGATCTTAGGGCCAAGATTGAGAAGCATCCTAAGAAACACCTGCTGAGATCAAAGAAAGCTAAGATTGAGGGACTTGGCTATCATCTGAACATCTGATCTGCAACAACTATCTTTATTTTGTTTGTAATTTGTAGGAATATGTAATAGCTATGAATAAACTGATGTTTTTGTTTATAAGTTATGTCCTACTTACAATTACAACAATCATTCAGCAAGAGATAGAAGGACCCTGACAACTCATGCTGAATCAAGAAACACTTAGGCTATTTGTATGTTCAAATAGGGGGAGATTGTTGGGTCACTGAATTCCCCAATCTTTCTCTATCAAGGATTTGAACGTAAAATCCCCTAAGTGTAAACAAGTCACTGAGTGAACAGTAACTCAGTGAGTCATCTTCAGGGAGCTAAGGCCGAGCCTAAGAAGAAAGGTTCTCCATTCAGTGAGGCGGAACTCAGTGAAGTGTGATCTAAGCCAAGAAGAAGGTGATGGGTTCAGTGAGGATGACAATAACTCACTGAACCCCATGACTCCTCAACAACTTAATCGTACTGAAGACTGATGACATGAAGACTAAAGTTTTGGCAGGACTGGGCGGGAAAGTCTGAGCTGCTTTATTAAAGTGCTTTATCACTTTAATGTCAAACTTTCCCCAAATGGTTAAAACCAGTCTGTCATCAGAAAGTGCCTTTTGGATCTAACTCAAAGAAGGTTCCTTGCCAGAAGAATAATATCTTTCAAGATATTGTTAAGGAAGCTTTAGGTCCAATGTATATTTAGTTGTTCCATACTTGTGTATAAATAGGAAGCAAATGTGAGGAGTAAAAGTTGACAAGTTTGTGCAATTAATGCAAAGCATTCACAAACCACTTTACTCCTCCAAAGAACAACGCAAGCCCCTGAGATAGCTCAGTGGGTAATTTAAGTTGTCACTCAACATAGTTGAGTTTAGTGAGGAGTCCATACAATACTTGTCGTTTCAACCCCAAGTGTTATTCCGCAAACACTTGGGTACGATTCTTTTGATTAACTTCTAATAAAGAATTAAACGTTGGAAAATATTGTCTCTTATCTTTACGTTACTTTATTGTTAATCATTTTATACATCTTTGTTTAAAGTCATACAACTTGGTTACTTTAGCTTCTTAGTTACTGATAACCAAGTAAAAGGGACCAACACATCCTCATCATGTGCATTCAAATGCAATGGATGTTCTCAACTAACCATCTCGGACCCATGAGAATCTGGGTACCAAGATCTTTTTCATGTTTATGTAGTTAACGAACGAAGAGAATATTACTTTTTGGATCGCTCACTTTTCTTTCTTACATTTGATGACTATTGGTTCCTATTACTCTGATTCACATTCTACACACGATTTGCTTATGACGCTGTTGCGGCCATATATTGTTTCGGCATTTCGTTCTTCACTTTTGGAGTATTAGTTCTATGGTGTGTTCCTTACTAACTCAAGATGAAGGATTCAAGCACAACTATTCTTGATCTACACGACTTATGATGAGTGTTGTGATCGATTAAGTATTTCGTATCAAGCCTCCTTGATTTTTATTGCATTGGGATTCTACTTTGCTACTTCGACATGCTTTGGGCAAACTTTTAAGATGTCTTCTAACTCTCTCATGCCCACTCTTTAAGAAAAGCTGGACCTGAGGTAAGTTTTCTTTTCAAAAACTTGTCAATATCACATTATATTAGAGTATGCTATAATTAGTATATTTATATGATTAAAATTATAGGTTGCCCTGTTCATATATCATTAATACTAATATATGTATACATGAAATTAGGCTAGTTGACCCTCTTTATCTTAAGTCTATTACCGTTATTCTTTTTCATCATTCATGTTGGAAATCATCTATGATCAATAGTAGAATACTTATTATTTAGGGTAAATGACCATTCTAGTTGCATTAATAGATGTGCTATAATTAAAACTAGTTAGCTTTTAACACTATGATGAGTTTAGTATATATATACATGTGTTAATCTTGTATCTATAGATGATTTACTTTATCCCTCTCAATTATATTGCATTAAGATCATTAGAATCTACCATCACTCATTTATGTCTTTAGTTGCCATTAAAGATGATTATATGTGACAATGGGCTCAACTGATTCTCTTGAGTATGATAAGTTTCTATTTCAAATCCTTCATTTGTGATTTCTTGCTATCAAAAATAAAATATCATGTTTAAAACCTCTCGCTTTGAAAAATAATCTTTCAAATTTCTATCTCATTTTTCTTCAAACAACATGTTTAACTGAAAGCTACCATAACATTATTATAATCAAAATCAAGATTGGAAAAATTTTTCTTATCCAATTTGTCAACATGTTATGAAGAAAAACTCAATCTATTTTACTCTAATGCACACTTGAATCTATTTCAAAGCATTGTTGAATAAAACTAAAAATGTTTTATTAAAAATATATTTGATTATCTCATATGTGTCATACACTTCTATGGAAATGACATTCACAATTTAATCAAATCATTTCATGAGAATCATGGTTTGCCCATATAGATCTTGTTTGTAACAAGTCTTGAAGTCCATACAATCATATCTTCCCATTTGTTACTTGTAAGCACTCATTAATATGTTTGTACTAGCCTACATATTATCATCTTCATATAATTGCATATTTGAATAGTTTGTTTTATTGCTTCCTTGGTTGTTTAACTTAATTGGCCAATAAATAGATTGCATGTATATTAGAAAATACTTGTCTACTTTATTTTTTTTCTACAACATTCTCTAAATCTATGAGTAGTATACCCTATATTGCCTCAAAGAGTTGAACTTACTTGAATCCAAACCCAAAAACACAACATTTCTGAAAATTTTCAGCCAAAAACCCAATTCTGGCATTCTGGAATTCACCAGATGGGCGGCCCCCTTAATTATACAAGGTGGACCCTTTAATGATTAAGGGGACTGGCCCCTAATTAAGGGGACCGGCCATCTGATGGTCGGGGTTACTGTTTTCTTTATCACTTTTTGACCCTTTTCACCCTATACTTCCCAAAATTCACAAACGTATTTTGTCCCATACTATCCTTCAAAATTTACCTTCCTAAACCACATTTCTCATACACTATAAATACCCTCTTCCTATCATTAATGCCATCACATCCAAACATGTCATCTCCCAACAACCAAAAACCTAAGGTTTCAAGAACCGCAAGGATCTCCGTCAAACCCGTTTGGAGGAGGAAACTTGATTCTTGTCACAACTCAAGTGATGTTGTTCCAAGTCAACCAACAACTAAACCTCAAACCCACACAAATGACTCATCTCACAACCTACCATCCACTCATGCCCTCATTAATGCTTCTTCATATGATGAGCATGCTCAATCCCAAAACAACAATCCCAATCTCTCAATCAATACTTCACATGTTGCTCATTCAACAAAAACACCATCCACTCATGAAGAACCTCTTCCACCCATATCATGTTTTCATGATTACCCAAGCTCAATCATGTCTCCACCACCAAGAGTACCACCACCACATCCTACTACCACACATGTCATTCCTATGTTGCATGTTCAATCCTTTACCCAAGACAACTATCATGCTCCTCCACCATCACCTTCCTCCGAACACTTGAAGTTCGTTGAGGAGCTAAAAGAGGCTCATGAGCTTAGTGCTCTTTTAGCATTACATCTTACTTAACGCAATTTGGATCCACCTCAATCAAGCTCACCATCATCACCACACAACATTAGCCAAATTGAGAAGCATGTTAACAATTGCCCTTGTTGCATCTTCCTCCAACAACAAACAATTGCATTGAATGAGCACTTTACTAGGATTGAGTATCTTCTTACTAGATCTCAACAAACACCATCACTTGAACAACATCAAAACCCTCAACCAACTTCAAATGCACCACCTTCAAGCTCTACATCTCCAAACTCACCAACATCCATGAAACCAAAAGTTTACCCCCATTAAGCCACCAACATGATCCCCATTTACCATTCTCACCCAAGCATTCTATATGCTTATGTTTCTTATTTTTCAAATAAAACACCTCAACCATTTTGGGATGCAAGAAAGTTTGATGACACTCTTTGTTGGCACAATAGGATATTCTACTTGGTTTAGAATTCTAGCATTATGGCTTATGTAACAATGATTATGTGGTTGACATAATCATTTTGAATTAATGAATGATTTTATATATGTTTCAAATTCTCTTTTGCCATGCTTATTATTAGTTGTTTATATGCTATATGTATTTGCTTGTGCCTCTAATATTTTTCTTGCAAGAATTCCATAGCTCGAACCCTTGGTGCCCTCAAACGAGGGGGAGCATACATCAAGGGGAGCTTTCATCTTATCGGCCTAAACCTTTTTGATTTTACAAAAAGGGGGAGAAGTGAATATAAACTCACTAAATACTTGTCTAAAAATTAATTTTTGGATTTAATGAGTTTAGGTTTTGTAATCATCAAAAAGGGGGAGATTGTTGATATAAATAATTGACTAAAAACGTTATTCATATCTTTCGATATCTCTATGTTTTGATAATCACAAAACGAAAACTCATCAAACCAAAGATCATGACGTAAACAAGTATTTAGTAGTAAATAATCACTTTTACCATCTAATCACTTAAGGTATGAATAAACAAAGTGTCTAATGCATTATAAGATCAAAGGGGTTTTTAATTAATCATTACAAAGTTTATTTAATTATATAAACATATTATATGTTTTTGAAAAACACTTTTGGTAATAAAGAAAAATGTTTTAACCATACTAAATATATGAATTCAAATTTTTAACCAAAATCAGTTAGTTTTTCACCAAATAAACTTTCCCCACTAAATGACAAAGTTTCTGGCCGTTACAGCTGGGCGGCCCCCTTAATTATAAGGGGCGGTCCCCTTAATTTTAAGGGGACCGGCCATGAATTAAGGGGACCGGCACGCTCCTGTACAGTAACTTTTGTCCCTATAAATACTGGGTCATTTCACAGATTTTCCTCACCTTTTTGCACTAAAAACTTTCTGATTCAAACCTCCATTTCTATCTTAAAAATCCTTTGATCATATAATCCATAAGTCTTTGTTTCCAAGTGATCGAAAGCTTCATCCACTCAAGTGCGAAGAGAAGAATACTTCTATCTATCAAGACTAGAAGTATTACAACTTAGTATCATCATGCTATCTAAGTTGTTTGATCATTTCATCTTGTTTATCATTCATTCTTTGGTAAATAAAGTGTATACATTGGTTAGATAGATTTAGATATAGGATCTAGATTTGTGGAAGGTGTGAAGTGGTACTAGAAGTGAAGAAGTAGAGGTGCATAGGATTAGTGGTAGAAGATATAAGAAGTGGTAGTATATTGTAGTAGAGATTAGTTGTGAAGACAAAGAAGTTGAAGCCTCAAAGTTGAGAAGACATTGAAGCCTAGAAGTTGTGAAGAAGTATAAATCTTGAAGTAGTGGATAAAACTAATTTGTGAAGGTGTGAAGAAGCAAGTGGTGTGAAGAAGATTGGTGTGAAGTAGATAGGTGTGAAGTAGAAAGGTGTAAAGAAGAATTGGTGTGAAGTAGATTGGTGTGAAGAAGTTGTGTAGAAGTTGTGATTAAGTTGTGAAGAAGTTGTGGTGTGTACATTGGTGTGTAAGGTTTTCTTTGCCATAAGGGAGGTTATTGATCTAGTGAAGAAAACTCTCGAGTTCGGTGCTCGGGGAGTGGAGTAGGGCAAGGAAGGTGTCCTTGTAGCCGAACCACTATAAATCCTTTGTCTCTCGGTTTGATCTTTCCATCTCTCACTCTTTATTTATTTACTTGTTAGCATTTCATATATAGTTATTATTGCTTGTGTTGTGCATATATTGATTTCACGTAAGGATCAAACTAGGCTTCATTCACAACATTAATTTTATACAAACTAGACCTCATCGGTGCGTTCATTTGGGAAAACAATGGCATTTGAGAAGCCGCGAGGATTCGGGGAAGAATAGTCCTTAAGGCGCTTAGGGGTGGGAGTTTCGGGCGTGCTTATATCGTGGTTGGATTAGAGGCTAGAGGGCGTGAGGTGATTATCTGAATCTTCTTCAAAAAGAGCCTCATCAAAATTGATGGCTATGCTAGATGGTTCGGGTGTTGGGAGAGATTGCTTTAGCCTATGCATTTCCCTTTCAGGTTCTGCATATGGCAAAACAAGATTTCTTACGGAACTACGACTCCTAGTGATTCTAAGGTTAGAAAGATCTTCATTTGCCATGATGGCGGATGGTAATGGTTACGAATAAAGGAACAAAGAAATAAGATAGACTAAAGAAAACCTAAAAATAAAAATAATAACCATACTAGAAAGGAATCTAGCAAGTAGACCTAATAAAAAGAAATCTTAACCTAGACAATAACTATTCCCCGGCAACGGCGCCAAAAACTTGATACGCGGGATTGCGCCCTCGCAACAGGTTTTACCTCTCAAGGGATCTTGAGAAGCTTGCAATCCTCGCCAGGCAGTGTACCTGATCGTTGTAGTATAGTATAGTGACAAGTACCCGGGGATTGATCGTTCAACTCAGGAATAGTGTCGCTAGGATTAGAAAGCCTACTAAACTAGGTCTAGAGGTGAGGGATCATTCTTTTTGTATTTTTTATATTTTATGAAAGCAAGTAAAATATCGGGTTTTGAAGGAGTGGGCGGAATTAGTTGCTAGTCAACTAACCCAATTAACTAAGATGCAATCAAGATAAAATAAAAATAAACGAAATTAAACTAATGTGGTGGAAACAATAATGAGAAAAGATGTGTTTACTTAGATTTCATTACTCCCTAGATATCTTTTACCGGTTGATTAGCTTGTTACAATTGCATGGATGACAGGTTATATTCCTTAATACTAGTCGTAGGGCCGTGTACAATATTCCCTAACTCTATAAGATCCTACTTCACTCCTATGTCGAGCCGACTAAAAGCTCCTAACATGGGATCATTAGAATTCACTTATGCATTAAATACAACCAAAAATCGTAGTACACCTCCGATCATGTTTCTTAAGACGTTCAAGCAAGTTACCAATGGAAGTCTGCCAGTTTTCTTAAGCCTAACATCGAATACAATCATCCACAACAATTATAAGCAAACAATCAACCAATAATCAACATCTAGGTTTCACTGCATCTAAGCAAACACAATAAAAACCTAGCCTAGCATGTTAAAAGAAAGACAAGCATAAGATAGAATCAAACAACACATAGACATATTGAATGATTATTGGAACACTTATCTTTATTGAAACATGGAAGAAATAAGGGTTTGAAACCCCTGCAATATGAAGAAAATTCGACCTAGGGTTTATGCTTCTAATGTTCCACACTTTGTTCCACCCTTTACAATGAAAAATTGGAAAAATATATGTTGGGTTTTGAGTTCTGCTGCTGAGTAAAACTGCTGCTATGATGAAACTGCTGCTAGAGTAAATGATTCTGCTGCTAATGACAAAGTGATGCTAAGGAAAATGCTGCTGAAGGAAACTACTGCTGAAGAGATAAGCATGTATTCGTAGTAGATAATTATAGAATAGATTGAATGTATATCTTATACGTCTAGAATATTCTTATCTTGATTAGAAAGTTATTGTAAACCTAGTAGGACTCCTTGGCCTATAAAAGGAGGATCCTAGGGTTAGATTATGTACGCATTGTTTAATTTTCGTTTACACTTCAAGGTTGTAAAACCCTAGCATTATTGAGTGCTCGTATTAATAATATTGAAGTATTGATAGAGAATTATTCTTCTTAAGTTAAGCTTTTACATTCCGCATTCAAGCTTAAGTATTTACTTTAAGTCAACTTCTATATAAGATCGTTTGCTCAACTGGGATCAACAAGTGGTATCAGAGCTTGTGATCTAGAAGTTGTAATCAAGAAGAAACTATTCTTTGCAAGTTTGTTGTTCCTAATCAACTGCTGAAGATGGGTGATGACACACATATGGTGACTGCTTCAAAGGTTCCAATGCTCAACCCTAGTGAATATGAGCTATGGAAGATGAGAATTCGACAATACATTCGCATGATTGACTTTAACATGTGGAATGTGATCATGAATGGTGACTCTTTACCAAAGAAAGGCCCTGATGGTTAAGATATACCAATCAAGTCTGCTGAAGAAAATTATGTAAGGAAGATAGAGATCAAAGCTCATAGTATTCTCTTGATGGGAATACCTAATGAGTTTCAGTTGGACTTTGAGAGTTGAAAGACTGCTAAAGAATTAATGGATGCTATTGAATTCAGGTTTGGAGGTAATGATGCTACCAAGTCAAGGAAGAATATGTTGAAGCATCAGTTTGAGAACTTTACTGCTGAAAGGAGAGAGAAGATTATTGGCACTTACAACAGGCTCAATCAACTTGTCAGTCATCTAAAGCTTGTTGGCTATGTGGTTCCACAAGAAGATGTGAATCTCAAGTTTCTCAGAAGTCTTGCACCAGAATGGAGTATGCACACTGTTGTTTGGAGGAATAAGCCTAACTTTGAAACCATGAAGTTGGAAAGCCTCTATAACAATTTAAGAGTGTATGAACCAGAATTATCTACTTCTTCTGCTTTTGGTTCACAAAATCTTGCCTTTGTATCTTCAAAGTCAAAGGGATCCAAAGAATCTCACACTACTGCTTATGGAGTATATACTGCTGATGGATCTGCTGCTAGTTCTCATGATAAAAACTCCACCAGTGATATGGCTTTATGTGCATTCTTGGCTGATCTAACATCAAGTATAAGGTCACAGGCACTTAATCAAGATCTGGATCACCTTGATCAAGATGATCTTGAATAGATGGATCTTAAATGGCAAATGGCCATGTTGACCTTAAGGGCTAGAAAATTCTGGAAAAGAACTGGAAAAGAGATCAAGTACAGACCTAAAGAAAATGTTGGCTTTGACAAGTCAAAGATAGAGTGTTACAATTGTAACAGGAAAGGTCACTTTGCCAGAGAATGTAGAGCTCCAAAGAAGAATGGTGAAGCATCAAAGAAGACTGAAGAGACAAAGAATACTACTACTGCATTGGTGTCTTGTGATGGATTGGGAGAGTATGATTGGAGTGATTTGGCTGATGAAGAACCAAATTATTCCTTGGTGGCTCAAGTCAAGCCTGAAGTGCATAACTTTGCACTTATGCCTTATTCATCATCATCTTCTGGATCTGACTTTGAGGTATCTAATGATTCTGATTTATCTGTGTGTTCTTTTAAGTCTTGTGCTGACACTATTGAAGAACTTAAGTCTAGGAATGAGAGTCTAAATAAAGAAGTTGAAAACCTAAAACTTGATAACTTAGGTTATAAAGTAGGTATTCAAAATGTTGAAAGAAGACTTGAGTACTTAAAAGAGTGTGAGATGGAATATGTAGATAGAATTAACCAACAAGATGTTGAGATTTTTAAGAAAAATAGTGAAATTGAGTTTCTTAAAAATAAATTAGAAGAAGCAGAAAAAGATAGAGATGAAGCTCTTGCTGAAAAAGAAAAACATATAGTAAGAGTAAACAAACAGCAATATGCTTCTGATTTGGTTAATAAACCTATTGAGAGTACAATAATGAGAAAAGGAAGTGGAATAGGTTACAATGAGGTTGCTCCTCCTGTTAAGAGTGCCTATGCACCACCAGGAAAAGAATTGTCCTTCATTAATGAGTTGAACATAGAAAAACCATTAGGTGAGTCTAGTACAAGTGTCTTAGAAACACCTAAGGTAGAGGGTAGAAAATTTCCTGATGCTCCCATTATTGAAGATTGGTACTCAGATAGTGATGAGGAACAAGAACAGGTTGAACTAGAACATAATGTAGTAAAGAAAGAAATTTCTGCTAAAATTGAAAAATTTGAACCTAAAATTGAACAAGTGAAGTTTGTGAAACCTGTGCTAGGTCAAGGTATCTCTAGGAGAATGGTTGAGTATAAAGAGGTTTCTAGAGAAAGAATGAATGGTTTCAATAATAAGCCTAGGGGTAATCAGAGAAACTTTAATAACCTAGTTTCAAACAAATTAGGTAGTGAGTTTCAATTAAGGAAAAAGGCTTGTTATAAGTGTGGTAGCTTTGAACATTTGATTAATAGCTGTCCTGACCACAAGAAACCTGTTTGGAATCAATACTCTAGGGTGAATCACAAATATGTTAATCAGAATACTCACCCTCATCCAAAAAGAAACATGATTCCTAGGGCTGTGTTGTTAAGATCTGGTGTAGCTAGATCAATTTATACTGCTAAATCAAATGGTGCTTTTAAAAATACAACTGGTTCTGTTGCTGGCTCTACTGCTAGTAAGCACTCTGCTGCTAGTAAGCTCTCTGCTGCTAGTAAGCAATCTGCTGCTAGTACAAAACTTTCTACTTCTGGGCCAAAAGTTTTATCAAATATAGTTGTTGGAAATCATTTTTATGCTGTTAAGGCCTCAGCTTGTTGGGTTTGGAAACCAAAATCAAATGGTACAAACAATGTTTCCAAAACCATCAGTGCATCAAGTGATTTAAAGAAATTTAACTATGTTGATGCACAAGGCAGATCCAAGTCAGTAATGGCTTGGGTCCCCAAGAGAAACTAATTTCTCTATTTTCATGTGCAGGGTAATCTACTGGATGAGCTTAAAGACATGGTTATAGTTGATAGTGGATGCTCTGGACATATGACAGGGGATGAGTCTCAGCTTGATGATTTTGAGGCTTTTGATGGTGGCTATGTTGCTTTTGGGAATGATCCAAAAGGTGGAAAGATTATTGGTAGAGGAACTTTAAAGACTGGGAATTTGGACTTTGAGAAGGTGTTTCTTGTGAAAGGGCTTAAGTTTAACCTCTTTAGTGTTTCACAAATGTGTGACAAAAGGAATTTTGTTCTTTTTACGGACACTGAATGTATGATCCTTTCTCCTGATTTTCAGTTGCCAAATGATAAATTTGTGCTATTGAAGGTCCCTAGAAATGAAAATATATACAGTGACCATATTAAGAACATAGTTCCCAAAAGAGCTTTAACTTGTCTAATTGCAAAAGCCACTGTTGATGAGTCCAAATTATGGCATAGAAGACTTGGGCATCTGAACTACAAAACAATGAACAAGTTGGTGAAAGGAAATCTTGTAAGAGGGATGCCCACTAAGTTGTTTGAAAACTGTGATACTTGTATTGCTTGTCAGAAGGGAAAACAACACAGAGTCTCATTCAAGTCAAAGACTGTGAATACAAATACAGAGCCCTTGCATTTGTTACACATGGATTTATTTGGGCCTGTTTTTGTGAAAAGTTTGAATAAGAAGTCATATTGCCTAGTTGTCACAGATGACTACAGCAGGTTCACTTGGGTGTTTTTCTTAGCCACTAAAGATGAAACCCCAGTTGTACTTAAAGAATTCATTACAAGAGTTGAAAACCTGCACAACCACAAAGTGAAGATTATAAGATGTGACAATGGTACTGAGTTCAAGAATAGTGTGATGAACCAATTCTGTGTGGGAAAAGGCATTTTAAGACAGTATAGTGTTGCAAGAACTCCACAGCATAATGGTGTTGCAGAGAGAAGAAATAGGACACTTATTGAGGCTGCAAGAACAATGTTAGCTGATTCTAAACTACCTATACCTTTTTGGGCTGAAGCTGTAAACACTGCATGTTTTGTGCAGAACAGGAGTAAGGTAGTGAAGCCTCACAACAAAACTCCATATGAGCTCTTTCATGGAAAGAAACCAATGATTGATTTTCTTAAGCCATTTGGATGTCCTGTCACTATTTTGAACACTAAAGATTAGTTAGGCAAGTTTGAAGAGAAAGCTGATGAAGGGAATTTGGTTGGTTACTCTGTACATAGTAAAGCTTTCAAAGTATATAACAAGAGAACCAAACATGTAGAGGAGAATTTACATATCAAGTTTAGTGAGAACACATCTAATGCTGCAGGAAAAGGACCTGAATGGATGTTTGACGTTGACATCCTAACCAAGACAATGAATTATGTACCTGTTATTGCTAGTGTTGACACTAACAAACCACAAGAAGACATTGTTTTGATTGAGAAACTGAAGGTTGGTCCTACTTTCATACCTTTACAGCAAAATCAAGATACACAAGAAGATGATGTTACTCCAGAGAAACCTAAGGAAGCTCAAGCAGATGTTGTAACTCCTATTGATGCAGAAAAGATACCCAATGAAGCTCCAAAAGAAGTTGTTGCTGACTCTCTAATTAGACCAGAAGACTCTACTGCTGACTCAGAAGACTCTACTGCTGACTCAGAAGACTCTACTGCTAGACCAAAACAAGCAACTACTACTTCTATCTATTCTGCTGCTAAGCCTACTCACTTTGCTTCTACATCACAGTTTCCTTCTTTGGGCACTCAGGATAGACCTTTTGATGATACAAACTATCCTGAAGATCCAAATATGCCTCCTCTAGAGAATATCTATGATGACACAGATGATGAAGCTCTTGATGGTAAATTATTTGGAGCTGAAGTAGACTATACTAATTTGGAACTCAATATTCCTGTTAGTCCCACTACTACTACAAGAGTTCACAAGAATCATCCAAAAGAACAAATTCTAAGTGATCCTCAATCATCTGTACAAACAAGGAAAATGACTAAAGAACTTCATGATCTTCAACATCAAAGTTTCTTTGCAAGATCTCTGCATCAAAGAAACAGTCATAAAGATCTACAAAATTTCTTGTTTGTCTGCTTTCTATCTCAAATTGAACCCAAGAACACTTACAAAGCCCTACAAGAAGCTAGTTGGGTGGAAGCAATGCAAGATGAGCTTCTGCAATTTAAGCTACAAGAAGTATGGACTTTGGTTGATTTGCCAAATGGAAAAAGAGTTATTGGTACTAAATGGGTTTTCAGATGTAAAAGAGATGAAAGAGGGATAGTCATCAGAAATAAAGCTAGATTAGTAGCTCAAGGATACACACAATAAGAGGGACTTGACTATGATGAGGTATTTGCACCAGTGGCAAGGATAGAAGCCATTAGACTATTCTTGGCTTATGGTTCATTCAAAGATTTTGTGGTGTATCAGATGGATGTAAAGAGTGCTTTCCTTTATGGGACCATTACAGAAGAAGTTTATGTGTCTCAACCACCAGGTTTTGAGGACCCTGATTATCCTGACAAAGTTTACAAGGTGAATAGAGCAATGTATGGACTACATCAAGCTCCCAGAGCTTGGTATGATACCTTGTCAACATATTTGTTGGACTCTGGGTTCAGTAGAGGAAAGATTGACAAGACTTTGTTTCTCAAAAGACAAAAAGATGATATTTTTCTGGTACAAATCTATGTTGATGACATCATCTTTGGTTCTACAAATAGAGCAATGTGTGTTGATTTTGAGAAGCTTATGAAGGATAAGTTTGCAATGAGTTCAATGGGAGAACTCAACTTCTTCTTGGGACTACAGGTGGTTCAAAAAAAAGATGGCATATTTATCAGTCAGGATAAGTATGTAAATGACATCTTGAAGAAGTTTAGATTTGAAGATGCTAAGCCTGCTAAGACAACCATGGATACCAACAAACCTTTTTTGAAGGATGAAAATGGAAAAGAAGTAGATGTTCACTTGTACAGGTCTATGATTGGCTCATTGATGTATCTTACAGCATCAAGGCCTGATATCATGTTTGCTGTATGTGCCTGTGCAAGATTCCAAGTTTGTTCCAAAGAATCACATCTCAATGCAGTGAAGAGGATTTTTAGATATTTAAGGCATCAACCTAACTTGGGCCTATGGTATCCTAAGGATTCACCTTTTGATTTGGTGGCATATTCAGATAGTGACTATGCTGGTGCTTGCTTGGATAGAAAGTCTACAACTGGAGGTTGTCAATTTCTGGGAAATAGATTGGTGTCATGGCAATGCAAGAAACAAATAGTGGTTGCAAATTCTACAACTGAAGCTGAGTATGTGGCTGCTTCAAGTTGCTGTGGTCAAGTGCTATGGATGCAAAATCAACTACTGGATTATGGGTACAATTTCATGAACACCAAAATTCATATTGATAACAACAGCACACTTTGCATAATTAAAAATGTTGTTTTTCATTCAAAAACAAAACATATTGAGATAAGACATCATTTCATAAGGGATTGCTATGAAAAGAAGTTAATTCAAATTGTCAAAATTCATACTGATAACAACGTTGCTGATCTTCTCACTAAACACTTTGATGTAGGACGATTTCAATTCTTAATTGCAAACATTGGTATGATTAATCTTTGAAAAACTTATCTCTTATTGTTTTTGTAAAAAGTGTAAAGGTCTTGTGCTGATTGTTCATCTGTTTCTGCTGCTTCTTAAGAAGCAAGTGATTAAGCTGCAATGTACTCTACTGCTATTTTACTCTACTGCTAGTATACTTTGTGGTGTTTGGACTAACATTTTGCAGGATAAGTTGAAAATTGATGATTTGCAAGAATATTAAACAGAAATTCAAAGGATTTCATTCATCAATCACAAGAGTACATTCAACAAAAGAGAACATCCACATCATGTTCTGAAATAACAAAAGACTGCTACATCACAACCTAAAAGAAAAAGACTTAATACATCATTTTCTAGGGCATGGAAGTCCAAGTACAATCTTCCTCTCCTTCGGAAGTGGAGGGTTTGCTTTTCTTGTCTTGGTGGATGTCTTGGATCTTGGCCTTGATGATGATGGTCTTTCTGGAGTGGATGGTGGATTGAAGTCTGGTTCATCCTCATCTGATGATGTGTAGATGAAGGGGGAAACAAGCTCCTTGGGAGATGGTGGTCTGATTGGGATCCAAGCAGGGTCTTCTGATGATTCTGAAGACGATGGAGACTTAGGGGACATCACCTCTTTACCCCTCGAAGTACTTGGGGTTTAATTCAAATGTAGGAGATCTTTGAAGACTGGAAGGTCATGCTTCCTCTTTCTGGCTTGCTCCTTGGTTCTACAACCATCATGAGGAGGACGGAATGGAGGGACATATGTTTCAAAAGGAGATTCATCTTCCGAAGAAGAATCGGATGAGATATTGATTATTTCGGGTGAAGATTTCATTGTGATTGGACGAATTGATTTGGGTGATTGAAAGAGTTGATTGTGTGATTGGCGTTTCTGATTGTAATTAGGGTTTGATTTTGGTGATTTAGGTAAAAGATTGTGTCCGGTTTTATAGGGATTTTGGTGTATCAAGCGCATTAATTGTTATGGGTTATTGAATTTTTGACCAAGTTTGAATAGTCAACTCTGCTGCTGGCTTCTTTTCACTCTGCCGGTAGTTGTTTTATTCTGCTGCTAGTTGTGGATGACTGGGTTATGCTGCTACGGTTGTAAGTGAGACGGTGGTATGTGTAACTTCTATCAATCAGTTTAAAACCTAATTAATCTTCATAATTGGTTTCTACACGCTCCCAATTGAAGTTATCACAAACCCTAACACTCCATTATTGTCAAAAATCAATTATCCCCAATTTCCCTAAACCCTAATTCATGGATTGTGTACGTACCTGGGCAGAGCAACACAATAGTGTGGTAGTGTTAGATGAAGAGTTGGTTCCTGAAGGTCTCACAGATATGGTTAAATTTTTGAATGCTACTTCTCTTAGGTATGCACTCACTGTGAATCCTACTATATATGTTTCCTACATCAAACAGTTTTGGCTTACTGCTAAAGTCAAATCTATGAATGGAAAAAAATATGTCAGTGCTTTGGTAGATAGGCAAAAGGTTCGTATCACTGAATCATCTATAAGGGAATCTCTTCTCTTAAATGATGAAACAGAGACTACTTGCCTTGCTAATTCTGCTATTTTTGCTGGTTTAAAAACTTTGGGGTTTGAGGGCAAGCATAACAATTTAAAATTTAAAAAAGCTCTCCTCTGTCCTCAATACAAGTTTTTGGTACACCTTCTCCTTCATTGTTTGAGTCCTAAAACTTCTGGGTGGCATGAGTTTAGTACTACTCTTGCTTCTGCAATGGTATGCTTAAGCACAGGTCAACCATTTAATTTTTCAAATATGATTTTGGAGGGAATTGCTAAAAGTGTTAAAGAGTCTGGTTCTTATTTGCTTTATCCAAGATTTCTACAACTCTTTATTGTTGACCAACTTACTGATTTTAGATCCCATGCTGGTTATTATGAAGCTCCAAGATTGATTTCAAAAACTCACTTTCTTGGTTAAGCATGGAAAAAGTTTTTCAGGCACACATACAAATCTTACACCTTATATGGTGCAACTTGTGCAAAATATTCAGGGTGAAGGATCAGGAAATCCCACTGATTCCCATCACACACCCAATTTTTCTGCATCTGCCACACAACCTAAAATACACTATACCCGTAGGAAAACCAAAAAGAACACTGATCTACCTCAGGATAGTGTTATTATGGCTGTACCAGATGAGGCTGTCCTAGTTGATGGAGGGGACATGTTGGTGAGGGCTGTCACTACTGCTTCTAGCTTAGCAGCAGAGCAGGATAGTGATAACATAAATAAGACCCAATCCAAGGCAACATCTAGAGAAAAGGATTCTTCTGACTCTACTTCTCAGGATGGTAACCCTAGCCAAATGGAAAATATAGGGGGCTCAGATGATCAAACTAGGTTTGATACTGAGTTTATGTCCCAAGATTCACCTCTCGGACCAGGTTACACAGGTCGAAGTGATGAGGACAGGCCAGTGACCAATGAATTGACGGAAAATCTTGTACATGATGACAATGTACATGATTCACCTCTCGGACCAGGTAACACAGGTCGAAGTGATGAGACTACTATGCAACTCATTAAGGAATTGACGGTTACTTGTACCAATTTGGGGTTGAAGTGTACTACTTCGGAAGATAAGGTTCTTACTCTGTCTACAGTTGTTGCAAGTCAAGGCAAGATTATCACAACATTGAAGAAACAGATTAAGAAATTGAAGAAATCAAGAACTTCAACCTCATTGAAAAGGCTAAAGAAGGTGGGCACTTCTCAAATTATTAGTTCACCTGAACTTTCTACTCATTTGGAAGAGGATGCTTCCAAACAAAGGAGGAATGAAGATGTAATGAGTTCAGGGGAGGCAAATATGAAGAGGGTTGAAAGTGCTCAAGTTATGAATGAAGAAATGGCTTCAGGGGAGGTTCCAGTGATTGGAGACATGGATGTGGAAAGTCCTCAGGATGTTGAAAATTTTGTGGTTGCTGATCAATCAGGGAATGAAGTTGTAATGGAAAAAGTGATTGCTACTCATGAAAAGGTGGTGGAAAAACTCAAGACTTTGGAGCCTGAGCAATTAGTAAAGGCAACAGGGTTGATGGGTGAAGCTTTAAAGAATTTGGGGGATTCAATTGTGAAAGAGCTTGAAAATGCTGCTATTGCTGACAAGACTAATGACTCTACTGCTGTTCATAATTCTGCTGATAAGGATCCTGCTGATTCTGCTGCTAATGGAAAAGTGACTTCTGCTGATGCACAAGACTCTGCTGCTGGGTCTAGTGATAATGCTGCTGCTGAAGCAATGGTTTTTTTAAGTAAGAAGACTTCAGAAGTTCCATGTGAATCATCTTCAAAACATACACCACTACCAACACCATCACTACCACAACAACCTACAATAACAACCACATCATCAACACCAAGTTTACCTCTAAAAGGAGTTGTATTCAGAGAACCTGCTGCTCAACCAAAGAAGATAGTATCATCATCTACTGACAAAGGAAAGGGCAAGCAAGTTGCAGAACCTCAATGGATGTATAAGGGGTTTGACTACTCTGTACTACCTTTTCATCTGTGGCCTAAGGAACTACAACTTAAATATGACTCAGCTGCTGCTTTGAAAGAACAAGAGATGATTGATCAAGAAGAACTACAGCTGGCTCAGAAAGAAAAGGAAAAGATTGAAAAGGAGACAGAAGATTTAAGGAGGTATGAGGAATGGGTGGATGAGAAGATAAGAATAGAGGCTGATATTGAACTCAACAAGATGATCAAGATTGAGGATAATGAAGATCCAACTTTTGATGTGAGATCTTGGGTAAGTAAGTTCACAGCTAAGAAAAAGAAAGAAGATGTTGCTACTAGAAAGAAGAAAAAGGTACTTAGAGGTCCAACTCCATTACAAAAGAGAAAAGAGTATGAAAGATATCAGAAGAATATGAAAGGATGGAAATTGGTGCAGTTAAAACCTAAGTCTGATCAAGAGGTTTATGACTTGTATCAAGTGGCTAAAAGACAAACATATACTTTTTATCCTATGGGTTGTGTTGAAGACTTGGAACATATTGCTCAGATGAATAAGAAGTTGGTACCTGAAAAAGTAGCAGAATTAGAGCATGTTCAAGAAGCAGATGTTGTTAAGCAGCTTGATGATGCAGTTAATACTACTTCTTCTGTGCAAAGTAGTAAAAGAAAAGGTGTAGTTCATAAATCTTTTGCAAAGAAGAGGAAAACAGGGGAAGAAAGCAGTTCTAAGCCAGAAGGAGATGAGTTTAAGAATGATTGTGATCATATTCCTCCTGAGCATTTAAAAGAACAATTGAAGGTCTACACTATGGTTGGCAAGATGGAAGATCCTGAAGTAGTGGATGCCATACCAATAGGAATCAAATATCCTATTATCAAAGTAACTACAGGATATGATACTAACATTGGAGCATTTCATGATGTTTAGAGATCTGATGGTAAGACTCACAGGTTTCTTAGATTTCAACAGATGCTACACTACTTTGATAGAGAGGATGTTGATGACTTGTGGAAGTTGTACAAAGCAAAGTTTGGAGCTGAGAAGTTTGATGGTAAAAAGTATGAGAAAGATCAAATTGATCATATCATAACTATATCTGATACTGTTTTGTGGAGAGCTCTAAAACTTATGTATGAACCTTCAATGGATGATTCTGAGTGGATAGAGATAGTACAATACAAAGTAAGAAAATGGAGACTCTTTCAAGATTCTGGAGTTCATATGCTAGAAATTGGACCAATTACTTTGTATATGCTAGCTGAAAAGGATTACCCAGTGGTAAGATACTGGAATACTGTCAATCAGATGGTTAATGGTGCTGGATTACTCAATTTGCAGAAAGACTATGATACTGATGATCAAGCATTCAATTTGCTGTCAAAGTATAAGAAGATACTTGATCAACAGACATCTCAAGACTTGAGTGTTTAGAAGCATCCTCCTGGTGTTTAGATGAGTTTTGAAGAAACTTAATGATTTAGAAATAAATATTAAGTTTAGGGGAGGATTGTTGGGTTTTGAGTTCTGCTGCTGAGTAAAACTGCTGCTAGAGTAAATGATTCTGCTGCTGATGACAAAGTGCTGCTAAGGAAAATGCTGCTGAAGGAAACTACTGCTGAAGAGATAAGCATGTATTCGTAGTAGATAATTATAGAATAGATTGAATGTATATCTTATACGTCTAGAATATTCTTATCTTGATTAGAAAGTTATTGTAAACCTAGTAGGACTCCTTGGCCTATAAAAGGAGGATCCTAGGGTTAGATTATGTACACATTGTTTAATTTTCGTTTACACTTCAAGGTTGTAAAACCCTAGCATTATTGAGTGCTCGTATTAATAATATTGAAGTGTTGATAGAGAATTATTCTTCTTAAGTTAAGCTTTTACATTCCGCATTCAAGCTTAAGTATTTACTTTAAGTCAACTTCTATATAAAATCGTTTGCTCAACTGGGATCAACAATATATATAGATAAAACATCCTGACGGCGTCATGTATTAGCTTCTGACGCCGTCAACTCACCACCAAGTTAAGAGTCGTATTGCCTAGATCCAGTCTTGACGCCTTCTTCTAGAAATATACTCTGGGCCGTCACATGTAACCTGACCCTGCCGGCCTTGGTGACGCCGTCAGGTTATTAACACTGAAAATGTTCTGGGCCGTCACGTTACAATATCCACTTCCACCTCTTTTGCCACTCTTGACGTCGTCATGTATGAAGCCTTGACGTCGTCAGGTACTATTCCCAGCAAGGAATTTGAGACTTTGCTGTTTTCTTAACTTTTATGCTCCAAAAACGTCCAAAATGCTTCCTTTTCCATATTTCTCCTCAAAAGTACCTAAAATGACAAAAGGAACGATTTAGGGCAGTAATTGATCAAATAATCACGAATTCGGGCTTAAATGACCCCTTAAAAGCGGTACACTTTTCGTCTCATCAACAACCTATACAGGTGGTCAAGGTAAGTTCTGACATTAAATTGCGAATTGAAAAGAGATCAATTCTTCTCTTCCACCACCCTACGAGTAATCTTAAAGGAAACGATTTCGGTTAACGAATTGATACCAAAAATATTTCCAAAAGTTTTTTCACACACACCCAAAAAGCCAAAAACATTTTGTTTTCTGTTAATAATTACATAAAATACATTGTCGATAACCAAGGCTGAATACCTACCAACTGAGGGTATGAACATTAATAAGTTCTCAAACTAAAGATAAAAGCTTGCCTTTGTATCCTTGTGATTATTGGTTTAAGTTCACTGTTGTTTTGCCTCAGTCTTGTTTTAATTGACTTTGTTTTTAGTGCATGCGCACTCGTTCACAATCAAGGCATAATCATCAGAAAAACGTACACGAGTTACGTACAGTTATTGAAAAACCCAAAATAAAAATGGACGAGCCCCTACCACCCCCACTTGACCCTCCCAAGGATGAGACAGCTCCCGATCTCCAAACGATGGAGGTGTTGTGTTAACCTACCATGCACGGAAGAGGTGGACCCATTGCACCACTCACTATTGAGGCCACGGACTTTGGACTCAAGCACCACATGATCCAGCAAGTCCAAAGTTTGTGCCAATTCCACGGATTGCTGGGTGACGATGCTAACAAGCATCTCGACAAATTTTTAACTGTCACCCAGAGCATGAAACAAAACGGCGTCACCGAAGACGGCCTTCGTCTGTATATCTTGCCCTAATCTCTCACTCATCATGCGACTGCCTGGTTCGATCGTCTTCCAAAGAATTCGATCCACACTTTTGATGAGATGGTTACCAAATTCTTGGCAAAATACTTTCCAACATCCATGGTAACTAAACTGAGGAATGATATCAGCAACTTCAGACAGCTTCCCGACGAATCCTTATTTGAGGCATGGGAACGCTATAAACTCGCAATTGATCGATGTCTAAATCATAATATGCTTCTTGTCACCATTATAGACACCTTCTACAATGGTTTGACACTTCATCACCGTGACACCATCAATGTTGCTGATGGGGGTACCTTTATGAAAAGGACCCCTGAAGAGTGCTATGATTTGATCGAAAACATGACTGCCCATCACAATTTTTGGGATTCCTCAGCTGAGAGCAATGACTCATGTAAATCAGTCACTCCAGCAAACAATGATATAGCTGTCCTTGCTAAAAAGCTTGATAATTTGTCTACTGCAGTTTTACGTATCCATCAGTCAAATCAAAATCATCATGTCAAAGTTGTCAACCCAAGTTGTGAAACTTGTGGTGGTCCCCACCCGTACACTGAGTGCCCAGCCTCCGGTGGCTTCGCTCATGAAAATGTGTACGCAGCTCAAGGTTCCTATAACGCAGGAGGTAATTCTTACCAACCATAAGGGGACTGAATCCTTTTGAGCTATCGTTCCAATAACTACCTTGGACCACCCGGGTTTAATCAAGCTTAGAATCAGAATGCTCAAAACAGGAACCAAAATTTTAATCAAAACCGAATGAACCAAGGTTTTCAAAACCAAGGGAATTTCAATTCCGGTCAAAACCAGGCATTTCAAAATCAAAACTAAGGAAATTTTAACCGTAATCAAGGTCATTTTAATCAGGGTAATAATTTCCAACAGGATAATTTTCAACAAGGAAACAATTTTCAGGGTCATAACAATCAACATTAGGGAAATTTTCAAAACAACCGTGCTCAAAATTTTCCTAACCAAACTCAAGCCGTTGTTCCAACTGGACCATCATCCGATGAGTTGTTGAAACAGTTTATGAAATCCCAAGAAGTAATGAACAAATTGTTGGTCAGCCAAATTTCCGAACTCAAGAAGTCTTTAAATGATCGACCCTCGGGCTCAAGTACACTACCGAGCAACACGATCGCTAACCCGAGGGGCGATGTAAAGGCGATCACAACCAGAAGTGGATTTTCTTATAAAGGACCCACGGCTCCGTCTACCTCTTCTCCTACTCAGGTAGAGGAACGTGAAACTGAGGCTACAATGGACACGGTACTTCCTACTAACCACGGAAATACCAATGACGTCCCTCCTCTAGTTATCCCGGTCCCGACCCCTAAAACAAGGGTCGAATTTGAACCTCCCGAGACTCCAGTTGAAAATCCGAAACCCAACCCGAAACCTTTAATTCCATATCCCTCACGTTTGCAAGATCAAAAGCTCCGCGAAAAAGCAAACCATCAAATGGAAAAATTCTTCCAAATTTTTCAAGATTTACACTTTGATATCAGCTTCGTGGATGCTATTCTCTTAATGCCCAAGTTTGCCTCAACAATCAAAAACCTATTAAGTAATAAGGAAAAACTGTTCGAGATGGCAAAAACTCCCCTCAATGAAAACTGCTCTGCGGTTCTATTGAAACAGCTTCCCGAAAAGCTGGGAGATCCCGGGAAATTCCTCATTCCATGCATATTCCCAGGAATGGTTGAATGCTACACCTTGGCCGATCTTGGTGCCAGCATCAACCTGATGCCTTATTTAGTATGGAAGAATCTCTCTCTTCCGGAACTCACTCCCACCTGCATGACTCTTGAGCTTGCAGATCATTCAATATCTCGTCCCCTCGGTATTGCCGAGGACGTATTTGTAAAAGTGGAGAAGTTCCATTTTCTAGCAGACTTCGTGATTGTTGATTTTGATGCGGATCCAAGGGTTCCTTTCATTCTTGGAAGAGGATTCCTTAGGACGGGTCGTGCTTTGATCGATGTATTCGATGAGGAAATCAAATTACGTGTTGGTTCTGAAGCAATAACTTTCAACCTTGATCAGACCTCGGGATACTCCTCAAACTATGATTCTAAATCAGTTAACCGCATCGATGTCATCGATGTTGCTATAGAGGAGTACTCTCAAGAAATTATTGGTTTTACTGATGATTCTTCGAGTGGCAATCCCACTCCCTCCTCTCAACCTATCATTGCCAATTCTTCTCCTTCCCTCACTTCGTTTGAAGGAAGTGACTTCATCCTGGAGGAAATAGAGGCCTTTCTCAGAAGAGATTCAATTCCCGAGGGGATTAATAACCAAGAGATTGACCCGGAAAGGGATATGCTTCTCCTTGAGAAGTTACTGAACGAAGATCCCTCTCCTCCTCCCGTTCTTTCACATACACTTCATAAAGAGGAAATCAAAAATGTTGAGAAAACTGATGATTTTCCTGAGGTCGAGCTTAAGGAATTGCCTCCTCATCTTGAATATGCATTCCTGGATGGTGATGATAAATTACCGGTCATAATTGCTAAAGACTTAAAAGATGAGGAGAAAACTGCTCTTATAAAGGTCTTGAAATCCCACAAGCAAGCAACTGCATGGAAACTCTCCGATATCAAGGGTATTAACCATGAATTTTGTACTCATAAGATCTTATTGGAGGATGATTTCAAGCTGGTAGTTCAACAACAGAGACGGGTTAATCCCAAAATTCATGAGGTTATCAAATAAGAGGTTCTCAAACTTCTTGATGCCGGATATTTACCCTATCTCTGATAGTCCTTGGGTTAGTCCCATCCATTGTGTTCCAAAAAAGGGTGGAATTACTGTTGTCACAAATGATGAAAACGAGTTGATTCTAACTCAATTGGTTACGGGATGGCGTGTGTGCATTGACTATCGAAAATTAAATGACGCTACCCGAAAAGACCACTTTCCTCTACCCTTCATGGACCAAATGCTTGAGAGATTGGCAGGAAACAAATACTATTGTTTCCTTGACGGTTTCTCGGGTTACTTTCAGATTCCCATTGATCTGCAGGATCAAGAAAAGACCACCTTCACGTGCCCCTACAGAACTTTTGCCTATAGACGTATGCCTTTCGGCTTATGTAATGCTCCAGGCACGTTCCAAAGGTGCATGATGGCCATATTCCACGACATGATCGGGAAAACCATGGAGGTCTTTATGGATGACTTCTCGGTCATTGGGGATTCTTTCCAATCTTGTCTCTCCCATTTGGAAAACATGCTGAAACGTTGCAAAGAAACAAATTTGTGTCTAAATTGGGAGAAGAGCCATTTTATGGTCAAAGAGGGCATTGTCCTCGGCCATAAGATTTTCAAATGTGGAATTGAGGTTGATAGAGCTAAGGTTGATGTTATAGCTAAACTGCCTCCACCCACTACTGTCAAAGGTGTCAGAATTTTTCTCGGGCATGCCGGCTTCTATCGGAGATTTATTCAAGATTTCTCCAAAATAGCCCGGCCTATGACCCATTTTCTTGAAAAAGATGCTCCTTTCATCTTCTCACCTGAGTGCATTGAAGCTTTTCAAACTTTGAAGAAAAAGCTTACAGAGGCACCCATTCTTGTTGCCCCCGATTGGGACCTGCCCTTTGAACTTATGTGCGATGCTAGTAACTTTGCAATAGGTGCAATCCTGGGGCAACGAAAAACCAAACACTTTCAGCCTATACACTATGCCAGTAAAACTATGACTGAAGCTCAAACTCACTATACCACTACGGAAAAAGAACTCTTAGCCGTGGTGTATGCCTTTGAGAAGTTTCGGCCATACTTAATCTTGACAAAGTGCATAGTGTATACGGACCACTCGGCTCTGAAATATCTCTTTGCCAAACAAGATGTAAAGCCGAGATTGCTCTGATGGGTTCTCCTCCTGCAAGAATTTGATATCATTATACGTGATAAAAAAGGAGCTGAGAACCTAGCGGCTGATCATCTATCCCGACTAGAGAACCCTCACCAAGATATCCTCGAGAAATAGGAAATTAATGAAACGTTTCCTCTCGAAACACTCAATGTGATCTCTTCTCGTGGTGATTCCACTACCCCATGGTTTGCAGACTTTGCAAATTACCATGCGGGTAACTTGGTTGTCAAAGGGATGTCATCCCAACAGAAGAAAAAGTTCTTCAAGATGTTAACCACTACTTCTGGGACGACCCCTATCTTTTCAAAATCTGTGCGGATTAAGTCATCCGGTGTGTCCATGGCCAAGAAGCCATGGATATTCTGAAAGCTTGTCATGATGGACCCACGGGGGGACATCATAGTCCCAACTACAGCGCCAAAAAGGTGTTTGATTCCGGGTTCTACTGGCCCACAATCTACAAAGATGCTCATGAGTTTGTCAAAACCTGTGACGCTTGTCAGCGTCACGGGAATATTTCTAAGAAGGATGAGATGCCTCAAAATTCCATCCAAGTCTATGAAATCTTTGACATCTGGGGCATTGATTTTATGGTTCCATTCCCGTCTTCACTAGGGAATAAGTATATACTCGTGGCCATCGATTATCTGTCCAAATGGGTTGAAGCAAAAGCTTTACCCACCAATGACGCCCGAGTTGTTGTGAAATTTTTGAAAGCTCTTTTTGCCAGGTTCGGAACACCACGTGCCATCATCAGTGATCGTGGTACGCACTTTTGCAATGATCAATTTGCAAGAGTAATGCAGAAGTACGGTGTCACTCGCCATCTTTCCACTGCGTACCAACCCCAAACAAGTGGGCAGGTGGAAGTTTCCAATCGTGGCATTAAAAGAATTCTAGAGAGGACAGTAGGAGAAAACCGTGACTCTTGGTCGGATAAACTGGATGATTGATTGATGCTAAACCACCTAACTTATATTGACCAAATAATGGTCAACAAAGTCAAATAGCCTAGGTCAATGCTCCGGGTAATATAAGGTATCACCAGGTCGTTAAGTCCCGTTGAAGTGTGAATTGTAACTTTAGTGTATTCGTGATCGGGTAATTATTCACAGAAAAGGGTTATGATCATAATTATTTGGAAATTATTAACAAATATAGCTTAGGAAAGCTACGTGATTGATTACGGGAATTTAGATTACGAAGATTTGAGCTAAAAACTAAAAACGTACGTTTTAATTTAAAAAACGTATACAGACGCACAAAACAAAAAGTACAACTGAAGGACGGGAAGGGTTAAAAGTGTAAAATTGATATTTTTACAATCCTAATAATTAAAGAAGATTTTAAGAAAAATAAAAATTATTTTTACACTATTTAATTATTTATTATTAATTAATTACTAATTATCTATTTAATACTAATTAAACTAATTAGAATTATTAAAAAATACTAAAAAGACCTAGAAAATTAAGAAAAATTTTATAAATCTAATTAACCATCATGGGAATCCTAAAAAATTATAAAAAGTTAATTTTATGTATTTTTAAGCTAATTAATTAATTATTAATCGAATTACTATTTAATTACTAATTAAACTAATTATATTATAAAAAATAGAGAATGAACAGTAAAAATTCTAGAAAAATTTATAAAAATGTTTTAACTAAAATAAAAGCTAGAAAAATTATAAAAACTAGGTTATACTATATAAAATCTAATTATGCTATTTAATTGATTAATATTAATTAAAACTAAATTAAACTAAAATTAATTAGAAAAACCACTAAAAGACAAAATAAAAATCTGGAAAAATTTATAAAATTATTTTAACCTAAAATAGAATTTCTAAAAATATAAAAGTGATATATTACTTAAAAATAAATTAAAAAGAAAAATAAATTGATAAATCCTATTAAATAGAAGCTATCACTATTTTTAAAATTGGTTTTTTGGATTTTTTTTCTTTTTCTAAACTAATTATAAACTAAAAACAGCTACTTTTAATAAAGACACTTTTATTTTAACCCAAAGAATAAGCACTTGAAGTGCTTATTACACCCACAGTTGACTTTTGTTGACTGTGGAGTATTTTTAGCTCAAATGGTGAGGTGTGGGGTCCACAATGATTGAGTATGGTTTCTCTGAGTCCAATGAACAATAATAAGCAGATATTAAACAACAATGTGGCCTGATTACACCCAAAAAGCTCAAATAAGCACTTTGCTTATTGGTATTCTGATGCAGTTGTGGGACAAAGTTTAGGGCCAAAAACAGGTGGGGTCCACAAGCTTAGGGGTCAAACAAAGAGTTCAAAATCACTCCCTGGTAGGAGGGGGTTGAGGGGAACCAAAAACAATGGCCTTGGACCACTGTAGTGGCCACAAACCACCACAAAAGGTGGTGGTGTGCAGCTGAGCTGCTGAGACAGAACAGAAGTGATGCCCTGCAGCCTACTTCAAGGGGCTGTGGGGCCCTCAAATAAAATCACAAAAATCAACTGAAGCTGGAACTTTAGATGAGCTTGTAGACTACAAAATCTCAAAAGCTTAAGTTCTAAGTCTCAATACACAAATCCCTAAAAATCTTGGAACTTTTGAGAAAAACTGATAAATGCAATTTGACTTTTGCTAAAAACTTGAAATGTTGACTTTTATGAAATTTGATCTCTTTCTACTGATTCATGCTCATGTTTTAAGCTAAAAGGGACCTGAATCCAGCAAGCTCAACAAGTTTTGAAGTTAAAAATTGGATTGTGCTTCCTAAAAATCACAACAGTGGGCAGTGAAGTAAGATTAAAACTAAATTTGACTTTTAAACTAACCAACCACTGATTTATTGCTTTTGATGAACTATTATGACTTAAAGAAACATGTCTAGACAAGTCTTTTCCACTGATCACCACAAGTACTAGGCTAAAGAAACAAATCCAAACACTACTTAAATCCAAATGTTACACTAATTAATGAAGCAATCTACTTTCAAATTCCAATTTTAAACTCTAACTAGTTCTAATAACTATAAATGAAACTGTTTTAACACTAAAATGCAACAAAAACTATCCTGAACTTAGAATCATAAGTAATGCAAATTTTATTAAAAAAAATGAAACAGCTTACAAAAGATTTCATTCCAGCATGAAAAGGAATGTTTCACTCAGCTTGCCTATCTTTAGGATAGGCAGAGGTCTTCCATTAGCTACCTCAACTTATCCATAGCTCCATAAATGCCCCTCCTTTGACCTGCATTGACCTGTTAGAAGTTGATACAATTTTTTGTACTATTCTGATTTTATGGTCTCTAGAAGCTATAACAAGCTTATGGGAGCTTAAGTGATCCTAAATGAGTCCAAGTGTTAGCTTATTCAAGCATTTGAGCTTTGTAGAATAATAAAAACTTGCACAGTTGATATAAGGTAATAGACTGAATTTGATTGCTTGAAAAAGGATTCAATTACATTAAAAGATAGAATACAATGCTTAAAAGCTCTTGACTAAACTAAAATTACTTGAATTAAAAAGAAACGACATGAAAATTTATCTAAAAAAATCTAACTCCCTAACTTCACAGCTTCCTCTTCCTTTTGTAGGCCCTCATTAGGGTTTTTTTCAATTCTCTGAGCAAATCCCACCACTAATAGAAGCCATTGGATGAGCATCTTGCATCTTAGCCGTTGGATGGTTTTTGGCGCCAAAAAGCTAATTTGGATTTTAGCTTCTGAAACCATGTGCTAAGGAAGTGGTATTTGGGTGGAGTGTATTGGAGAGGTTAGCAGTGATTAGGGGTAATGATGGAGAGGAGGGGGGGAGTAGTGTTGCAGGGTGATGATGGTGAACAGGGAGGTCACGGGGTTGTGTTGGGAAGGGGTTGACTAATTCGTTGACTGGGGGGAGATTATTTAGAACGGTTAAGGGTTTTGGGTGGGCTAAAGGTTTAAGTGGGCTGAGGGAGGATGGGCCAAGGGAGTTATAAGGTTGGATCAGTTTTGGTTTTGGGTTTGGTTTGGGTTAAGTAGTAAGGGTCCGTTTGTTTTAACTATTAATCCCAAGGACCATTTTTGTAATTTGCCGAATCATGAGGGGCCAAAACTGCCATTCTCCAAATTATAATCCCAAGGGCCATTTTTGCCATACTTTAATGATACAAGGTTTTTTGAATTTAGTTTTCACTTTTAAAATTCCCGGGGGGCAAATGTGACAAGTTACCAAACTTCGGGGACCAAACATGTAATTTCCACAATATTTTACCCAAGGACCATTTGTGATACATTTTGATTTTCCAAGGGCAAAAAATGATTTTCCTTTCAAAAATACCCCACCAGGGACCAATTCTGCCATTTTCTGAAACTCCAGGGACCATTTATGTCAATTTTGGATTTTGAGGGTTTAAAGTGTAATTTTCTCCAACTTTATCACCCAAGGACTTATTTTGATAATTTTTGACTTTTCTTTGCCTTGGGTTGACTTTTCTTTTATTTTAAACTTCCAGGGACTAGTTTTGCCAAATTTTGAAACTTGAGGGACTGAAACTGCCAATTATGCAAACTTTGTTCGTTTTTCATTTGTTTTTAAACATTTTGCATCTAAAACATATAAAACACACTTTTGGGATAAATTGTGTATTTTGATTCATTTTTGGGTGTTTTTGGATGTTTTGGCAGTCCAGATACGGTAAAAATGATGAGTGTTTGAGCACTCATCAATCCCCCACACTAAGCTATTGCTAGTCCCTAGCAATATTTGAGAAAAACTTGATGGATTTGAAACTCTTTACCAAAAGCCATCACTTCTGGAGTAGCCAGGTGTAAGAACTGTGGCACACCTGATAACCGTGTGATTTTAAGCAAACCACCAGCTGTCAACGGATTTGATTAGTCTTTACCAAAAGCCATTTGCTTCTGGACTAGCCAACTCTTGATGGAATAGTCAACATCTTGGTGAGCTGATTACCAATTATGGATTTTCCACGGCCTTTACCACAAGCCATAATCTTGCAGGCTAGCCAACTCATTTGTTTTTGGGGAGTTGAGGAACCGTACAATTTTGGGCAAATTGCAAGCCGTAAACGGATTTGATTAGTCTTTACCAAAATCCGTTTGCTCCTGGACTAGCCAATCCCTTTTGTCGCTTAGACAAGGCGGACTGATTACCACAAAAATTTTGAAATAAAGTGAAAAATTTTTGAAAAAATTTGGGCCAAAATGGGGGTACTTGAAAGTATTTTGCGATAAAATTCGCTAGAATTTCCCCCCCACACTTAGAAATGAATATTGTCCTCAATATTCACAGTCCCGGCTATTATGCCGAATCTATGAACGTAAAAAGGTAATATTCGAAGCTAACTGTGGAATTTTGTTTTGTATTTTTCACTTTATTTATCTGTACATACAATCACACATTTTTTTTTTTAACTTATATACATATATACATTTTTCAAATAGCGGGGGGTTAGCCATTCCCCCACACTAGGGTGTAGAAAGTATAAAGAAGTCAGAAATACGGGTGAAAACCCATATATGTTGCTAATTTTTGTTCACCGAGTCACTAGCTTGACTCGATCCCCGAATTTAATTGTCCTTGGGGAAAGTTTGGAGATCCGGGACAACTATGGATGGTATGTCCTCTCCAAAGTAGTGCTTTAGACGATGTCCATTCACTTTGAAATTAGGTCCGTCATTTTGAGATAACTCGACGGTGCCATAAGGATAAACCTTAACGATAGTGAATGGACCAGTCCATCGGGTTTTGAGCTTTCCCGAGAAGATCTTGAGTCTAGAGTTGAAAAGAAGGACTCGATCACCAACGTTAAAAACGCGGTTTTTGATTTTTGAGTCATGGATCTTCTTTATCTTTTGTTTATAGATCAAAGATTTCTCGTAAGCTTGATAACGAAGTTCATTTAATTCATTGAGTTGAACTTTTCGATGATCACCCGCAGTTTTGAGGTCAAAATTTGCATGCTTGAGAGCCCAATAGGCTTTATGCTCAAGCTCGATCGGAAGATGGCACGCTTTCCCGTACACAAGCTTGTATGGCGTACACCCAATGGGTGTTTTATACGCCGTACGGAAAGCCCAAAGTGCATCATCTAATTTATCCGACCATGATGCACGATTTTCCCCAACGGTTCTTTCCAATATTCTCTTGATGCCTCGATTGGAAACTTCTACTTGTCCACTTGTTTGAGGGTGGTACACAGTAGAAAGACGGTGAGTTACACCATACTTTTGCATGACTTTATCAAATTTGTCATTGCAAAAATGCGTACCACGATCACTAATTATAGCACGTGGAGTTCCAAATCGAGCAAAGAGAGCTTTCCAAAATTTCACAACTACTCGGGCATCATTTGTGGGTAAAGCTTTTGCTTCGACCCATTTTGACAAATAGTCAACTGCCACGAGTATATACTTGTTACCATGAGATGAGGGAAATGGCCCCATAAAGTCGATGCCCCAAACGTCAAATATTTCACAAACTTGGATTGCATTTTGCGGCATTTCATTCTTTTGTGAAATATTCCCGTGACGTTGACAAGCGTCACAGGATTTGACCAATTCATGGGCATCCTTGTAGATCGTGGGCCAAAAGAAACCGGAGTCAAACACCTTTTTGGCGGTGTAATTTGGATTGTGGTGGCCCCCCGTGGGACCAGCATGGCAAGCCTTTAAGATTTCAGCGGCTTCTTGACCATATACACACCGCCGGATGACTTAATCCGCACATATTTTGAACAAGTAGGGGTCGTCCCAAAAGTAATGTTTTACATCTTTGAAAAATTTATTTTTTTGTTGGGACGACATCCCTTTCACAATGAAGTTACCCGCAAGATAGTTTGCAAAATCGGCAAACCAAGGGGTAACAGAATCTCCACGAAAGGTAACCGCATTGAGTGTCTCGAGAGGGAATGTTTCATTAATTTCTTTCCTTTCGAAGACATCTTGATGGGGGTTTTCCAATCGGGAGAGATGATCAGCAGCAAGGTTCTCAGCTCCTTTTTTATCACGAATAATGATATCAAATTCCTGAAGGAGGAGAACCCAACGAAGAAGTCTCGGCTTTGCATCTTGTTTTGCAAAAAGGTACTTCAAAGCCGAGTGATCCGTATACACTATGCTTTTAGTCAGGATCAAATATGACCGGAATTTCTCAAAGGCATACACCACAGCTAATAATTCTTTTTCAGTGGTGGTGTAATGACTTTGAGCCTCAGTCATCGTTTTGCTTGCATAGTGTATAGGCTGAAAGTGTTTAGACCTGCGTTGCCCCAAGACTGCCCCTATAGCATAATCGCTAGCATCACACATGAGCTCAAAGGGCAAGTCCCAATCGGGGGCAACAAGAATAGGTGCCTCGGTAAGCCTTTTCTTTAATGTTTCAAAGGCTTCGATGCACTCGGGGGAGAAGATAAAAGGAGCATCCTTCTCGAGGAGATGGGTCATAGGCCGGGCGATTTTAGAAAAATCTTGAATAAACCTACGGTAAAAACCGGCGTGACCCAAAAAGCTCCTAACACCTTTCACAGTCGTGGGATGAGGTAATTTTGCAATGACGTCCACTTTGGCTCTGTCAACCTCAATCCCGTTTTTTGAAATCTTATGGCCGAGGACAATGCCCTCTTTGACCATAAAGTGACTCTTCTCCTAATTTAGACATAACTTTGTGTCTTCACAACGTTTTAGCATGCTGTCTAAATGGGAGAGACATGATTTAAACGAATCCCCAATGACCGAGAAATCGTCCATAAAGACCTCCATACTTTTCCCGATCATGTCGGAAAAAATGGCCATCATACATCTTTGAAACGTGCCTGGAGCATTACATAAGCCAAATGGCATACGTTTATATGCGAAAGTTCCATAGGGGCACGTGAAAGTGGTCTTTTCTTGGTCTTGCGGGTCAATGGGAATCTGAAAGTAACCCGAGAAACCATCGAGGAAGCAATAGTACTCATTCCCCGCTAATCTCTCGAGCATCTGATCCATAAAGGGCAGAGGAAAATGATCCTTACGAGTGGCGTCATTCAATTTACGATAATCAATACAGACGCGCCAACCCGTAACCAAACGAGTTGGAATTAACTCATTCTCCTCATTTGTGACAACGGTAATGCCACCCTTTTTTGGAACACAATGAATTGGGCTGACCCAAGGACTGTCCGAGATAGGGTAAATCAATCCGGCATCTAGAAGTTTTAAAACCTCTTGTTTGATAACCTCGTGAATTTTTGGATTCACCCTTCTTTGTTGTTGGACTGCAGGTTTGAAGTCGTCCTCCATTAAAATTTTATGAGTACAGAATTCAGGGTCAATGCCCTTGCACTCTGTTCCTGAGTATAAAGCGGAAAGAAAAGAGATGGAGAGGAAAAAAGGAGTGAAGTAAAAAGGAGAGGAATAAGAAATTATTTTTTTATCTTGTGTTCCCGAGTTGGAAAAAAAAGAGAAGGAAGTAACAAAAAAGTGATTTAAAATCAATTTCACTCAATTTCATCCCAATTTGGGAAGTAAATTAGGAGAGTAATTTTGATGTAATTTACTATCCTTTACTTTCCTCTCCCCTCCTAAAAAATCTCAGGAACACAATTTTTTTTACTACAATCACAAACCTTTCCCTTTCACTCCAAAATATAAACTCGGGAACAGAGTTTTGATGTCGGAGAGACGCCAAGCAATTGCTTGTTTATGAGACTTCAAAACCTTTATGAGAGCAGCCTTTTCCTCATCACTTAAGTCTTTGGCAATTATGACGGGTAATTTATCATCACCCTCCAGAAATGCATATTCAAGATGAGGAGGCAAGTCCTTAAGTTCAACCTCGGGAAAGTCGTCAGTTTTCTCAACATTTTTGACTTCCTCTTTATGAAGTTGGTGTGGTAGAACAGGAAGAGGAGAGGGATCTTCATTTAACAATTTTTCAAGTATGAGAATATCCCTCTCGAGGTCGATCTCTTGGTTATCAACTCCATCGGGAATTGAATCACTTTTGAGAAACGCCTCCATTTCTTCTAAGATGAAGTCACTCCCCTCAAACGGAGTGAGGGAAGGATAAGAATTGGCAATAATGGGGTGAGAAGACTGAGTGAGATTTTCACTCGAAGAATCATCAATGAAACCTAAAATCTCTTGAGCATACTCCTCTGCAGCAACATCGATGACATCAATTTGATTCACCGACTCACAATCATAATTGGATGAGTATCTCGAAGTTTGATTTAGGTTGAAGGTTATGGCTTCCGTTCCAACACGTAATGTGATCTCATGCTCAAATACATCGATAAGAGCGCGCCCAGTTCTCAGGAATCCCCGCCCAAGAATGAGAGGGACCCTAGAATCGACATCAAAGTCAACAATCACAAAATCTGCCGGAAAATGGAACTTCCCCACTTTAACGAATACGTCCTCGGCAATGCCAATAGGACGAGAAATCGAACGATCGGAAAGCTCTAAAGTCATGCACGTGGGGGTAAGTTCGGGAAGAGAGAGTTTCTTCCACACAGAATATGGCATTAGGTTAATGCTAGCACCTAGATCGGCCAAGGCGAAGCAATCAACCATACCCGGGAAAGTACAAGGAATGAGAAATTTCCCGGGATCTCCAAGCTTTTCAGGAAGCTTTTTCAAAAGAACCGCAGAGCAGTTCTCATTCAAAGGAGTTCTTGCCATCTCAAATAATTTTTCTTTATTACTCAACAGATTTTTGATTGTCGATGCAAACTTGGGCATCAAGAGAATAGCATCCGCGAAGCTGATATCAAAATGTAAATCTTTGAAGATTTGGAAAAATTTATCCATTTGGTGATTAGCTTTTTCGCGGAGCTTTTGTTCACTGAGACGTGATGGATAAAGAATAGAAGTTTTGGATTTAGGGTTGTCCACTGGAGTTTCTGGTGGTTCAAAGACAACTCCAGGCTTACATCTGGTTTCAGGATTAACCTGAGGTTGGACGTGTGTTGTACTTCGTGGGCTAGGAATTTGCACCTTGTCCTTTGTCACCTCAGGTTCACGATTCACTACCTTAGGAGGAGAGGAAGAAGAGGTAGTAGGAATCGCGGGTTCATCATATGAAGCACCACTTCGTGTTGTGATCGCCTTAGCATCGCCCCTCGGGTTAGCGATCGTGTTGCTCGGTAAAGTAGTACCTGAGCCCGAGGGTCGATCATTTAAAGACTTCTTGATGTCAGAAATCTTGCTGACCAGCAACTTGTTCAACTCTTCTTGGGACTTCATGAATTGTTTCAACAACTCGTCAGATGAAGGCCCGGTTGGAACAATGGCTTGATTCGGATTAGGAATATTTGGAGCTCGATTGTTCGGATTGGGACCTTGATTTTGAAAATTACCCTGATTAGGGTTGTTGTTTCCATGAAAATATCCCTGATTGAAATTACCCTGACCTTGGTTCCGATTAAAGTTTCCTTGATTTTGTTGTTGGAAACCTTGATTTTGGAACCCTTGGTTTTGATTGTGAAAACCGTGACCCTGATTGAAGTTACCTTGGTTTTGATAACCTTGGTTCGCTCTATTTTGATTTTGGCCACGGTTTTGGACATTTTGGTTTTGATTAAAACCAGGAGGTCCAGGATAATGATGTTGAGGACGATAGCTAGGGTCCATAGGAGGGCGATATTGATTGCCTCCTTGATTTTGGGACCCCGCTAAAGCATGAGCTTCGTATGGAGTACCATCAGTAGCTGTGCAATTGTAGTAGGCATGCGGCCCACCACAAGTTACACAGACTTCCACTTTTTTAACCTCAGCAGGTGGAGGGTGTTGTGGAAATGAAACTTTCTTTGTTTGGGCGAGAACCAAAGCTTGGATTGCTTCAGTGAGCTTGTCAATCTTAGCATCCGTGCTAGATTGACTCACAGAAGATGAAGTGGAAGGACCCGCATTAATTTGGGAAACAATCGGTTTGCTTCGTGTAGAGCGGACCTTAGACTTGTTTTCTATGATTTGCAAAGCTTCTTTTGTGGTTTTACTCAAAAAGTTACCTCCCGCGGAGGCATTGAGTGAATCCTGATCAGCTTGGCTCACGCCATTGTAAAAAGTATCGAGTTGCATCAACTCAGAGAAACCATGATGTGGACACTTGCGAAGTAATTCTTTGAAATGATCCCACGCTTCACCAAAAGATTCATCATATTTTTGGGTGAACTTGGTGATTTCGTTCTTAAGACTCGTGGTCTTGGAAGGTGGGAAGAATTCATTCACAAACTTTTTGACAAGATCTTCCCAAGTCTCAATAGATCGTGGAGGTTGTTTTTCAAGCCAAATCCGGGCTTGTCCCTCCAAGGAGAATGGGAAGAGAAGAAGTTTTATTGCTTCACACGGGACATTTTTATACTTGATGGTCGATGTGATTTTATTGAACCATCGAATATGAGCATGAGGATCGTCCCTCTCAAAACCGTAGAATTGACTTGAGGTTACAAGATTGAGTAACCCGGTTTTGAGCTCAAAACTATCAGCCACGATGGCTGGGACAATAATGGCATCTCCGTAACCCTCGATGGGTGCTTGGAGAAGCTCACACATGGGACGGTCTTCCGCCATGGTGACAGTGGGTGTGGCAACAGTACGGATCTCAGATCCGACTGTTGGTGCTGAACGTCTACGAGGTCTTCTAGGTTTTCGTACAAGCTCACGTAATGGGCTAGTAGACCTAGAAGAACGAGTGCGCATGCACTAGGAACAAAAATCAATCAAAACAAAGTCGAGACAAAACCACAGTGAACTTAAACCAATAATCACAAGTGAGTGGCTTCTTTAGAAAAGGTACACCACTCACAAGGATACAAAGGCAAGTTTTAATCTTTTTGGTTTGGGAACTTATTTGTTCACACCCCCAGTTTGCAGGTGTTCTGTCTTGGTTTTCGACGGTTTATTTTTATGTAGAATTATTATTCACAAGAAAAGACGGATGTTTTTGTGTTTTATGTATGGGTTTAAAAACTTTTGGAAAATATTTTTGGTATCGTTTCGTTTACCAAAATCGTTTCTCTTTAAGAATCACCTTAAAAGAAAACCGAATCAGAAAACGTTACGATCTGTTTTGTTGTTTTTAATTTTTTTGGTGTTTTAACACTTTAGGAAAAGTGTTAATGACTTTTTTGTATTTTGATTATGAAAATATACACAAGTGGTAGTATTTGTACAGTGAGTGAGGTGAGATAACACTAATCTCAAATAACGCTATAGAAACGCGCACACTTCCCCGGCAGCGGCGCCAAAAGTTGATTGATGCTAAACCACCTAACTTATATTGACCAAATAATGGTCAACAAAGTCAAATAGCCTAGGTCAATGCTCCGGGTAATATAAGGTATCACCAGGTCGTTAAGTCCTGTTGAAGTGTGAATTGTAACTTTAGCGTATTCGTGATCGGGTAATTATTCACAGAAAAGGGTTATGATCAGAATTATTTGGAAATTATTAACAAATATAGCTTAGGAAAGCTACGTGATTGATTACGGGAATTTAGATTACGAAGATTTGAGCTAAAAACTAAAAACGTACGTTTTAATTTAAAAAACGTATACAGACGCACAAAACAAAAAGTACAACTGAAGGACGGGAAGGGTTAAAAGTGTAAAATTGATATTTTTACAATCCTAATAATTAAAGAAGATTTTAAGAAAAATAAAAATTATTTTTACACTATTTAATTATTTATTATTAATTAATTACTAATTATCTATTTAATACTAATTAAACTAATTAGAATTATTAAAAAATACTAAAAAGACCTAGAAAATTAAGAAAAATTTTATAAATCTAATTAACCATCATGGGAATCCTAAAAAATTATAAAAAGTTAATTTTATGTATTTTTAAGCTAATTAATTAATTATTATTCTAATTACTATTTAATTACTAATTAAACTAATTATATTATAAAAAATAGAGAATGAACAGTAAAAATTCTAGAAAAATTTATAAAAATGTTTTAACTAAAATAAAAGCTAGAAAAATTATAAAAACTAGGTTATACTATATAAAATCTAATTATGCTATTTAATTGATTAATATTAATTAAAACTAAATTAAACTAAAATTAATTAGAAAAACCACTAAAAGACAAAATAAAAATCTGGAAAAATTTATAAAATTATTTTAACCTAAAATAGAATTTCTAAAAATATAAAAGTGATATATTACTTAAAAATAAATTAAAAAGAACAATAAATTGATAAATCCTATTAAATAGAAGCTATCACTATTTTTAAAATTGGTTTTTCGGATTTTTTTTCTTTTTCTAAACTAATTATAAACTAAAAACAGCTACTTTTAATAAAGACACTTTTATTTTAACCCAAGGAATAAGCACTTGAAGTGCTTATTACACCCACAGTTGACTTTTGTTGACTGTGGAGTATTTTTAGCTCAAATGGTGAGGTGTGGGGTCCACAATGATTGAGTATGGTTTCTCTGAGTCCAATGAACAATAATAAGCAGATATCAAACAACAATGTGGCCTGAATAAGCCAAAAAGCTCAAATAAGCACTTTGCTTATTGGTATTCTGATGCAGTTGTGGGACAAAGTTTAGGGCCAAAAACAGGTGGGGTCCACAGGCTTAGGGGTCAAACAAAGAGTTCAAAATCACTCCCTGGTAGGAGGGGGGTTGAGGGGAACCAAAAACAATGGCCTTGGACCACTGTAGTGGCCACAAACCACCACAAAAGGTGGTGGTGTGCAGCTGAGCTGCTGAGACAGAACAGAAGTGATGCCCTGCAGCCTACTTCAAGGGGCTGTGGGGCCCTCAAATAAAATCACAAAAATCAACTGAAGCTGGAACTTTAGAGATGAGCTTGTAGACTACAAAATCTCAAAAGCTTAAGTTCTAAGTCTCAATACACAAATCCCTAAAAATCTTGGAACTTTTGAGAAAAACTGATAAATGCAATTTGACTTTTGCTAAAAACTTGAAATGTTGACTTTTATGAAATTTGATCTCTTTCTACTGATTCATGCTCATGTTTTAAGCTAAAAGGGACCTGAATCCAGCAAGCTCAACAAGTTTTGAAGTTAAAAATTGGATTGTGCTTCCTAAAAATCACAACAGTGGGCAATGAAGTAAGATTAAAACTAAATTTGACTTTTAAACTAACCAACCACTGATTTATTGCTTTTGATGAACTATTATGACTTAAAGAAACATGTCTAGACAAGTCTTTTCCACTGATCACCACAAGTACTAGGCTAATGAAACAAATCCAAACACTACTTAAATCCAACTGTTACACTAATTAATGAAGCAATCTACTTTCAAATTCCAATTTTAAACTCTAACTAGTTCTAATAACTATAAATGAAACTGTTTTAACACTAAAATGCAACAAAAACTATCCTGAACTCAGAATCATAAGTAATGCAAATTTTATTAAAAAAAAATGAAACAGCTTACAAAAGATTTCATTCCAGCATGAAAAGGAATGTTTCACTCAGCTTGCCTATCTTTAGGATAGGCAGAGGTCTTCCATTAGCTACCTCAACTTATCCATAGCTCCATAAATGCCCCTCCTTTGATCTGCATTGACCTGTTAGAAGTTGATACAATTTTTTGTACTATTCTGATTTTATGGTCTCTAGAAGCTATAACAAGCTTATGGGAGCTTAAGTGATCCTAAATGAGTCCAAGTGTTAGCTTATTCAAGCATTTGAGCTTTGTAGAATAATAAAAACTTGCACAGTTGATATAAGGTAATAGACTGAATTTGATTGCTTGAAAAAGGATTCAATTACATTAAAAGATAGAATACAATGCTTAAATGCTCTTGACTAAACTAAAATTACTTGAATTAAAAAGAAACGACATGAAAATTTATCTAAAAAAATCTAACTCCCTAACTTCACAGCTTCCTCTTCCTTTTGTAGGCCCTCATTAGGGTTTTTTTCAATTCTCTGAGCAAATCCCACCACTAATAGAAGCCATTGGATGAGCATCTTGCATCTTAGCCGTTGGATGGTTTTTGGCGCCAAAAAGCTAATTTGGATTTTAGCTTCTGAAACCATGTGCTAAGGAAGTGGTATTTGGGTGGAGTGTATTGGAGAGGTTAGCAGTGATTAGGGGTAATGATGGAGAGGAGGGGGGGAGTAGTGTTGCAGGGTGATGATGGTGAACAGGGAGGTCACGGGGTTGTGTTGGGAAGGGGTTGACTAATTCGTTGACTGGGGGGAGATTATTTAGAACGGTTAAGGGTTTTGGGTGGGCTAAAGGTTTAAGTGGGCTGAGGGAGGATGGGCCAAGGGAGTTATAAGGTTGGATCAGTTTTGGTTTTGGGTTTGGTTTGGGTTAAGTAGTAAGGGTCCGTTTGTTTTAACTATTAATCCCAAGGACCATTTTTGTAATTTGCCGAATCATGAGGGGCCAAAACTGCCATTCTCCAAATTATAATCCCAAGGGCCATTTTTGCCATACTTTAATGATACAAGGTTTTTTGAATTTTATTTTTCACTTTTAAAATTCCCGGGGGGCAAATGTGACAAGTTACCAAACTTCGGGGACCAAACATGTAATTTCCACAATATTTTACCCAAGGACCATTTGTGATACATTTTGATTTTCCAAGGGCAAAAAATGATTTTCCTTTCAAAAATACCCCACCAGGGACCAATTCTGCCATTTTCTGAAACTCCAGGGACCATTTATGTCAATTTTGGATTTTGAGGGTTTAAAGTGTAATTTTCTCCAACTTTATCACCCAAGGACTTATTTTGATAATTTTTGACTTTTCTTTGCCTTGGGTTGACTTTTCTTTTATTTTAAACTTCCAGGGACTAGTTTTGCCAAATTTTGAAACTTGAGGGACTGAAACTGCCAATTGTGCAAACTTTGTTCGTTTTTCATTTGTTTTTAAACATTTTGCATCTAAAACATATAAAACACACTTTTGGGATAAATTGTGTATTTTGATGCGTTTTTGGGTGTTTTTGGATGTTTTGGCAGTCCAGATACGGTAAAAATGATGAGTGTTTGAGCACTCATCAATGATGCTCTCTGGGCTTTCCGTACAGCTTACAAAACACCCATCGGGTGCACTCCGTACAAGCTGGTATACGGGAAGGTGTGTCATCTACCGATTGAGCTAGAGCACAAAGCCTACTGGGCCTTAAAACATGCCAACTTCGACCTTAAGACAGCGGGTGATCACCGCAAGGTTTAGTTAAACGAATTAAATGAACTTCGTGATCAGGCTTACGAGAATTCTTTGATCTGCAAAGAAAAGACAAAGAAGATCCACGACACAAAGATCAAGAACCGCGTTTTCAACATTGGTGATCGAGTCCTTCTTTTTAACTCAAGATTGAAGATTTTCTCGGGCAAATTAAAAACCCATTGGTCTTTTTACTATCACCAAAGTATTTCCGTATGGAACCGTTGAGTTATCTTAACCCGACGGTCCCAACTTCAAAGTGAACGGTCATAGGTTGAAGCACTACTTTGGAGGGGACATACCACCCATGGTTGTCCCAGATCTCCAAACTTTCCCCACGAACCAATGAATTCGGGGATCGAGTCAAGCTAGTGACTCGGTGAACAAAAACATTAGCATTTACATGGTATTTCACCCATGTTTCTGACTTCTCTCTTATTTCTAATAAAGTAACAAGAAGGAGGCAACCTCTTCTGCATCTTTTGTTTCGTTGTTGTTGTGTTTGTACAGGTAATTATTCCCAAAGCATGAAGGCTCTCGTGCTCGTATTTTTGTCCTTACTTCATAAAAGGCTTCATCGTTCAAGAAATATGATATCCTTTACTAACGTTATCTTTTGGCATAATTAATAAACGGCCTTAGATACAACGTAGGATGACCCTAGCCTTTGAAACATTGAGGACAATGTTTAACATTAGTCTGGGGGTATCTTCAATTTGACTTGCACCTTTCATGTGCCGTTTACTCATGCAACTCCGTTTTTCTCGAAAAATCCAAAAAACTTGAAAAATCATCAAAAAGTAGAAAAAATTGAAAAAATTTGAAAATTTCCTGCAAAAATATAAGAAGTTTTGATACTTTGTTCTGACTTTCCGCTAGGTAGAGTAGGAATAGAAATTTTAACCTGACCGGGCATGTTGAGCCCTAGCTTGTCCCCTTAACTTTTTAGGCTAAGCATCCGCGAATCTCATTACTTGAGGTAGTGACCATCCGAGTAGAAATATACTCTGGGCCATCACATGTAACCTGACCCTGACGGCCTTGGTGACGCCGTCAGGTTATTAACACTGAAAATGTTCTGGGCCGTAACATTACAATATCCACTTCCACATCTTTTGCCACTCTTGACGCCATCATGTATGAAGCCTTGACGTCGTCAGGTACTGTTCCCTGCAAGGAATTTGAGACTTTGCCGTTTTCTTCACTTTTATGCTCCAAAAACGTCCAAAATGCTTCCTTTTCCAGATTTCTCCTCAAAAGTAACTAAAATGACAAAAGAAACGATTTAGGGCAGTAATTGATCAAATAATCACGAATTCGGGCTTAAATGACCCCTTAAAAGCGGTACACTTTTCGTCTCATCAAATACCCTTACACTTGAGATTTGCTTGTCCTCAAGCAAATGCGCTTTTATTCTAATCAAAATACAAGGTAGGGGTCATTTAACACTAATATAAAATTAATTACAACAAATAATCGTTCCACTAAAAACCAAAAACAAGCACGTAGGTCATACACTAGCACCTCACAAATAGTGTTTAGATACTCACATCTCTGGGGTGTAATAAAGTATATATCACAATATGGAAATGGAAAACATCTCTCACTACCTGTCATAGCAAATAGATTACCATAGGCTTGGGAAAGGATCAAACCTCCACCACTTGGCGTAAGTACCTAGGATAAACTATCAAAGAGGTCTTTTAAAGGGTTATAACGTTAGGTGTAGGGATATGGAAAACACGGTTTTGTTGGATAAAGGCAATATTTACTGGTGGCGAGTTAATCATCTTAGTTAATTACATGTATAATATGGCGTTGCTAAGCCAAAACTCGACTTGACTTAAGCTAATCACAAACTAACAAAACATAAAACAAACATAAAATGAAACGGGATGGTAGTTCATATGTTTTTTCTCTTTTTTCTATTTTTTTTTTCTTTTTCTATTTTTTTTCTTTTTCTTGATTTTTTTTCGATTTTTTTTTCTTTTTTTGCATACACTCTTACCCTACCATCCAAAATAATACATCGTAGGGAATTTGCATTCCCCTTACACTTGAACTTTTACATACTTTACAATCGACTATTCTAATGACTCGAATTAAGATCATCAAAACACTTGGAGTACTTTTTAAAATTAACGCAAATATGGGGGTAATAAATTGATGTCTTCCTCATTACTCCATATTACTAGTACTTTACCCATGAGTCCCAATCGTCCCAAAACAATATGTACAAGACATGACTCGACTTAGCAACCAGGTAATCAATTAGATAATTAACTAAGGGTTTAAACATATAACAATAATGCACTAAAGATGAGTGCATACAAGGAAGGCTAAGGCGATTTGGTTGCACATTTGGGTGGGTTGTAAACAAATTATTCCTTTAAGTAAAATGCTTAAAGTTAGAAATGAAAAGATAGGCTCGGAGGGGTGTACTAGGGGTTTCGTGTACTAAAATTGAGTACAACGCTAAGGTGTGGGAAAATTAATTGACTTCGCTAGCCAAGTAATATGACTTAAATGGTCAAGTAATTATGATACGGGTTTAACACAATGGTGATCCTAATGCCTCTTATCATGTAGTAAATCCTACTACACGAATGTAGTCTCACTAGCGGTCTCGGGATGCATCACTAACGCAAGTTCTAGAATCTAAATGCTACCGGTACACTCATAAGCACTAATAATGAATGCTTTTCCTATCAAATCTAAAGGCGAACCTCACATATTTGGGTGGAAAATTTTTTAAGTGGTACGGTTTTGTGCTAGTCATACGACTCCTATCCATGAGACGCTTGTTAACGCTAAAGTTTCACTCCTAAATGTTGTAAAAAAATTTAAATTTTGCGCAAAAATTGCACTAACAAGTATTTTTCTCAGTTTTATTACACACCTACTATCAAACAAACAAACTCAAGTGCAATTGTATCCTATAAGGTATCATCATTTACTCTCCCCTTACACTTAGGATGAACATTGTCCCCAATGTTCAATTAAAGAATGTAAAACTAAAGCAGGTAAAAGAATGAAAACAAATACTCCCCTGATTCGTTCGGTGTGGATAGTGTGTCAACAAGGTTAGATCTTCCTCCAAGAAAATGAACTTTGAAAGCTTCCCTCCAGAAATATAAATCATCTTCTTGTCATATATAACCTGTTAAACCTGAGAAAACAATCAAGGCAAACCTCGCGTAAAATCGGCGACAATCTATATATACTAATAAAAATCCTAGAAAACAAATTAAGATATAATGCTTGTGGAATGAATGTTTGCATATTTCCTGGAGTTTATAAAACTAAAGAATCAACAAAAACTTTAAAATTCCGGTTTAAACACAACTCGCAAAATTTTTCAGAATTTTAGTACCTGGCGCCGTCAGAATGTTCCTGGAAAAATCTTATGTTAAGTTTCCGGAAAATTTCTGGAAAAACTTATGCCTTATTTCCTGGAAAATCCTGCAAAACATCATTATGACTCGATACAAGCATTTGACTCTAACAAATACTAATATACATGCTCATTTAATATTGTAGTGAATCATGCTCATTTTCGTTCTTATAAACAAATTTGGATTTCCCTTACACTTAGCTTTTGCAAAATACCTTTATATGTAATTAAGCCGAAGTTAAAAACAAAATAAAGCATTTTTACAATTTACTTTGAAACATGAGCCACCAACAATAAAAATAAAACACGCATACGGAAGCAAATAAAATCAAACAAATAAAAATCACACAAATAAAAACACACAAAACATGGGTTGCCTCCCAAGAAGCGCTTTTCTTTATTTACGAGTCTTGTAGCTAGACTCAAGGTCATGGGCTATTACGTGACCTCGTCATCAAATGTTACATCCTCCTCACTAATCATTTCATTACCACTTTCTTGATAATGTTTTACGCGTTGTATATTTACGGTGAATTCTCTATTTTCATCGTCCATTAACACAACAGCGCCCACTTTAGAGGAGCTTTTCACCGTAAAGGGTCCATACCATCTAGAATTAAGTTTCCCGGGAAATAACCTTAACCGGGAATTATACAATAGAACTTTGTCCCCTTCTGAGAACTCCTTAGGTTTCTTAATTCGTTGGTCATGCCATCTTTTTGCCCTTTCTTTATATGTAACGGAGGATTCATACGCTTCTAGCCTTAATTCATCAAGCTCATGGAGTTGTAAGAACCTATTCGTCCCAGCGACCGTATAATCCAAATTACATGCCTTAAGTGCCCAATAAGCCTTGTGTTCAAGTTCTACTGGAAGGTGACACGCCTTGCCATAAACCATGCGGAACGGGGTCGTTCCTATAGGTGTATTGTAGGCCGTTCGGAATGCCCATAAAGCCTCATCGAGTTTAAATGACCAATCCTTTCTGTTCTGATTGACCGTTTTTTCAAGTATTCTCTTAATCACTCTATTGGTGTTTTCAACTTGACCGTTGGTTTGAGGGTGATAAGCGGTGGAGAATTGGTGGGAGACTCCATATCTTTTCATGACCTTTTCCATTTGTGCATTGCAAAAATGGGTTCCTCTGTCACTAATAAGAGCTTTAGGGATGCCAAAACCTAGCGAACAGTTTTTTTAAGAAATGAATGACTACCCTAGCGTCATTAGTCCTAAGGGCTTGTGCCTCTACCCATTTTGAAACATAATCAATGGCCACTAATATGTATTCGTTCCCCCCTGAAGATGGGAAGGCCATGAAATCTATTCCCCAAACATCGAAAACCTCACAAACTTGTATAAAACTCTGAGGTGCTTCATCTCTTCTCGATATATTCCCGGCTCGTTGACATGCATCGCATGCATGTATCATTCCCTTCACATCACGAAATATTGTAGGCCAGTAGAATCCTGCATCGAAAATCTTTCGTGCGGTGGTATTTATCCCAAGATGGCCCCTAGAAGGGCCCGAATGACATTCTTTCATAATCTTCATTGCTTCTTTTCCCGAAACACAGCGCCTAATTACTTGATCAGGACATCTTCGGAATAAGAAGGGTTCATCCCAGAAGTAGTATTTTATTTGGGTAAAGAACCTTTTCCTTTCGTGTCTAGTCATGTGTTCCGGAATGAGTCTGCTTGCAAGCTAATTAGCATAATCAGCGTACCATGGCTCATAATCTGTTATTGACATGAGCTGTTCGTCAAGAAATGAGTCCCGAATCTCACTCTTGTCAAGTTCACTAAGGAGGGGATTTTCGAGACGAGAGAGATGATCAGCAGCTAAATTCTCTGCCCCCTTTTATCACGAATTTCAACATCAAATTCTTATAACAACAAGATCCACCGAATTAGTCGTGGTTTAGCGTCTTGCTTAGCAAAAAGGTATCGAAGAGCCAAATGATCAGTAAAAACGACCGTTTTTGAAAGGACAAGATATTGGCGGAATTTGTCGAAAGCGAACACCACGGCCTAATACTGCTCCAACAGCATAGTCGCTAGCGTCACACATGATCTCGAAAGGTAATTCCCAGTTAAGTATAACCATGATTGGGGCTTGTGTGAGTTCCTTTTTTAGGATATTGAATGCATCCTTGCATTCTTGAGAGAAGTCGAAAGGGGCATCCTTTACAAGCAATTGAGTCATTGACCGAGCTATTTTAGAGAAGTCCTTAATGAACCTCCTATAGAACCCGGCATGACCCAAGAAGCTACATATTGCCTTGACAGTAGTGGGATAAGGTAGTTTAGATATAGCTTCAACCTTTGCTTGGTCCACCTCAACCCATTTCCTGAGACCTTATGCCCTAGCACAATCTCTTCTTTTACCATAAAATGGCATTTCTCCCAATTTAGTACCAAGTTGGTCTCCTCGCAACGTTTGAGCATTTTTTCAAGGTTAGCGAGACAGCGATCGAAAGAGTCCCCGAAGACCGAGAAATCATCCATGAAAACTTCCATGCTGTCTTCCATTAACTCGTGAAAGATTGCGGTCATACATCGCTAAAAAGTGGCGGGAGCGTTACATAGCCCAAAAGGCATTCTCTTACAGGCGAATGTTCCATAAGGGCAAAAAATTATGAATAAGAGTGATTAGTGCTTAAGTGTTAGACAAAGTTGATGGCACGTGAGGTGCATGTACATGGTCCTAGACCAGACACATGAGGTGCACGTGTATTTCTCCTCAACTAATGTCTATGAGTCTGTATAAATCCCAATCCCTTGATGTGAACCTCATTTTTAAAGCAGCGATTCTTGAGAAAAGATAGAAAACTACTTAGCGTCTTAATATGGTATCTTTATCGGAATAAAAATTATCGAAACGAGAAACTATGAAGAAATTCATATCTCAACAAAAATAAAATAAATAGAGGAAAATAGGAAAATAGGAGCCAGAGGTTATTACACAAGTAACTTACATGACTAGTGTTAGGATCTAACTTGTAATTAAGCTATGACTTCGTTTTTACGCTTAGCATGGGAACTCGTGAAAAATCAGGGACGATGAATTCTATCCGTATGGACACTTCTCTCTGAGCTGTGTTTCCTACTCCGTGACCCTAAACGTTATTGAAAAAATGATGAAAGTCAAACATCCCATCACACAACAAGTGTAAACAGTACGTAAATATTAGTGTAGGAAATAAAGCTGAAAAACGGAGCGTTCTCAAGAATTAATAATTTTGTACTCTCTTTTGAACATTTTGCTACTTTTTCAATGTCTGTAAAAAGAGTTATGAAAATTATGTATCTTGTGGGGCGTGAATTGATCCCATTGCGTTAGGACACGCCAATACCTTAGTCTGAGGGGATTTGGTGTGTGCTTATTCACGCACCTTTTTCTGTCCATATTAAGACCAAAACATACACAAACTAACCATAAATGCCAAAGATATTATGTTTTTGTGTTTGTGATCGTGCAGGAATGGATATTTCAGAAATTGGCAAAAATCAGGCTAAAAAGGACAAAAACGAGCACGAGTTTGGAAAACGTGTCAAAAGCTAGAGCCGGGGAAGCAAATTACCACTTTTGAGCTCAGATTGTCAAAACACACCTTGAAGAATCACAAAATGCCAAAAATAGTCCTTGGAGCAAAAGTTTGCAAAAATTGGCAGAAATGGTCCCTTAAGTTTGGAATTTGACAAAAATAGCCCCTAGCATTGGATTTTGGAAGAAAAAGTCAACTATGGTCCTTGGGAATTCACAAGTGTCAAGTTTGGTCCCAGGGTGAAAAAGTTGAAGAAATTACAAGAATGGTCCCTGAAGTTTCAAATTTGGCAAAAGTAGTCCCTGGAATTTCAAAAATGGAAAATATCAATTGTGGTCCTTGTACTATTCAAGATTGGCAAGTTAACCCTTGTGACAACTTTGGAAGAATTGAAATTCAAGTCCTTGTATTTTCAGAAAATTACAAGTTTAGTCCCAAGAGTTTCAATTTTGGCAAAAATGATCCTTGGGAAATTTATTTGTGGAAATCTCAAAAGTAGTCCTTGGATAAGTGAAGTATGGCAATTGAAGTCCCTTGGATAAGTTTGGAAGAGTTGCATTTCCAGCCCCTTGAAAATCTTAAATTACAAAATTAGTCCTTGTATAATTTCCACACCAAACGGACCCTTGTATTGTTACTTAATCCAATCCAAGTCCAACCACAAACCAAACCAACACCCTGATCCACCAAACAAGTCCAAAAGCCACCTCAGGCTCAACTCCCGTTTAAAATAATACTCCCTCCGGTCAAGAAAAGTCAAACAAACACCCGTGTACACTCTTCTTCCCCACTTGCACTGCAACCATCACCTCAACCCCCCCCCCCCCACCATCTCCATCACATCCCATCGCCCTTGCCACTATCCACCCACCAGTCCATAAACATTTAATGTTGCCACCCCCTCTTGCAAATAAAACAGAGCAAATTGCATTAACCTGTTTCCCGCCAAAACACGTGGAGGGCTAGGATTGATTTTCAAGGATCAAATGGTTGTAACTCATGATGGGAAAGTTACAGAGACCCAAGAGGAACCCTAATATGGCTTATAAAAGGAAGATGGAGCAGAAGAGATAGGCATGTAGTTTAATTAGCTAAAATTTAAGTCGTATTAATGTAATTTACATTCTAAGTTATTTTCTTTCCAATCAAAGTGTAATTTAAATCTTTTCTGAGTAATAGAAATCTGTTTTTAACCTTTAATTTCAAGTTCATGTGTATAGTTTAGTTTTTCACCTCAATTTGATCCAAAATCTCATATAAGCTTAGTATTGTTAAAAATTATTGTTTAAAGTTCCTTTGAGCTAATCTCAGTACCCTTATAAGCTTTTTGAAGTTTGTAAACCATTTGGAAGTTAATTACTCATTAAACTCAAAAATAAAATAAAAAATATATAAAAAAAATAGATAAAGAAATCAAAAACAGGTTTGAAGATGATGATGGCTGGAGCATGGTGTATTATGGAAGGCCATGGGTTAGAGCCTCAGGGGAGGCAATAGGTTTGATTACTTGGGCCTTGGTTCTCAGTTTAAGCTTGGAGTGCACCTTGTAAGCTCATCTCAATTTTTTGGCTTTTTACTAATCAAGTGCTTATTCTATGCTTATTTGTGTGCTTCTGTACTTATTTAGTATAATCTAATCATATTGAAACTTAAAATCAAGTTGTAGATCATTAGAACCCATTCTACTTAATATCCTAGTTAAAATGTCAATTTTAGCATAATATAGTATTCTAGGTATTTGTGTTTCAATCCTGTGTTTTTGTGCTCAATTAAGCTTATCAGATCTTGCTAAGTTGTTTGGAATCAGGTTCATTGCCCCTAGTGTTCATTAGCCTTAAAAATCTTTCTTTCCAGTTGTATTAGGGGTGTTTGGATTTGAATAGTTAACTATGTACTTGCATGTTTTAGTGGTTAGATATTGTTGAGAGATCATCCTTAGGTTCATAATAGCTCAGTCATAGTATAAAATCAGTAGTTACTTGTTAAAAATGACAAACTTAGCTTAATCACCTCATAATTTGGTCACTGTTAGGAATTTAAGTCTTAGATCTCATCATATCAGTGTATAACTAGTTAATATAGCTTAGATTAGTTTCTTTTTATCTTATAACAACTTAATCAGCCAGTTAGGATCCTTAGAATCTCACAAAAGTCAAACCTAGAGTTTAAATCAAAAAGTCAAATTTGATAGGTTTGGTAGAAATCCAAAAATTGCAAGATTTTTCATGATTTAATCTTTCAACTTTAACCTTTGAAATTTTTGGAGATTAAAATTTGTCAGCTAAACTTGTGGAATCCACCTTTGGATTATTTTTTAAATTTTTTCTCTGGCTTATCCACTGGCTTATTTAAGCATGCAGGGAGAGAACCTCCCCTGCACCAGGTTAATTGCCCAACTTTCATAGGCTCACCTGTGGGCCCCAGACCTCCATCTTGGCTTTTTGAGTAGCTTATCAGTAAGGATTATTAGTTCTAGGCTTATTTTGGATATCAGGTCCTTTGCCCCTAGCTTTTCTTGGCCCTTAAGTCACCCTCACCCAACTCAGTATACTGAGTGCTCAGTATAGACACCCAAGTTCATAAGCCCACCATTGGCTTATTTCTGAGCCATAAGCTCTGCTTATATCCTTATTGGAAAGCTCACTATTCCATCTTTTTAGATTACCATTTCATTTGGACCCTTGGTCACCCAAGGGCTGCAAATTGGCCTATTTTGATCTGTTTATTTTTGGATTTGCTTATTTGTATCTCCTGGCTTATTCCTAGTTCTTATTCTATTATTTTCAGCTTATTTGTATGCCCTTTAGTTGTTTATAGCTTATTTTACCACTTATAGCTTATTAGTAGCTTATTGCATAATAAAGTCTACATTTATAGCTTATTAGACCTTCTGTCTTGATCATAACCTTGCACACTGCTTATTTTTAAGATTCAAAAAAGTTGTCTTCATAAAAGTTACTTATTTTCAGTAGCTAAATAGTTGTGTAAAGGAAAAAACAAGAAAAGCCAAACAAAAAATTAGTTATAGCTTCTATTTAAGCCATTTGGCTTATTGCTCAGCTTTTTCAAAAAGCAATTTTCAATTTTATATTTTTATTAAGTTTCTTATAAATTAAAATAGTTTCAGAAAAATTTTCATAATTTTCTAAGTTTGTTTAGTATTTATAATAATTAATTTAAGTTTAATTAGTTTTAATTAAAAAACCAAAAAATTAATTTCCTTTATGCTTATTTATAAGAAATAGTACTTTTTTATATTTTTCCTGACTTTTATAATTAGTAAAGTATTTTTAGAAAAATTCTCATAATTTTTACTGTTCATTTAGTATTATTCATAATTAAATTAGTTAAAATAGATTTTTATTAATAAATAAGTAAATAATTAGTAAAATAGTTTAAAAATAATTTTTATAAACTTTTTATAATTTTTTAGGATTCCTGCTATGGTTAATTAGTTTTTTAAAAATTTCATATTTTTCTAAGTTACTCTAGTATTTTTCTTAAATTTAAATTAGGTTTAAATTAGTTTTAATTAATTATTAAATAGTTTAAATAGTTTTTAATTAATAATAAATTATAAAATAATCAAAAAAGTAATTTTCTTTTTATTAAATTTTCTTTTAATATTAAGTTTGTAAAAATTTCATTTTCACCCCCTTTAGTTTAAATTTGCCTAAAACTCACCTTTTTCCTCATACGCAGTCGTATCTGTTTTTAATTTGGTTTACGTTTATACACATTTGTATTTCTGTAATTGTTTATACTGTGTACTTAGTTTAATTTAATCATTTCCAGTAGTGTAATTCAAATCCAAATCATTATTTGTTACTTTCCTCAGTCACTAAATCATTCAAACGTTTCTAAAACACAATTTCAATCTCGTTGGGACATAACGACCCGGGAAAACACTGTGCTTACACCGGATCATAAATTGATCTCTCCTCTCCCTCAGGGTTAACCTGTTGACCATCCTTGGTTAATTTGGACTGACTGTTTGGGAGGAGTCAGATGGTTAGCTTATTACCTCGGGATAGAAGTTACTCAGATAGGAGGAGAGATTGCAATCAAGCAAACATGTTACATCAACAAGATCTTAAAAGATGCAAGTATGATGGAAAGTAATGACACGAAGATACCTATGGATCCGGGTACTAAATTGGTCAAGGCGGAAGATGGAAACTCAGTTGACGCAACTTATTACAGAATCCTGATAGGATGTCTCAGGTATTTTACTTTGGAGAATCACCTATTACCTGGTGCACTCAGAAGCAACCAACAGTGGCACTCTCATCATGTGAATCAGAATTCATGGCAGCTACTGGAGCGACATGTCAAGCTTTATGGTTAAAACGGCTACTTAGTGAACTAACGGGTTGGGAGGAGAAAAGAATAACACTAAAGGTTGATAACATCTCAGCAATAGCACTCGTCAAGAACCTAGTTTTTCATGGAAGAAGTAAGCATATCGACATTCGCTATCATTTCATTTGTGAATGCGTAGAGAATGTACATATCAATGTGGAACACGTCAGTGGAGAATTACAAAGAGCAGATATATTAACTAAAGCTTTACCAAGACTAAAATTTGTCACTATGCGGCAAATGCTCGGAGTTCAAGATCTAGGATGAAGCAACGATCAAGATTTAGGAGGAGAATGTGGACTCTAATCTCGACATTGCTCCGGTTTAAAATATAGCAAACGAAAGCCAAGGGACTGAACTTGTTAGTTTAATAGTTTGTAACCGAATAGCGGTTAAAGGTAGTTATAAAGTTAGTTAAGTTAGTTATGTTTCGGTTATGACTTAACCGAACAGTCACAATGGTTCGCCTGTGAACCTATATATATGTAGTACATGTATATGTTCGAATGGTTAGACGATATATGCAATATTATCCGGTAAACACTTGCAACTTATATCGACATTGGGACAACAATTCTTTCTTTTAACCCTTAATATATAACAAAACCAAAGATAAAAAAAAACATACTTTTAAGTAATATTGAAAGCATAGGTTACACATGTTAATACACTGAACATAATTTAAAACACATACATGATGATAGAACATGGTGGTAGAATTAAAACTTTTATCGCGTCTGAAGTAGTGACGCGTTCTTGGAGTGGCACCCGTTTAGTGGCTGTCATACATATGTATAAGTTCTAAGAGTGAGGGGTATGGTGGCGCCGTCGATGGTGTTTTCACCACCAGCCCAAAATCATCAAACGCGTATCGTACCGTGGGTGGCGCCACAGTCGCTCGCGCCGTGGTGGCTAGCCTACGCGGTGGACTTTTTTTTTTCTCTCTCTCTCTCTTTTTTGGTGGGTTTGTTTGTGTTTTTATATTGTGTCTATGTTTGTGTTTGCACTTTTTTTCTTTTTTTCTTTTTTTTTTTTAGGTTTGTATTTGCAGGCACAATGGGATGAGGAAAATAGGTAACATTCATTTTGCACCCTAAGGTTTTATATAATTTACACTTTCATCATAAACTTTTAGTTTCATTTTAATAAAGTACAAATGGGTTTACAAAATTTACACTTTCATCCCAAGTTTATAAAAACTCTAAAACTAGTTAATGTAATGTTTTATTTTATGTAAATAAAGTTTATTTTAGTTAATATTGTTTATGTTTTATTTAATGTAAAAAAAAAAAAAGGGGGGGGGGGGGGGGGGGGGGGGGGGGACGACAGCACCACATTTTCTGGTGCCAAAGGTTACAGCAACAATGTGGTGCCGTGGGATTTCTGATGCTATGGAGATTTTTGCTAACGTGGCAGCACTTTTTCTTCATGACACGAGGCTGCCGGCACGAGCGTACCCAATGCTCTAAACGACGTGTTGTGTAACAAAAAGCTTTCATGGCTGAGTATTAGTACTGAATCACACATGTATGATGTTAAAGATAATTTTGTTCCTATATTTTTAGTTTCTAAAAGAACAGAAAGAATGACATGATATTTTTTTATAGAATGAAGTGCAGATCTTGGAAAGATTTTATTTAGAGCATGAGGATGAGGAATCATAACTTGAGTTATTAAATAACTCGGCGTCACGTCAGCGTCACAGCAAATAACATAACACCAAAAAACATTAGGAAATCATAACACTCAATAACACCACCTTTTTAGACCCACTTTTTAAAAAAAAATAACGCAAACCATAATAACTTGGTATAACTCAAGTTATAATTTGACAAAGGGAGTCATAACTTGACATAACTCAAGTTATAACTTGAGTTAATATACCAACTTGAGTTGTAACGTGGGAGTAACGTGAGAACTCAGGAAATGGTCATAACTTGCGTTACCAAGTTAAAATCGTGCCACATAGGAATAACGCCGGGAGGAGTTACCACTCTCCGGGCTCTTGCAAGAAAAGAAAATTATAAAGAATAAAATTGCAAGAAAAAGAGAGGGTGAGATAAGATGACTAGTATGATCGGTGTTGTAAAAGGCACGTTAAGGCGTCGCCAAGGCGCGAGGCGTGGCCTCGCCGCGACGAAATGGACATTGGCGGCTGATCTAGGCGTGGCGCAAAAAGACGTGAAATAAGGGGAGAAAAGGCATGAAAAGGTGCGCCTTTTGGTAAGTCGTGGCGCCACTTTTTGAACTAGTTGTTTTTTTTTTTTTTTTTTTTTAACAAAGATTCGGTAATTTTGGGGTCCCGCTAAAAAAAAAGCCATTTTCCATCCTTGTTCCCCCGCCGACATCCTTCATCCTAAGTTTTGTGATTCGTTCAAGACTTATCAACTTTAGATGATGATTATACAAAAATATCTGTCGACATGCATATAGTAGACGTGTACAGCTACCACATGAATAACCAAACGTAGTTGCATGCCACGTGTATAGTTATCTCACATGCCATGCAATTAACTAATTTGTCAACACGTTTTTCAGCTTTCATCACCTCACTTTAGCTTCCCTTTATATAAACGCTATAAACCTCATAAGATTCATAAAACAAAACAACAAAATCGAACTATCTATAATATATCGCAGTATCTTGTACTATTTTCAAGTGATCTTATAAAAAAATGGCACATTACGGAGGACACCAACAGCAAAGCTTGGGTTCCAAGATAGGTGAAGCCACTGGATTGACCGGTGGTACTCATGGAACTCATGGCGGTACTCATGGAACTCATGGCACCACCGGGCAGCACCAGGGGCTAGGTTCCAAAATAGGTCAAGCCACTGGGTTGACAAGTGGTACTCATGGAGGTACTCATGGGACTCATGGCACCACCGGTCAGCAACAGGGGATAGGTTCCAAAATAGGTCAAGCCACTGGGTTGACCGGTGGTACTCATGGAACTCATGGTGGTACTCATGGAACTCATAGCACCACTGGTCACCAGGGACTAGGATCGAAGATAGGCGAAGCAGCCGGCTTGGGGACAGGTGGTCATCATGGTACAGGGACTGGTTATGGTCAGCAGCATCAGAAGAAAGGAATGGTGGAGAAGATTAAGGACAAGCTTCCAGGCAGTCATGGTACACATACCACCACAACCACAGGTTCGGGTTATGGAGCGACACATGAGAAGAAAGGAGTGATGGAGAAGATCAAGGAGAAGTTGCCTGGACATCACTGATTGAAATATGTGGTACATTTAACAAATGAAGACATGATTTATATAATAATGTGTTTAGCTCTATTGTATGTTTCATGGGAAGCCAAGACTTTGTGATGTTTTATGTTTTATTTTGGATTGTGATTTCATGTAATTTTAATGAAAGTTCTCTTTCTGGTGTATTGTTGCTAGTGTTGATTTTGTGGAATACAAGGTGCTTCTAAGCTAGTTCTCTACTCCAGGGTCTACTCAACACATTTTTCATTGTTATGAAAAAACTTTCATAATCCTTGTGTCTCAAATGTTAATTTCCAAAATGTTAATAAACTATTACTTGCTACAATTGACAACATCTATGAGAAAAACCGTTCCATTGTACTAGGACTTGGTGATTTTGACCCGATCTTCTGGTAAAAAAAGACTAGCTTAATTATGTTACCTACACTGGCTTATGAGTTGGTGATTTCGACTCGATCTTTCTGTCTTTGCCTTAGAGCATCTCTAATGCACCGATCATTTCAAATATTTCGACTCGATCTTTTGTAAGTGTTGTTTTATTTAAACAAACCAATTTTTAAAATTATAAAATTAAAAGATATGATATATGAACATAAATAGATAAATAAACATAAACGAACTTTAACGAACGCATAATCGAACGTTCACGAACATAAATGAACGGACGAGACTTTTGTTCATGTTCATTCATTTAACTAAATGAACGTAAAATATTGTTCATGTTCGTTCACTTAATAAACGAACGAACATAAACGAACGTTTTACCGAACGGTTCATAAAATGTTCACTGAACGTTCAGTTCGTTTACAGCCCTACAAATATTTAAAGCTATTTCTAAGTCCTGCAACGTACCTATTATTAAACTTTCAACTTTGCATCCTCAAATTTCAGCTGATTATTTTCCCAGAACCTATTCACCAAATAACCTTTTTTCAGCTTTTTTACTCTAATTTAATAATCCTTTTCAAATCATTTTTAAGTCTTTCTTGATTGTGGCATCCAAGAATCAAGATGCACTAAAAAAAACTAAAAATTTACCAGTTTTCTTTCTTAGAAAGGAAGTCTTCCCAGTCAGATCTTCCTAATGAAACTCACATCAGAAATCTGAGACCTTAGAAACCCTCGTCTATTGTTTACAACAAAATTCATTGTGAACAGCTTGAAACTCCAAATCCATCTCATGTGCTGGTCTCTTCAAAAATTGCTTTTCCCCCGTGATTATTTCTTCAGAAGCACAAGATATGTACGCTAGAGATGATCTGATCTTTGAAGATCTACATTAACTAGTTAAAAGGACGGGACCATGTAGTAATGACCAGTTGACCACTAAATACCAACCACACAACTCTCCAAAAATTATACTAATCTTTATTCTTTCACATTCTGTATGGGCGTCTCTGATGAGTTTTTCTTCTCGTGTCATATTTACTCCCCGGTACACCAAATAAGAAATCTAAATTACCAAAATAATCTTTACACAGACTCATTACCAAAGTGAACTTTTTTCTTCTGGTTTACGAAAATGACCAAAACACTATGTAGCACCGAAACGGGAATGGCAAAGAGATACGGGAACGAGAAACGACAAAAATCAAAAATTCAAGATACGGGAACGGCATAGATACGGCAAATAAAAAAATTAACAATATATTAAAGAAAATCCAAAATAGATATATGTTAATGTAAATTGTAAACTCCAAAAATACTACATATTCTAAAGGTAATTATTTATCAATAATCAAATCATTTTATTCTTGAAATCACATAGATATTTTTTGATAAGGAGTTAAAGAGTAAAATTTTAGAAGTAAAATATGAAAGCAATAATGCATAGTTATAACATCGACAAAAAACAGTCAAATACAAATTTAAAGCTTATCTTTATCTAAAGTACTACGTTAGCCCACTTTGTGAGAAATACCCTATTTAATTTAGTAATCTTCCCATACACGTGATATTTTGACTTTCTTTCTCTCTATCTCTAAGACACCGGATCCTTTAAAAAGTAGAAAAAAATAAAAAGTCTAAAAAGTGATCCTACGCTGACAAGTGTCCCCCACCCAATTTATTTAAAAAATCTGCATAAGGGTAATATCGTAAACTTACACATTTTTTTCTTTTTCCACCTCAAATTTCAAACGTACATATCTTTTAAACGACAAACTTTTAGAAAAAACCGATTCACCATAATTTTTAAAATTTAATCCTCTTTAATATGGTATAAATCTTGTTAATTATTTCAAACTTTTTTGTTACATATTCAATGGTTTTTTATTTTCTTGATGTTTTTGGTATTTTTTGACCGTATTTTTTACCTTTAAATCTATCAAATCATGATAAACTTAAAACACGAAAGTCGTAGATTTTGGTTCACTCTTTATCAAGAAATTTGAATCACTCAAATTCGATATGATATGAGTGAGATATCGAATGTTAAAGATGATGTTTTAGTCATTTTTGTTGCACACCACGTGTTTGATGAAATGTCTAGCTTAGATTTTTTGTTTTAAAATTGCGTTAAATGCATTAATTTTTGTACCACAACGCATCACTAATCGTTTTATTAATATAAGATTAAAAAAGTAAAATAAACTGAGTTTTATTAAACTGAAATAACTTGTCGATACAAACCAACCAAAATCAATTTTCCATACCAACTGACAATTGATGAATAAAAAAATCTAATATTTATACAATTCATCAATTACATCAGATTGTTCCAGAAACTATTTAACCATACCAAGCAAACAAATATTCCAAACATTCATCAATTATATCATATTGTTTTCACTTGACCATTGTGTTCACTTTTGAAGAAGAGCGCTAGCTTCTTCGAAATAAGCGCTGCTACGTTCGCAAATAGACTTCTTTGACATCTTTTGGAGCATTCTCTTTTCCTTCAGACTTAAACTTTGATATTCATGAACCTCGCTCTCCACTATTTTTCTGTTCTCATTGGACTCAGACAATAGAATCTTTGCTAGGTACTTCTTTCTCAAGTCTTCCATCTGTTTGTCTTGTTCCTTTCCCTTGTTCCTTTCCTTCTCTTACAAATCCAGCATCGAATCACTAAACCATAGGTTTCTTTCCTTTTTTTAGCTTTTTTACCTATCCAATAAAACAAATAATTGTGAAACTGATGAACCTACTGAAACCAAAATAAACAAAAAATCAAAATAAAAGATGAAGCCAAACCAAAATAAACACAAACGCACTAGCAATAACTGATGATCCTACTTGCACAACAACTGATGAACCTACTTTTAAAAAACACTAGCAAATAATTGATAATCAAAAACACTAGCAATAACTGATGAACCTAATTTTCAAATAACTGATGAACCTACTTTCAGTAACTGATGAACCTAATTTACAAATCCAGCAATAACTGATGAACCTATTTTTCAAATAACTGATGAACCTAATTTACAAATGCAGCAATAACTGATGAACCTACTTGCACAATAACTGATAATCAAAAACACTAGCAATAACTGATGAACCTAATTTTCAAACAACCGATGAACCTAATTTACAAATGCAGCAATAACCGATGAACCTACTTGCACAATAACTGATAATCAAAAACACTAGCAATAACCGATGAACCTAATTTTCAAATAACTGATGAACCTACTTTCAGTAACTGATGAACCTAATTTACAAATCCAGCAATAACTGATGAACCTATTTTTCAAATAACTGATGAACCTAATTTACAAATCCAGCAATAACTAATGAACCTACTTGCACAATAACTGATGAACCTAATTTTCAAATAACTGATGAACCTACTTTCAAGAAACACAAACGCACTAGCAATAACTGATGAACCTAATTTTCAAATAACCGATGAACCTAATTTACAAATGCAGCAATAACTGATGAACCTACTTGCACAATAACTGATAATCAAAAACACTAGCAATAACCGATGAACCTAATTTTCAAATAACTAATGAACCTACTTTCAGTAACTGATGAACCTAATTTACAAATCCAGCAATAACTGATGAACCTAATTTTCAAATAACTGATGAACCTAATTTACAAATCCAGCAATAACTGATGAACCTAATTTTCAAATAACTGATGAACCTAATTTACAAATCCAACAATAACTGATAAACCTACTTGCACAATAACTGATAATCAAAAACACTAGCAATAACTGATGAACCTAATTTTCAAATAACTGATGAACCTACTTTCAGTAACTGATGAACCTAATTTACAAATCCATCAATAACTGATGAACCTAATTTTCAGTAACTGATGAACCTAATTTACAAATCCAGCAATAACTGATGAACCGACTTGCACAATAACTGATGAACCTAATTTTCAAATAACTGATGAACCTACTTTCAAGAAACACAAACGCACTAGCATTAACTGAAACCAAACCAAACCAAAATAAACACAAACACACTAGCAATAACTTATGAACCTACTTACACAATAACTGAAATCAATATAAACAAAAATGCATTTCTTTTCGATCTTCTTTGAGTGGACACATTAACTTTTCTTCTAGGCTCTAAAAATTTAAAAAAAAAAAAAAAAAAAAGCTAAAATTTGATTATAAAACAATAAAACTCAAGAATAAACAAATTAAAAATTTGTTTATTAACTTTTCTTTGAGCGGACACAATAACTTTTCTAACCCTATTTTTTCCTTACAAATAATTCTAAAAATTTGCCTTCTTCTACTTCATTTTCATTCTTTGTTTTAGTCGCTATTAGTCTATCACTTTTTCTTCTAGATTCTAAAAAATCAAAATAAAAAATTAGTTAAACGAAGATATGCATCAACAAATTAAAATTAGAATTAAAATATTAAAAAAAAACGTAAATGATGAACTTACCATCTGGATTCTTCTTTTCAAGAGCATAAATCCTTAATTTGATCGGAATATGTGATTTCGATCGGAAAAAAACCCTAATTTAGATCGGAATATGTGATTTTGATCGGAACACAACCCTAATTTCGATCGGAATAAAACTCTAATTTTGATCCTGAATTTTAGAGAGATGATAGAGAAGTTTTTTTTAAGAGAAGTTATTAGAATGAAATGATCGAATGTTGGGTTTTTGAGAGAGAGAGAAGATGTTTTTTTGGCAATTACATTTTTACCCTTTTGAGGGGTCCATCAACCTAACAACCGTTGGATACTATTAGTGAATGGATGCTTTTATAAAAAATTGATCCGACGGCTCACATATCTTTTTAGACTTTTTAAAATAAAACACCTTTGCAAGGGATCGCAACCCCTATCTCTTATTCGTCTTCCTCACAAGAACAAGATTTAAAATCAGATCTCATCTGTTTTTCTTCCACCCTTTTATAATTAAATCAAGATGATGCCTGTTGGAATAAAAATTTTAAAAAAAAAAAAAAAAAAAAAAAAAAAAAAAAAAAAAAAAAAAAACCATTAAACCCTTTAGAAACTACTTGGAAACGGCAATGAAATCCAGAAACGTGTATAAATACGGCATGGAATCCAGAAACAGCTAGGTATACGTCTGAGAAACGTTTCGGGGATGTTTCGTTCGCGTTTCCATTCCCAAACGGGCACGCGGGCCTTCCAGGCGTTTCGGTGCATCAGAGCCAAAACATGTCACCATCATGATTTTCCTTTTCCATTCGCCTATACTACTCTCGCCCAAAAAACATTATTCGCCCAATAACAAAAAGCATCTTCTATGAAGTGAAAGGACTCAATAACAAGTACTTCTCATGTGTGTATGTTAAGGACAGCAAATAAAGCTTTAGGAAATGATGTTTTGCTTATAGGGTGAAACAATAAAGTCCAGCCAAGTGTATCCCCATTTCCCTTAATGCAAAAACAAGTATCATTCCTGACTTAATAATTACATATGTGGCCTTATTCCTGACTTAATTAACAGCTACTTTTTATTTTATTTATATTTTTTTTAATTCACAATGATAATCATATACTGGAAGCATAAAATATTCGGTACTAATAAGACTAGACTAAATGATTTTTACGTTATATCACATTGTATTTAGACTATGTCGCCCAACAAACATGATATTCGCCCGGGTATACACCTAGCCCTCGCCCCACGTATATGTATTCGCCCTAGACCATGTCATAGCACTCGCCCAGCTCGCCTATTCTTCGCCCATCCTTCGCCCTTAGCCTCGCATAGCCCTCGCCCCACTATATGTATTCGCCCAAAAAATAAGAGTGTTAACCTCAGCTCGCCTATCCTTCGCCCATCCTTCGCCCTGGCTTCACAGCTTGCCCACCACTTGCCCACCCCTCACCCTGCTTCACAGCTGCTCAAGACTCGCTCACGACTCGCGTAGCACTGTTTTTTATACACGTGTATGGTAGAAACCAATCTATTAATGAATCTAACGGATTATATTGAAAAGTTTATTTTGGAAAATTTTGTGTGCGAGATTGATATTGGTAAATTAGCCTTATAAACAATTCATTTAAGAAATTTGCTCTAAGAAGAAAGCATAATTTATCCACACTTTAGGTGCAATGATCAACCTTAGAGAAGACCAAAGTCATTTTTCGAGAAAAAAAACCATGCATTCCATGTAGCAATTGTTTCTACAGCAACATTTACAAGTACGGGAGGAAAGGCAATGCCTTCGATTGTTGTCCTCCCAAAGCTTCAGGGACGGAACCAAGGGTTCCCACGGGTTTTTGGAAACTCTATGGATTTCTTTTTTTATATATTGTTAATTTTTGAGAAAAACAACGATTTTTTTTACAAATAAAAGATAACATAAAATGTACCCGGTCATATTTGATCTTGATTTGATCGTCCCTTTAAAGCATAGATACTTGATACATGCAAAGTTCAAGAGAAAACCTCAATTAAACTTACTATACATGAATTCAATTAATCACCCAAAAGTTTGTTGTTAATATTATTTTAAGTTAATCAATAGAAAATCCTGGACTAGAACATCGAATGCTGCAAGATATGGAGCTACTGTTGAAGTTTTATTCACAAGAAATAGATCAGTCGACATATAGAAAACATGTGCAACTCCTACATGGATGACCAACTGTATCATGCCACGTGTATAGTTATCTCACATGACATGCAACTTCATTTCACACGTATACCACTGTTGCATCATCTCAAATTTTTTCTTCTATATAAACCCTTACACACCTTAGCAAATTCAGCAAACAAAACCATAACAACAAAATCATACAAAACTATCTTTTGCAGTGTTTCTTATACTATTTCCCAATAATCTTATAGAAAAATGGCACAATTTGGAGGAGACCAACAGTATGGACAGCAAACTCGCCACACAGATGCCCGCGGCAACCCTATTCAACAAACTGACGAATACGGAAACCAGGTTCACACAGATGCCTACGGCAACACTATTCGACTAACTGACGAATACGGCAACCAGCTTCACACAAATGCCCACAGAAACCCTATTCGACAAACTAACGAATACGGAAACCAGGTTCACACAGATGCCTACAGCAACCGTATTCGACAAACTGACGAATATGGAAACCAGGTTCACACAGATGCTTACAGCAACCGGATTCAACAAACTGACGAATACGGAAACCAGGTTCTCACAGATGCCTACGGCAACCCTATTCGACAAACTAATGAATACGGAAACCCGGTTTACACCACAGCAGGTCATGCTGCAACTGGAGCCACAGGAACTGGTTATGGAAACCCAGGTTATACCACTGGGGGCACTGGGACTAGACTTAGCTATGGTCAGATCGAGCACCAGCAGGGTGGTCATGCGAGTGCTGAAGATGAATTTGATGTGAGTGGAGGATTTCAAAATTACCAACATGGTGCTACACGTATTGGTGGTAATGGTGATGAATTTGATGTGATGGGTGGAGGATTACAAAACCAACCTAGTGCTACACTTATTGGTGGAACTGGTTATCGTATTGGAACTGGATCTAGTACTGGAACTGGTACTGGTATTGAAACTGGTTATAGGGAGACGCGTGAGAAGAAAGGAATGATGGAGAAGATCAAAGACAAGCTGTCAGCACAATATTGATTTAGATACGTTGTATTATAGTATTCCATATGTAATAGAATAAAGATGGGATAATAATGTGTTTGGCTCCCTGGTATGTTGATGCATGGGCAGCCATAGTTAAGGCTGTTAGGTTTTGGCTTATTTTGGTTTCTGTTTTCGTGTAATTCTGATTAAAGGTTTTCTTGTTTAACATTGTTGTTTCTGTGGAATACTGCCTTCCAAATCCTAATTCTCCTAACTCTCGATTTTCCGCTCACTTAGAACATTGTTCTATGACGTGTAACCTATATAACATTCTGGCCGGATGGGTGCACTATACAGTATACCAGTTCGTTGTAGTAAGTGATACCTGCTATAAATGACAACATATATGAAAAAACCCAGTTCACTGTAGTAAGACTTATGTCCCAAATAAGAAAGGCTCTCATGTTTTACAACAAAAGTTTGCTCATCTCTTGTTCTACAACAAAGTTAAGAATGACCAGCTAGATATTCTGAGCCCTTCTCATACACTAATTTCACACATTGCCTTTTTCTTTCTCCTTATTATTCCTATGAAGGCACCTAATAAGCAAGGCAAAAACTAACTTGTATGCTGGGCATAATTTGATCATTGAAGATCTTCATGAACTAAGTTAAAAAGAGATGACCCTGTAGAAATGAGTCAGTGACCACTAAATACCGACCACAACTCTCCAAAAATTATAATCTTTCTTCAAAATATGAGTTTCTTAACGTTCTAAACACATCCCTGTTAAGTTTTCCATCTCGTGTCACATCTAATCTACATTACGAACAGCTTGAAACTCCGAATCCATCTCATTTGCTGGTCTCTTCAAAAATCGTTTTTTCCACCCTAATTATTTCTTCAGAAGCACATGATATATATGTGTGATAAGAAGTATCTAGTACGCTAGGGGTGATCTGATCTTTAAAGATCTACATTAACTAGTTAACTTAAAAGGATGGGAGCATGTAGAAATGACCACTAAATAGTAAATACCAACCACAACTTTCCAAAAATTATACTAATCTGTATTCTTTCACATTCTGTACGGGCATCTCTGATGAGTTTTTCTTCTTGTGTCATATCTACTCCACAGTGTACCAAATAAGAACAGAAAGGAATAATTTATACACTTTAAGTGCAAAGATCATACTTAGAGAAGACCAAAGTCATTTCACTGAGAAAAAATCATGCATTCCATGTAGCAATTGTTTCAACAACATTTACAAGTATGGAGGAAGGCGATGCCTTCGATTGTTATCCTCCCAAAGCATAGATACTTGATATGTCATTTAAAGTTCAAGAGAAATCCACGATAAAACTTACTGTACTATACCGAAAAGTTTTTTGTTCACAAATCACAACATTATTTTTAAGCTACCAGTCCGAGAATCCTGGACTAGAACATCGAATGCTGCAAGATATGGAGCTACAGTTGAAGTTTTATTCACAAGAACTATTAGTCAACATATGGTAGGGGTGTGCAGAATTTGGGTTTCACCCACAAACACCGAAAATCGAACCGAATTTGTTACAGAGTTGAATTTGCCAAAACCAAACTAAACCAAATTAAATATTCGGTTTTCGGTTCGGTTATGGTTTTGGCAAAATGAAAACCGAATCGAATTGAAAACCGAATTATATATTTAATTAAAAAAATAATAATAAAATCAACTCTTTCATATGGTATAAATATAACGTTTTTCAAGCTTCAATTTTTTCTTTTGCAAAAATTCTATATAATTAAATAAATAAATAATTAAAATTATATAATTTGGTTTATTCGAGTTAGTCGGTTCGGTTTTTGGTTATACGTTCGGTTTAATCCAATTTGAATTCGGTTTGGTTAGGTTTTTCGGTTTTACCCAGAAAAAGAAATTAACTTAAATAAGCGAACCGAATAAACCGAACAACCCGATAACCGAACCGATGAACACCCCTGACATATACGACACGTGCAAATGCTACATGAATGACCAAACATATACATGCCACGTGTATAGTTATCTCACATGACATGCAACTCCCTTTCACCACCTATACCAATACCATCTTTGCATCATCTCAAATTTTTTCTTCTATATAAACCCTTACAAACCTCAGCAAATTCACCAAACAAAACCATAATAAAATCATACAAAACTATCTTTTGCAGTGTTTCGTGTACTATTTCCCGATAATCTTATAGAAAAATGGCACAATTTGGAGGAGATCAACAGTATGGACAGCAAACTCGCCACACAGATGCCTACGGCAACCCTATTCGACAAACTGACGAATATGGAAACCCGGTTCACACCACAACCGGTCACCAAAGTTTGGGTTCCAAAATAGGTGAAGCCACTGGCTTGGGCACAGGTGGTCAACATGGTATCATCTTGGGTCATGCTGCAGCTGGAGCCACAGGAACTGGTTATGGAGCCCCGGGTCATACCACTGGGGGCACTGGGACTGGACTTAGCTATGGTCAGATTGAGCACCAGGAGGGTGGTCATGGGAGTGCTAAAAATGAATTTGATGTGGGTGTAGGATTTCAAAACCAACCTACTGCTACACCTATTGGTGGTACTGGTACCGGGATCAGTACAGCTAGGGCTGAAACAGGAACAGGGGGTGGTATGCTTCATCGCTCAGGAAGTAGCAGCTCGAGCTCTGTAAGTCTAAATGTCTTAACTATTTATTTTTCAAATATCGTTCTGATATGGTTTTGGAGTCTAAAGTTATGAATGTGTGAATTGATTTTTGTGTAGTCAGAGGATGATGGGATGGGAGGAAGAAGGAAGAAGGGTGTGATGCAGAAGATTAAGGAGAAGCTTCCAGGCAGTCATGGTGATCAGCAGCAAACAACAACGCATACGACCACGACCACAACAACAGGTGCAGGTGTTGGTGGAACTGGTTATGGCGAGAAGCGCGAGAAGAAAGGAGTGATGGAGAAGATCAAAGAGAAATTGCCAGGACACCACTGATTTAGATACGTTGTATATAGTATTACATATGTAATAGAATAAAGATGGGATAATACTGTGTTTGGCTCCCTTGTATGTTGATGGCAGCCATAGTGAGGCTGTGAATGGCTCATTTTGGTTCCTGTTTTTAGGTAATTCTGATATACTAGTAGTAGTTTTGTTCTTTAACTTGGTTGTTTTTGTGGAACATTGTTCTGTGATATGTAACCTATAGCTTAACATTCTGGCTGGATGAGTGTATTATACAGACAAAACCAGTTCATTGTAGTTGATTATGCCTGCTATAAAATGCCATCATCGTTAAAAAAAAAAAAAAAAAAAAAAAAAAAAAAAAAAAAAAAAAAAAAAAAAACAGTACATACCAAATGTTACTAGATTAATATCTAGTATATAAGTGAGAACATCTATGAGAAAAAACAATTAATTGGACATAACGACTAAAAGTCTTAAAAAGACAAGAGCAATCTTAGATCTTCCGAGTCAAATCACATCAGTAATCCGAATCCTAATTATGTAAACCTGGTTGACACCACAACCGGTCACGGAAGTTTGGGTTCCAAGTCCTCCTAATTACAGAAAGACTAGTCTTTTGTTTTACAACAAAGTTAAGAATGATCAGCTAGAAATTCCGAGTCCTCCCTATACACTAATTTCAAAATTGCTTAATTTTTTTCCTTGTTATTCCTGTAAAGGCACATAATAAGTAAGGCAAAAAGTAAATTGTATGCAGGGCATGCTTTGATCATTGAAGATCTTCATGAACTAGTTAAAAGACCGGACCCTGTGAAAATGAGTCAATGACCACTAAATACCGACCACAGATCTCCAAAAATTATAATCTTTCTTCGAAATATGAATTTCTTGAAGTTCTAAACACATCTTTGATAAGTTTTCCTTCTCATGTCACATCTAATCTACATTGTAACTAAATAAGTAAAGAAACCTATAATTTTTTTTACAGTTTAGGTGCCAAGATCAACCTCAGAGAAGGCCAAAATCATTTAATAAGTGACGAATCTTGAAATCTGTAAAACAGTTCTACCAACGACAGAATCATGGTATAATAATTACTCTCTAGACCCAACCAATGCTTTAATTATCATGTCCATTATACATAAATTCTACCTCTGCAATGATGCACAGCTTAAAATTTAAATGGTGTACCTTTGTCTTGTGCAGTACGTCACCACCAATTCTAGCAGCCATATGATGTTCTTCCTTAACCCTCTCTTTCCCATTGTTAGTCTTCTCTAGACGTGTGTTGCAAGTTTCACCATGTTTGTGGCATGAGCAGTCATCCCATCTTTTCCAGCAGATGCAGGAAACCTATTGATCCATTCACTACAATTTCTGCAGTGCCTCCAGCTGATGTTCCCTTCCATTTATATCGAAAGAATAATCAAGATAACCTACAGCAATTTTGTAGGGCATATGCATAAACGATAAACTTGAGGCAACCTTCAACCCAATCCCTTTATAGCTACATTATATATTTTACCCATTTGATCTGTTACAGATAAAACATACATGGATCGAGCCACTCATAATTAATGACCCGTTTCAATTTTAAGCAAAAATCTATTTACCCATAAGCAGGAGAGCAACAATATTTACCACTGTAGGAAGCTGGAAGGCCATGGCTACGCTTGTTATCCTCCCAAAGCACTCTCCGCGACCTTACACACAGTTAATTAAAAATCAGGCAAAGATCAATAAGGAAAACAGACACAAAAAAGCCTCTAACACACATAATGTTATCACCAAAAACTTTTTTCTTAACAAAATCATGTTTAAGCTACGAACTTAAGAATTCTGGACTAGAACATCAACTGCTGCTAAATATGGAGCTAGGGTTATTGTTTTATTTGCATAATGAACCTGATGTTGGATTTGCTTTTGTGCCACATAATTGCGTAGTTCTGTTTCAAATTTAGTCTGAACACTCATATCACTGCTGACAATAACTGCAAGTATTGGCACTTGTAGCATCTCTTATTGAATCAGCTGTAAGCTCTCACAAAATGAACATAGAAACAGATCTTGACCCTTACCCCTTGAAACACCTGCAAATAAACATTATGCTTAAGAAGGATTGGCATTAGCTTGAAGACAACCATAAGTATAACCCTCAAAAAATCATTACAGAACATAGGAATACTGTCCTATCTTAGAAGTAATGCTGATAGTCCAATTTCAATGGCTGGTAACCAACATCATTTACTCCAAATAAATTCCTCAAACTTTCAAAAGTTTTTAGGCTATAGTAATATTCAGTTATGCGAACTTGATAGAAAGTTCCCAGTTTCACATAGCCAGGTAAAAAAAACTCAACTTAGTCACAATTACAGATACATCATAGGTCACATCCCCATATTGAATTATGAAAGTCTGACACGTTTCTTTGAAAAAAGAATGGGTACATGAAACAAAATTGGATCAAAGTTGGTTTACCTTTTTATATAGTTAACCCAAGGTTCATGCTATCTGATATATTAAACCCAGTGGTCAGTGAAAATAACTATATAACCCTTCTTTGCCAAACTGAGATTTAAAAAAAAAAAAAAAAACCTTACTGTTTATTGCGGCAAAAAGTATATCTTCGTTACGAACTTCAAGAGACTCCCTAAAATGCTCCCACAATACCCTTTTTGGCTTTTTGCCGCATTATCTTCAGCAAACTCCATAAGTCCTTTACTGTTGCCAAGATGAACAACATACGTCTTTGGCATCTTAATCCTGCAAATTTGATTTTAGAAATGTCAATTAAACAATCCAGGAACAGTGTATTAAAAAGCATATAATTCTCAATAAACTTGTATTAGTTAAAAAAAGTAATTAGGGAGATTCAGAGAGAAGTAAGGCATACTTTAAGCATTCTTGAGTCCTATTCTTCCAATATTCCACAGTTACATAGGAATCAATTATTGATCATTTGACGACCATCGGCATGTGCTTAACATAATCCAATCTGAGTCCTATTCTTCCAATATCAGTTGTTACATGGGAATTCATCATTGATCTGATAACCATCGGCATCTGCTTAACATAATCCAATTTGAAGTAATGGCATTGCACTTCATGGATCCACCATAGCACCTTTGGCGGTACTCGAGGGGTATCTTAATTCAGATCAGCATCCAGCAAAATTCCAGCAACAGCAGCGTTCAAAAACAACTAAACCAGCTTTTATGGCAGTATTTATAGCTTCTTGACCTCTAGCTGAAGAGACCTAATATGAAAAATAGCATATAGAACAATAAACTTAAGGGAAAATCATAACATCAAGGGAACAGAGTTAATCTACGTTGGCAGGCTAAATCATACTGATGATTTGAACATCTGTTTAGATTCCTTATATGTGTATCTGTTGCACTGAACTTCATAAATGACAGTTATGACACTTGTTCTCAAGGGTACGTGGATGTGCATTAATCAGAGAAAGAATATGACCAAAATCGTGAGTTAACAAATATAGAGACGACATACTCCGTATAATACAAAGAGCCAAATGGTACTTAACATCAATTGCCTTCTATATAACGTATTGTTCCCCTGCAAAAATAAGCATCATGGTATCACCAACCACACTTCTTAGAAGAATATACTTATATACAAGAGATGGTCCACACCCACTTTTTCCTTAGCCATGAAAAAGCGCTTAAGGACACCAATAATCACAAGTGAAGGCTTTAAGGGAATTATTGCAAGGCTCTAAGCTAGAATAGATACTAACTGAAATCAACATCACCTAGTGTTTGCTTATGATCTATGCCTAATTGGAATGTTTTCTTACATGATAAAAAATCAGTATGTGAGTATGTCATGGACGTCGATTAATGAACCACTCAAAAATGTAAGGCAATCAAATCTATAACACTAGACCTTCAGTCCATGTCAGCAACAAACTTATCAGTTACATAGGAATGTGGAGCTTTTTGTAAAACGGGGAGGCTTCCTCGTTTGAATCATCAAAGGGTGGAATAAAAAAAGCATGGCTAATGACCATTGCATTAATTCCAGTCCAAAAGCAATCTTAGCTCAGCAGAGGCAGTGCTGATACTCAGGCTGCACAAAGTTTCCTTGATGAAAATGAGCCCACTAAATTGAGGCATATGTGGAATTTGTTCACCTTATATGAATTGCTACTGTCCACACATGACATTCTTGGTTGCTTCCTTCAAAGCTTTATCATTGAAATGAATGTGTTACATAAATCTTTGTTTTAGCAATCAGGTTTAAAAACTTCACAGCCTTATTCACGTTTTCCTAACACGAGACAAGACCAAAGTACATCTCGACATGTTCCTTGAGTTGCACACAATAAAGGCCTTTTAACTAAAAAGACAAGTCAAAGAAGCAGAGTAAAAGTGTGTGAGCAATATGGGCAAGCATTAAGTTCAGCCATTAAACAACAAAAAAAAGTTCTTAACAAAGTACCATCCTAGTATATATCAGCTTTTTGGCGCACATACAACAATGCAAAGAAAGCAATCAAACAAACACAAATCCTATGTCATTAATCAAACAATTCATTATATAATAATAATAAAATATTGAAGTTCATATAAAATTACATTAAGGAACTGTATATCAGCTCATCTTTTCCTGAAGGCTTTTACATTGTGATACAAAAACCTCGGCACCAACACTCATACTTAAATACTGCCCACATAAGACATAAAAATAAACAAAATAAATTCACATCAGTATATATCCTACACCATCCCACCCAAACAAAGAGGGTGTTTGGGATTATTTGTAGGCAAATAAACAGTTTGGAGTGTTTGGATATGCAAATTGTTTCTACTTACCGTATCTGCTTACCTATTTCGAGCACATAATTTAAAAAAAAAATTAAAAAAATTAAAAAATTAAAAAATTAAAATACCTTTTTTTCTAAAACACGAACTTAGGTGTCGTTTGTTTTTTCCCAATAAGCTCTCTTTTCTTGTTTTCACTTCTTTTGTTTGCATGAAGGCGGAGGTTTATATTTGTTTTTTTGCAAACATATGTACTTCTTTTCACTTCTTTCCTCTTCTAAATCTCAGACATAATCTTTCACTTCTTACCTCTTCTTTCACAAACCCTACATCTCCTTCTCAATATCAATTTTTAATTTTTATACGTTTTAGTCAGCTTTTACATGTTTTCGTCCGTTTTTATATGATTTCGTTTGTTTTTTTACGTTTTCGTCGATTTTTTACGTTTTCGTATGTTATTTCACGTTTTCGGCCGTTTTTAACATTTTCGTCTGTTTTTTTAATGTTTTCGGCCTTTTTTTACGTTTTTGACCGATTTATTACGTTTTTGTCCGTTTTTTACGATTTTACTCGTGTTTTTACGTTTTCGACATTTTTTTTTTCCGTTTTCGTCTTTTTTTTTACGTTTCGTCCATTTTTTTACGTTTTTTACGTCTTCGTCATTTTTTTTATGTTTTCGTCCATTTATTTTACGTTTTCGTCCATTTTTTTACGTATTTGATCGCTTTTTACGTTTTCGACCGTTTTCAACAGTTTTTTTAATCGTCCGTTTTTTTACGTTTTTGACTGTTTTTTACGTTTTCGACCGTTTTTGTCAGTTTTTTACGTTTTCGACATTTGTTTACGTTTCAAGCGTTTTTTTTTACATTTTCTTTCGTTTTTCACGGTTTTTTACCTTTTTTTACGTTTTCGTCAGATTTTTTTTATGTTTTCGTCCGTTTTTTACGTTTTCGTCCACCTTTTTACGTTTTCTTTTGTTTTTTAGATTTTCGACCATTTCTTACATTTTCTTCCATTTTTTCACGTTTTCGACCGTTTTTTTACGTGTTTGCCTTTTTTTTCGTTTTCGACCGTTTTTTACGTTTTAGTCATTTTTAATGTTTTCGACCATTTTTTTATGTTTTCGTCTTTTTTCCCGTTTTTGTCCTTTTTTATGCTTTCAAACGTTTTTTACGCTTTTGACCGTTTTTTAGGTTTTCGGAATTTAATTACGTTTTCATCAATTTTTTAATGTTCTCGACCGTTTTACGTTTTTGTCCCTTTTTTTACGTTTTCAAGCATTTTTTTACGTTTTCGTCAGTTTTTGATCGTTTTTTACGTTTTCAACCGTTTTTTATGTTTTCGACTGTTTTTTTATGTTGTCTTCTGTTTTCGAATGTTTTTTATGTTTTCATTCATTTTCTACGTTGTCATCTGCTTTCGTCCGGCGTCTTACTTAAGAAAATGTACAATAACATACAAAAACATACAAAAAACTTACGAAATCATATGAAAACGGACAAAAACGTAAAAAACAAATGAAAACGTACTGAAACAGACGAAGACATAAAAACACAGACGAAAGCGTAAAAAAAACGTTCCAAAACGTAAAAATGAACCAAAATGTAAAAAAAACAAACGAAAACGTAAAAAAAAACATTCGAAAATGTTAAAAAAAAACAAACGAGAACGTAAAAAACAGACAAAAGCCTAAAAACACAAACGAAAACGTTAGACAACGGTCAAAAACGTAAAATACAGATGAAAACGTAAAAAAATTGTCGAAAAGGTAAAAATGGACGAAAATGTAAAAAATATTCAAAAACGTAAAAAAAAACGGCTGAAAACGAAAAAAAATATACGAAAACATAAAAAGTAGACGAAAACGTTAAAAAATGGACAAAAACGTAAAAATCAGACGAAAACGTAGAAAAACATCGAAAACGTAAAAAAACGGACGAGAACGTAAAAAAAGACGAAAATGTAAAAAACACACGAAAAAGTAAAAAGATAGACGAAAACATAATAAAACGATAAAAACGTTAAAAAACAGACGAAAACGTAAAAACGGACTAAAAAACGTATAGAAACATACGAAAACGTAAAAAGCCGGTTAAAAACGTAAAAAAAAAACTAACAAAAACATTAAAAAACTGAAAAAAAAAAAAACTAAAAAAAGGTAGAAAACGTAAAAAATGGTCGAAAACGTAAAAACGGATGAAAACGTAAAAAAAATGTAAAATAAACAGACGAAAACTTAAAAAATGCCGAAAACGTAAAAAAAAATAAAAGGGGGACAAAAACGTTAAAAAATGAACGAAAAAGTAAAAAAAACGGTCGAAAGCGTAAAACACGTTCCAAAACGTAAAAAATAAACGAAAACGTACAAAAACGGATAAAACGGATGATAAATCATAAAACTAACGAAAACTTATTTTGATACTCCGTATTTTAAGTGATTGCTTGCTTCGCACTCAACATTTTAGTATTATTTGACAAAAGGATTTATATTCTCGAATCACAAAACAATAGTTAAAAGAAAAAGAAAAAAATAATAAAAAAAAGAGGAAGAAGTATTTCAATAGCACAAAAAACAAACAGTTTTCTATCATGTAGATGAAGACTTTAGATGTGCCTCTTCTTCTGCAGACATGGTTTGTAGATGAAGAGGTAAAAACTCTTAAAAAACAAACGACACCTTAGTATCTCAGACAATATACACCACAAAATCTCACACATGTACCTGACTTGAACCCAAGGGGTGTTATTCGGGTCAATCGAGTTGAGTCAATTCGGGTCAAGACTCAAGAAAAACATACCGAACCCGACCTTGTTTAGAACTCGGGTCACTCGGGTTCGGGTCAATTCGAGTTTGGGTCAATTCGGGTTCAGGTCAATCGGGTTGGGTCAATGTGTTCGGGTCAACCCGAGTATTTTTACATTGTAAAAGTGTTAGTTGAGTCGGGTTAGTCGGGTTCGGGTCAATTCGGGTTGAGGCTAATAAAAACATACCCGAACTCGACCTTGTTTAGAACTCGGGTCAATTCGGGTTGACCAGAGTATAATTTTTGACCCGATTGACCTGACCTGAAAAGCCATATTCGGGTTCGGGTTCTGGTCGGGTCGGCTTTTATAACACCCCCACAACCACTTGGGTACCGCTAAACTACAAGACCTTTGGATTAAAATGGATTCTATCGACACTTTGAACCATCTTTTTTTTATATGTCTAATTGCATTTTTAACGGCATAACCCCTACCAAACACCCTCTAACACGTGCACAAACACCCTCTTACACATGAAGTTTATTTCAGTATAACTATAAGAGCATTGGGTACCATAACATTTGATCCGATGTTATGGCCAAGTTACCCTTGTTGAGGCCAAGTTATCATACCCCAAGTTATGGCATTATAACGCACGTTAGTATACTAACGTGGGAGGAAACGCACGTTGAGCCCAAGTTATCATACCCACCCCGCGTTGATCCGGTGTTATGCCCAAGTTACCATAATTTGTATTATTATTATTACTATTTTTAAGTGGGTCCTAAAAGGTAGTGTTATGATAAGGGGTGTTTTTTTGTGTTAATGTTGAAATGTTAAAACTGAGGTGGCGCTGACGTGGCGGGATTGTTTTTCGTAACTTGAGTTATGGTACCTATCACTCTAACAAACTTCCATGATAACTATCTGATAACACTCAAATTATACATATTTCTATATGCGTTATCCGTGCTTTTATATATATATATATATATATATATATATATATATATATATATATATATATATATATATATATATATATATATATATATATATATATATATATATATATATATATATATATATATAGGTATGGGTTAAAATAAAAAGGGCCTTATAATAAAAAGTGTAGGAAGGATTGTGAGGGCGACATGTGTCACCCCTATGCCACATCATATGACACATGTCACCCCACCCCCCACCCACCCCTCCCCCCCCCCCCCCCCCCCGCAAAAAAAAAATTTTGGGGCAAAAAAAATTTTTTTTTCCCGCCAAAATTTTTTAGTGCATCACAGTTATAAAGTTACTGCATCACAATTATAAAAGTTACTGCATCACAGTTTTAAATTTTAGTGCATTAAGGTTATAAGTTACTGCAACATAGTTGATGCACTAAACTATTAACTATGATGCAGTAACTTATAATAAAGATGCACCAAAACTTAAAAAAGAATCGTATTTTAATTGTGATGCCGTTACATACATATATGATGCAGAAAACTTATGATAATTCAGTTTCTTTATAACCATGATGCAATAACTTTATAACCATGATGCAGTAACATTAAAACCATGAATGCAGTAACCGTGGTGCAGTAAAATCATAATTGTGATGCAGTAAACGTGATGCAGTAACTTTATAACCGTGATGCACGGGATATGAGCATATGGATGCTTCAACACGATGTCACGTGAAATATATAAGCTCCCTAAGTTTAGAAAAGCCTTGGCTAGAGGCGATAGTTAGAAAACATGAGTTGGCGTTTTCCCGTAAATGGGTGTTTTAAAAGTAGGATCTCTCAAGTCTCAAAACTCGTTTCGAGTGTTCTTAATTAAGCACATAACATATTCATACCTGTATTGAAAGATCCACATTTGTCGGGTAAGGGGAAAGCCGACTTTCAAAATTCGCCCGGAACCATACAGTGTCCTGGTGCGTCACCCGCGCGTTGACGCGTGGGCAGCGTGCCAGGAGCAGATATGGGCTCCGGCGATTTTGAGCTAGCATTTGTTATTTTATGTGTTTTGATGGTTTATTTGTCATCATTAAAACATGAAGAGATCTTGATCATGTTGCCTCAACAATCTCCCCCTTTTTGATGATGACAAATAAAAACCGAAAGCAAATAAAATTACAAAACTTAGCGAATACAAAGCGCGCCTTTGGTGTAGCTTGCGTCTTGACCTTTGCCTTGTAATTTGGTGAAGCCTTTAACAATTCTTGAATGGTCTTCACGTTCTTGCTTTCTTTCTCCCTCTTTTGTCGAATAAAAAAGGCGGGACTTCCAATCAAGCCAGATTTCGAACTTGGGCCTGCGGGATAAATGAGCAAACTTGTATATGCACCTGAATGTGCTCCCCTTTGAACATAGCTCCCCCCTTGTTTCAAGGCGGGGATCCAATGGTCAAGAGCCTCACCTTTGCGGTGGCCTAGCTACACATAGAAATCACAACATGCAACAAACAAGAAATCCTGACATGTGAAAGTTCCAAAATGGGTTAGGTTACCATTTGAAAACTTGCAACATGGGTTAGTTCATAATTATATGACAAATTATATAAGTTCCAAAAGATTGCATTTCATTCCAAGCATACATGAACAAAATATGCTACACATTTTATTATACAAGAACTATCCTAGTACTTTATCTAAAAGCACTATACTAGTACTTGATGGCAACATAAAGGTGTGATGTCTAGATTCCTAGGTTTGTGCCTAGGTTGAACTCTTCTTTCACCATCTTCCCTTTCCCTTTCACCTTATCATCTTCCAACTTCCTATTCATCTTGGACATAGTAGCTAGCAATTCCATGATTCCTTCATGGATGGATAAGAGCATCACCCTAAACTCAATCCTTGATTCTTTGAGAGCATTGACCATGTGTGCGGTGTTTTCACAACAAATGGAGTACTCATCTTCATACAACCTTGGACTTAATGGTTCCTTAATTAAGTCCCACACTTCACTTTTCGCAAATGTCCTTAACTCATACTCAAACTTAATCCTATCATCACCTTCCTTTTTCATCATATCCATGAATGACCTTTTCAATCTCTTAGAGCTCTCCGGGTTTTGATTTCCTTGATTATTGTTAACGGACCCTTCCGAAAGAGACATGATTCCTATTGTGAGAGTTATTTTCTAAAGTATGGGGAAGGATGTTATGTGTTTTGTGAAGAATCTTTGGAGATTTTAAAGAGGATGAAGATGTGAAGGGGGTTAATATCCAAAGGTTAATACAAAAGGTTGTATGGTTATTTGGGACAAGTATGGGTTGGTGGATCATTATTAAAGACTTGTACTTAAGATTCTTCCTCTATGTTCTATTTATCATTTACATCCTCATCATCTTGTAGTAATCTCATTCCTAATCCTAATCTTAAATAGTTGAATTGATCTTTATCTAAGGGTTTTGCTAGGATCTTAGAGATGTACTCATCACAAGGAATTTTCTCTATGGTGAAATGTTTCTTAGTGATGTTGTCCTTTAGAAAGTGATGTCTAATTTCAATGTGTTTCGTGCGAGGGTAATCAATTGGGCTTGAATTTAGATTGATAGAACACGTATCGTCACATAGTATAGGTACTTCATTTAACATGACGTCATAGTCAACAAACGCTTGCTTCATCCATAACACTTGTTGGCAAGCCCTTCCGGCCGCAACGTAATCGGATTCCGTTATGGAGTTGGCAAAGGAAGTTTGTTTCTTAGAGAACCATGATGTTAAACAAGCACCTACAAATGTGCATATTCCACTAGTGCTTTTCATATCAACTATATCACCCGCATGATCCGAGTTGGCATAAACCAATACTTTTACCCCCGAATCCTTTGGATACCAAAGACCTAGATGTTGAGTTCCCTTAATATATCTAAATATTCTTTTAACGACCTCTAAGTGGGAGATTTTAGGATTTTCTTGAAACCTAGCGCAAAGGCGAACACTAAACATTATATCAGGCTTACTTGCCGTTAGGTAGAGCAAACTTCCTATCAAGAGAAACTGCGGGGCGTGTCATAACAAGTGCAAATATGGAGAATTTTGTGCCTACGGGATGTGCAATTATGCATAAGCGAGCGGCTTCTTCACTCTTCAAGTTCCACACATGCACTATTCGAATAAATCAAATATATTTTACTTAATCCATATATCTTTTATTCTAACTTTGTATTATTAAGAAAATAAACAGGAAAAATACTGGAAACAAGTGATTAATTTTTATGAATCAGTAGATAACATAAGCAAATAAACTGGTGTATGAAAAAGAAAACTTCAAAGATGAATGTGCTTTATGTTCATCATATATACATATATAGAAGTCCATTGTTTTGAGTCTCGAACATCTTCATTTATAAATTGATGTATTTTCATGCATGTGTTACAATGGATGAGTTGAACAAGTAAATAACAGTTCACGAATTTGGTTTGGTATTATTTGTGTGTGTGTGGTTTTTTTTAAATAAAATAAAAATTGAATTATAAGACTAGCAAAGAGCAAGAAAATTGCATGAAAGTGATTAGGGCGTTACAATGATAACAAAACAAAAGTTCATAAAACTCTTAATCTTAAGCGACATGATTCAGGACCAACATAAAGCTCTTACAAGGTGGGATTGTTGACTGAGTTTAAAGCACCTGATTCAGGACCAACATCAAGCGACATCGACATTGTATCTTCAGCGAGCTCTTCAAGAGGAACTTCATTTGAACCTGCAAACAACCAATCTTTTGACCAAAAAACATAAACCAACAGTCATTATCTTTACTTTGTTCCTCGACAAGAGTCACTAATCACTATATTAAATTTCATCTAATTGTCAATGGAGACCTCTATAACAAACGAACACTACATTAAACCTTCATGTTGCAACAGTTAAAACAGCTCATTTTTCAGATTTGAAACCCACAAATAAATTCACAAATCCAAATCTTAAACGAATTTATTATCCACGAAAAGAGAGATAAGAAGTGGCTTACTTGTCTGTTGTTGTTGTCTTGTTGACACTACTGCTGTTGGGATAATGGGATTTTATTACTTCATTACTTGTTGACGCTACTGCTGTTGTTCGATTGGGATTTTATTTTAGGATGAGAGATTGAGTCATTGAGAGATGAGAGGGATCTTAGGGAAGGGGGACAAATGGGAGAGGCGGATTTTATTTTTAGGATAGAATAGGGTTTGTAATTTTAAGGATTATATAATTTATATTATTATATAAATATATTATAATATTAACAGGTCATAACTCGTCTGGCCTGTTAAGACACGAATATTAACAGGTCTTAACAGGTCCAACCTGTTAAGACACGAAACCTGTTAAGGTCAAACACGAAACCTCGTGTCGTGTTAACAGGTTTCGTGTCAAAATTGCCGGCTCTAGCTAGTGGGCTGTGAAACAGGCCATAGCTCATTTTCAGTTTGGTGGGCTTAAGCCCACTTAGTGAGTTTGTTGTGTTTGTGATACGAGTGAACTGCTCAAGCTTTGAGCTTGTGAGGAGGGGCAAAAAAACTTATGAGTGAGTGATATAAGTGTAGCTTTATTGTTTATGATACGGAGAAATGTATTAAGCATTTTAACTTGTATGGTATACGTATAAATTCCAAAGTTTGAGGACCATTCCAAATGAGTAAAACTGATTGTGTGTGAGTGAAATAAGTTAACTGTTTTCATAAAGGGTTCACATAACCTATGGAACGTGTGATTTTTATTGGGTATACGTTGTGTTAAGTGAATAATAAGCGTGTATACTTATTTTTAGCTAGGTTGTGATTGGAGTGAGTGAGTTTATTAGTCATGAGCTTAACGAGACATAGGAGCTAATAGGTGATAGTTTATGTGTGTTATACGTATAGAAAACATTAGAAATGATTAAGAAAAATGACTAAGTGTTGTAATCACTTACTACACCTTCAAAGGTGGGGAGTTAGTGAACTGTGGAGATGAGAAGAGGGCAAAGGAGACTTGTGACTTGATTCCTAGCACACCAAGGACTTGAGAGGGGCTTGTGGTGAGCTTGAATTAGCTTGTGAACACCTTGAACCTTCTGTCTTTCTTCTTGGAATGAAAAAGTGAGCAATAGTGGGTTTGTTTGTGTGTGTTTATGTTGATGCGTGAAGCTTACATGAATGAGAGTATATTAGCAAGATATAAGGGAAAGTTAGAGGGACAAGAAGAATATACGAAGGTGATAAGAAGTAGTTAGGCCTAGGGATACTTGAGTGTGTGAGAGCAAGTAGGATATACAAGTGTGAGGGTCTTTGTGTGTCTCGGTTTGGATGAGGTGACGAGGCAAGGATTCTAGATCTTCTATTTTATTTCGTGTCTTGTGAGTTAAGGCTGAGAATGAGGTGATCAAGGGTTGTGTTGTGATGTTTGTGAGCATAGGTGGTGTTTAGAAGGAATACTAGGACACATTTGGTACTAGAAATTATCTAAGGGTCCGTTTGATGTAGTAACATGACCAAAAACATAGGTTGGTGATCGAGTTGTGGTCTAGAGGTGTTGTAGTGTTGTAGAGATATCATTGAAGGGGTATTAGAGTCCCTTGGGAAGTTTGGGAGTGTTGAGAAACCTTCATGAGTCCAAACGAACTAAACATGACCAAAAATAATTAGATATGTGATGAGGCAAAAAATGAACCGTTTTTAGGGGGTCATTTAAGCCCGGAATTGAATTTATTTGATCAAATATTGCCCTAAATCGTTCCTTTTGTGATTTTAGGTACTTTGGGAGTGAATTCTGGAAAAGGAAGCATTTTGGACGTTTTTGGAGCATAAAAGTGAAGAAAACGGCAAAGACTTAATTTTCCATGTTAAGAACAGTACCTGACGGCGTCAAGAAGAAAAATGAGACGGCGTCAGGAGTAAAATCCATGACGACCCAGTGAAAACCTGAAGGCGTCAAGAGAAGGGCGTCAAGAGATAATATAGTGACGGCCTGCATAAGGAGTACACATGACGGCGTCAAACCCATATCTAGGCAGTCCGAGAAATTATTTAGCGGCGAGATGACGGCGTCAGAAGTTTCTTCTTGACGCCGTCACCCTTCAGAATCTATATATACTTTTCTATTTTTTCATTCATTAAGAGAGGAACTTGTGTGGAGAATACTAGGGTCGAACCTAATAAACCCTAGGTCGTTTTTAACTGTATTTTCAAGGGTTTTCACCCCTTGAAACCTTTCATGTTCAATTGAGATAAGTCCTCTTTCAATTCATTCAATATGTCTATGTGTTGTTTGAATATATCTTATGCTTGTCTTGATTTCAACATGCTAGGCTAGATCTATCATGTGTTTGCTTAGATGTAATGAAACCTAGATGTTAATTATAGGTTGATTGCTTGTCTATATTTGTATTGGATGAATGATTTCAATGTTAGGCTTAAGAAAACTGGCAGATCTCCATTGTGTAACTTGCTTGAATGTCTTAAGAAACATGAACTGATGTGTACTAGGTTTTATTGGTTGTATTTAATGCATGAGCAAATTCTAGTGATCCCATGTTAGGAGCTTCTTAGCCGGCTCGACATAGGAGTGAAGTGAGCGCTTATAGGATTGGGGAAGTAAGTACGCCACCCCATGAATGGTCTTAAGGAATACAACCCGTCATCCACGCAACTGTAACAAGTAATTAACCTGTAAAAGATATCTAGGGAGTAGTGAAATCTAAGTAAACACAATTCTCCCATATATTGCTCACACCTCTAGTATAATTTAGTTTTATTTTCATTTCTAGTATTTTATTTTTATTGCATCTTAGTAATTGGGTTAGTTGACTAGCAACTAATTCCGCCCAACTCCTTCAAACCCGAGATTTTTATTTGCTTTCATAAAAATATAAAATATACAAAAAGAATCATCCCTCATCTCTAGACCTAGTCTTTAGGTTTTCTAATCCTAGCGACACTATTCCTAGCTGAACGATCAATCCCCCGGTACTTGTCATTATACTATACTACATCGATCAGGTACACTGCCTGGTGGGGGTTGTAAGCTTCTCGAGATCCCTCGAGAGGTAAAGCCTGGTGCAATCCCTACGCATCAAGTTTTTGGCACCGCAGCCCGGGGAATAGTTATTGTCTAGGTTAGAATCTCTTTTTATTAGGTCTACTTGCTAGATTCCTTTCTAGTAAGATTTTATTTTTATTTTTAGGTTCTCTCTAGTCTATCTTTTTCTTCGTGCCTTTGTTAGTAAATTAATTTCATTGACTATTCCGTTGACCATTATGGAAAACGCGAATCCACCCCTTTCCCCTAGAGAAGTGGCTTTGTAACGAGAACAAACTGAGAATGAGATTAGGGAACTTAGGGAGCTTAATAGGTTGATTAAAGTTGAGCTCGACCATGCATTTAGTGACCTAGCGACCGCCTTGTATTCAAATAAGGACCTAGGACCTAATGATTTTGAGAATGTTGTTGAGGAACTTGAGGAAGGGGAAATAGATCCGAAGCTAAATGACTATTTCAATCTGTACCCCACTAAGGAGGAAATCGCATACTATAATAACCTTATTGATAATCCTCGACCTCCTTTCACTAGAATCGAACCCAAGATAAAGAGAGGCGAACCTAAGAACGCTAAGATACCATGTATGATTGGGTATAAACATATTGACCATGCTTACATTGATTTTAAATCCCCAATCAACATTATGTCCTCAAGTGTTTATAATGATATAGTGAAAACAAGACTTGGACCTAGAAGAGATCCCAAATACCCCGGTGGAGTTTGTAACTTTGTCGGGAGAATTAAAGGTTTACATGTCTTTGTTGGGAAATTCACTTATATCACTGACTTTATGATCGTTGAAGATCTTGCTAATGTTATTGATTATCGATTATCCAATGTTGTGTTTGGTAAACCGTTTGTTGAAGAGTCCAAGTTAGAATATGATGAGATAGAAGGGACAATCCGATTTGCGAGTAACACCGATAGGATCACTTATAGGATGCCTAATAGAATGAAAGAATTTCGTTTTGAACCCCGATTTGACTTGGATAACAATGGTGCTTTTGAGGACATCAATGAAGAAGATAAGAAAAAGGGCATGGATTATGTATGGGAAAAGAAGAGTCTTTTCTACAAAGATTTCTTGACTCTAGGACCAAAGTATAAAGTCGATAAGGAATTTGCCCATAGGATTATAGGAGCGATTGAGAAAAAGGTGATTGGTTTCTACAAAGAACATTTACAATCAGAAAGTGAAACCAACAATGAGATCACGTAGTAACCCATGACCTTGAGTCTAGCTACAAGACTCGTAAATAAAGAAAAGCGCTTCTTGGGAGGCAACCCATGCTTTGTGTGATTTTTATTTTGTTTATTTGATTTTATTTGCTTCCGTATGCATGCTTTATTTTTATTGTTGGTAGATCATGTTTCAAAACTAAAATGGTGAAAATACTTTATTTTGTTGTTTGGCTTAGTCTTAACTTCATCCAAATGTATTTTTGCAAAAGATAAGTGTAAGGGGAAACCCCAAATATGTTTTTAAGAAACAAAACCGATCATGATTCTCCACAATATTAAGTGAACATGTATATTCGTATTTGTTAGAGTCAAATGCTTGTATCGAGTCATAATGATGTTTTGCAGGATTTTCCAGGAAGTAGGACGAAGTTTTTCCAGAAATTTTCCGGAAACTTAACATATGAATTTCTGCAGGTCACTTCTGACGGCGTCACGAGTTTACTCTTGATGGCGTCACGTGTAAAATTCTGGAAATTTTACCAGTTTTGTTTTTCTAACGGAGTCTTAAAGTTTTTGTTTAATTATTAGTTTTATAATCTCCAGGAAATCTGCAAACATCATTCCACAAGCATTATATCTTATTTTGTTTTCTAGGTTTTATTAGCATATGTAGATTGCCGCCGATTTTATGCGAGGTTGCCTTGTCTGCTTTCTCAGGTTTTACAGGTTATGTATGACAAGAAGATGATTTATATTCTGGAAGGGAAGCTTTGATTGTTCATTTTCTTGGAGGAAGATCTAACCTCGCCACCTTATTATCCATACCGAGCGAATCAGGGGAGTATTTGATTTCATTTGTTTTACTTATTTCACTTTTATATTCTTTACTTGAACATTGGGGACAATGTTCATCCTAAGTGTAAGGGGAGGGTAAAATGATGATACCTTACAGCTACACTTTCGCTTGAGTTTGTTTGTTTGATGGTAGATGTGTAATAAAACTATGAGAAATACTTGTTAGTGCAATTTTAGCGCCAAATTTAAATTTTTTTACAACATTTAGGAACGAAACTTTAGCCATAGCAAGCGTCTCATGGATAGGAGATTGTATGACTAGCACAAAACCGTACCATTCAGAAAAATTTTCCACCCAAATATGTGAGGTTCACCTTTAGATTTGAAAGGAAAAGCATTTACTATTAGTGCTTATGAGTGTACCGGTAGCATTTAGATTCTAGAACTTGCGTTAGTGATGCATCCCGAGACCGCTAGTGAGACTACATTCGTGTAGTAGGATTTACTACATGATAAGAGGCATTAGGATCACCCTTGTGTTAAACCCGTATCATAATTACTTGACCATTTAAGTCATATTACTTGGCTAGTTAAGTCAATTAATTTTTCCCACACCTTAGCGTTGTACTCATTTTTAGTACACGAAACCCCTAGTACACCCCTCCGAGCCTATCTTTTCATTTCTAACTTTAAGCATTTTACTTAAAGGAAGAATTTGTTACACCCCACTTAAATGTACACCCAAATCGCCTTAGCCTTCCGTGTATGCACTCATCGTTAGTGCATTATTGTTAATTGTTAAACCCTAAGTTAATTATCTAATTGATTACATGGTTGCTAAGTCGAGTCATATCCTTGTACATATTGTTTTGGGACGATTGGGACTCATGGGTAAAGTACTTATTTCATGGAGTAATAGGGAAGAACATCATATATTACTCCCCGTATGTACGTTAATCTTAAAAGTACTCCATGTGTTTTGATTTTCTTAACTCGAGTCATTAGATTAGTTTATTGTAAAGTATGTAAAAATTCAAGTGTAAGGGGAATGTTCATTCCCTATGATGTATTATTTTGGATGGTAGGTGGTGAGTGCTTATTCACTCACTTTTATAAGACCAAAACCGGACCGAAAAGACCAAAAACCGAAAATAAATGCCAAATATATGTTGTTTTTGTATTTATAAATGTGCAGGTACGGATATCGTGAAAAAGGACAAAAATCATGGGAAAATGGCAAAAACGAGCACGAGATTTGGAAAGAGCTCGAAATTACGGGATCAATGATAATTTATTTGAAGCATCGAGGCAAGAAATTTAAAGATTTAACCAAGCCTACAAAGACACGTTAGTCGGTCCATTGTCGAAGCCCATGATTATCATTTACAAGGTGGCTCATTTTAGTTTTAATCTCAAAGCCCAAGTAAAAATCGATGGCCCAATGAAATAAATGGATGACCAGCGTGATAATTGTTTTGGGATTGAGCGTACATGATCATCTCGACAAAGAAAATGAAAACGAAAAGGAGAATCAATGTATGTGACGTGGGGTTACTTTTCTTTGGGCATGCGACAGAAAGAAAGAAGAAATATCAAAATGAAAGAATGAAGAGAAGTCACCTTTTCTACTCTTGGACTACATGACAAATCAAGAATAAAAGAAATGGGAGCAAATGAAATATCCACAAGCGACAAATCAAAAAAAAAAAAAAAAAAAAAAAAAAAAAGATGGAGCATTTTGAATCACGTGATACTGCATTTCATGTCCAGCGCATGCAACGAGTTGCAATTGTACACTTTGTCTACGGAGCATGAGATAAGCCAGCGAAGTGAATAAAAAAAAATGAACAAATATAGGTAGAGATGAAGTGGGGACCAACCAAAGTAAAAAATAATGAAGAGGGATTTTATTTTTGGAAGGCCAGTACATGCAAAATGAAGAACTAAATGAATTGAGATAAGATACAAGTTTGGCACGTGGACCCAGCGAATGGTCAAAATATATTGAAGAAAGAATAAATAGTTTGCACGTGGAGCTCAATTTCCCTAATAAATTCATGAGGCGCGTGTGGCTTCTAGCTCCCATCTCTTGCTGGCACACACATCCTGCATCCAATACGCTTTCGCCACGTGTCTATAATGATGTGTTTCAGCCAACCAAAAGACTCCACATGGCCATGTTACATTGCAAAAATATGTCCAAATTCAATGAATGGGAGCGTCATTTGAGAGAAGGCTAGAAGTTAAAGAGGCTATAAATGCCAATCATTTGGAGCAGCTTTAAGAAATCATTCTCTCCTCATCATTATTCTTACATCACACACACTTTTTAGTTTCGTAGTAGTAGTAGCAATTAGTTAATTTAAGAGTAGATTTTATAAGTTTATTTCTTTTGTATTGTTCAAGTTTATTTCAATTGCTTATTTGTATCAAAACTTTAATTTTTTAATGAAGATGATGTTTACTTTTCCAACTTAGCTTCTCATTCTTTTATATTAAATTCTATTTTAGATTGATAGCTTATTGTAGCTTATTGATTAAGCAATTTTTTTAAATACTTCATTTCTTTTCATAACTTCTTTAGTTTTATTAGATCTAATAATTTTAGCTTATATTCACTTAATCTTTTTTTATTTTAAAAGTTTTCTTTTTATAAATCCAATTAGCTTAATACTTTTCATCTAATTAGTTTATCTCTTATTTTCTTCTAATCAATCTAGCTTTTTAGTTTTGGTTGATTCATAACTAGTCTAGATCTATTAGCTTTCTAGCTTTTTGGTTCTATTACTAGTTTGTCTAGATTTGATTAGCTTTTCTATAGCTTATTGAATTTAGATCTAGTTTATTCAAGAGCTTAATTGTACTAATGTTGCATAAAGTTGTGATCTTTCTTAGTTTCTCATCATTCTCTACATAAGGCGAGGAACTTAAGGGTTTTATAAGCTTACTTATTAATAAAGCTTATAGCTTTTCTAGTTTTTATAAAGCTAATTAGTAATTAAAGTCAAAAACTTTATTTACTATTTGGTGATATTAAAACTATTAAAGAAATAAACTTTATAATTTGTCAAGTTTATAAAATCGGGTGGTTTATTATTTTCGTCGCGTTAGATCGGGTTCTACTTTCTATTCCTTTTCACTTTTATATAATTAGTTTATTAATCATGTTTGTTGGAATATTTGTTTTTATTAGTTTGATTGGTATGTTTAGCGAGTAGTTTATTAGTGTTTGTTAAGTAATATGGATTTGTGATTTAAGTGTGGATTAATAAAAAGGTATTGTGATTAATAATTAGTGAGATTATTTAGATTTGTGATTTTATTATTTGAAGGGCAAAAGCCGGAGAATAATCAAATTACACATCTAGTAATTATTTTCTTTTTAAAGGATTGTTTTCAAAATAAACCAACGTTGTGAGAAAATAGTCTTGTATAAGGGATATAATTCGTCATCAAACTTTAATCCACACTTAATGAACTTTTCATGTCACTTAGCAAACAAATTTCTCATATATCATTTTTAGATTAGTTAGTAATTTTTAGCTTCCATAAGTGCTCGATTTTAGATTAGATTGCGTAATTGGTACTTTACATGCTTGTTTTATATGCTTGATTGTTGTCTTTTAGTTTACGTTTGCTATTGTAGTATAAAAACTCCAAAAATCACTATTACATCTCTATTATATCTCACTTTTCACGACACGATTTCGCGATACGATAATTCACGACTCCATTCTACCTTCGTTGGGAAAACGACCCGGGGAAATATTTTCGCGAGTATTTCTTCGGTAAAATCAATATACTAAAACGACTAAATCAGTAGGGTAAGAGTGTATGCAAATATATATATATATATATATATATATATATGTATATATATATATATATATAGAAAAAAGAAAAAGAAAAGAGAAAAACATACGGACTACCATCCCTTTTCATTCTATGTTCATTTTATGTGTTTGTTATTTTTCATTTATTAGCTTAAGTCGAGTCTAGTTTTGGCTTAGCAACGCTATATTGTACATGTAATTAACCAAGATTGTTAACTCGCCACCAGTAAAGACTGCCTATATCCAACAAAACCGTGTATTCCATATCCCTACACCTAACGTTACAACCCTTAAAAGACCTCTTTGATAGTTTATCCTAGGTGCTTACGCCATGTGGTGGAGGTTTGATCCTTTCCCAAGCCTATGGTAATCTATTTTGCTATGACAGGTAGTGAGAGATGTTTTCCATTTCCATATTGTGATATTACTTTATTACACCCGAGAGATGTGAGTATCTAAACACTATTTATGAGGTGCTAGTATATGACCTCCTTGCTTGTCTTTGGTCTTTAGTGAAACGATTATTTGTTGTAATTAATTTTATATTAGTGTTAAATGACCCCTAACTTGTATTTTGACTAGAATAAAAGCGCATTTGCTTGAGGACAAGCAAATCTCAAGTGTAAGGGTATATGATGAGGCGAAAAATGAACCATTTTTAGGGGGTCATTTAAGCCCGGAATTGAATTTATTTGATCAAATATTGCCCTAAATCGTTCCTTTTGTGATTTTAGGTACTTTGGGAGTGAATTCTGGAAAAGGAAGCATTTTGGACGTTTTTGGAGCATAAAAGTGAAGAAAACGGCGAAGACTTAATTTTCCATGTTGAGAACAGTACCTGACGGCATCAAGAAGAAAAATGTGACAGCGTCAAGAGTAAAATCCTTGACGACCCAGTGAAAACCTGAAGGCGTCAAGAGAAGGGCGTCAAGAGATAATATGGTGACGGCCTGCATAAGGAGTACACATGACGGCATCAAACCCAGATCTAGGCAGTCCGAGAAATTATTTGGCGGTGAGATGACGGCGTCAGAAGTTTGTTCTTGATGCCGTCACCCTTCAGAATCTATATATACTTTTCTATTTTTCATTCATTAAGAGAGGAACTTGTGTGGAGAATACTAAGGTCGAACCTAATAAACCCTAGGTCGTTTTTAACTGTATTTTCAAGGGTTTTCACCCCTTGAAACCTTTCATGTTCAATTGAGATAAGTCCTCTTTCAATTCATTCAATATGTCTATGTGTTGTTTGAATATATCTTATGCTTGTCTTGATTTCAACATGTTAGGCTAGATCTTTCATGTGTTTGATTAGATGTAATGAAACCTAGATGTTAATTATAGGTTGATTGCTTGTCTATATTTGTATTGGATGAATGATTTCAATGTTAGGCTTAAGAAAACTGGCAAATCTCCATTGTGTAACTTGTTTGAACGTCTTAAGAAACATGAACCGATGTGTACTAGGTTTTATTGGTTGTATTTAATGCATGAGCAAATTCTAGTGATCCCATGTTAGGAGCTTCTTAGCCGGCTCGACATAGGAGTGAAGTAGGAGCTTATAGGATTGGGGAAGTAAGTACGCCACCCCATGAATGGTATTAAGGAATACAACCCGTCATCCACGCAACTGTAACAAGTAATTAACCTGTAAAAGATATCTAGGGAGTAGTGAAATCTAAGTAAACACAATTCTCCCATATATTGCTCACACCTCTAGTATAATTTAGTTTTATTTTCATTTCTAGTATTTTATTTTGATTGCATCTTAGTAATTGGGTTAGTTGACTAGCAACTAATTCCGCCCAACTCCTTCAAACCCGAGATTTTTATTTGCTTTCATAAAAATATAAAAAATACAAAAAGAATCATCCCTTATCTCTAGACCTAGTCTTTAGGTTTTCTAATCCTAGCGACACTATTCCTAGTTGAACGATCAATCCCCCGGTACTTGTCATTATACTATACTACATCGATCAGGTACACTAGCTGGTGGGGGTTGTAAGCTTCTCGAGATCCCTCGAGAGGTAAACCTGGTGCAATCCCTACGCATCAATATGGGTCGAAATATTGGTTGTGAGGTATTGGGAGTGTAGAAACATATTTAGCCTAGATCATTTAGCTTAGTATGAGTAATGATGTGTTTCTAATGGCCTTGGGAGGTCTCATGCATGCTTGGGAGAGTTGTGACATTTGTTGGGCACGTTTGAATATAAAAACGAGACATAAAGAATCGTGAGAGCATAATTGAGGTCTAGGAGCTTTGTGACTTGTGCTAGAATGCTTAGTGATGCATTTGAGGGTGTTTTGAGTGCAAGAGAATCAATGGGAACTTGTGTAGCACATAATGACCAAAGTTGGGTACGTTTAGAGGTCGTGTGGTCTCGTTAAGCTTTGCCATCTTTACACTATTCGTATATACGTATTATGTCAAAGTAGAAGTTGATCTCGATTCTTTTGTGGGTGATAAATGAGTTGATGCATTTTATTCCATAGGTCGTGTGTATAGATTTCGAATAAAAGGGCCAAAGTAAACGTGTATGTGCATGTGTATTTGTGGAAAACTAGAAGGGGGGTTGAATAGTTTTGCGTCTTTTTGTTTAATAAAAGTTTGCTTTCAAAGAATTGATAGTAATTTGTAAAAACCTTTAAAGCTAAAGTATAGATACAAATTAATTCACATATGTTACATAGATACTACTTATATAAAGTGTTGAATTGAAATTATAATTTCATATATCTCACTTGATTATAAGTTTGTATTTATATATGTATATGTGTTTTAATGATTGTATATCCCTTTAGTTTACAAATGTATAATTAATGGTTTGAATGGAACTTAGTTTGATCTTTATGTGAAACCAATATATGCACAACACACAATAATAAATAATGTACGAGAAGTAAGTAAGTAAACAAGTAAAGGATGAGAGATGGAAAGATCAAACCGAGAGACAAAGGATTTATAGTGGTTCGGCTACAAGGACACCTTCCTTGCCCTACTCCACTCCCCGAGCACCGAACTCGAGAGTTTTCTTCACTAAGTCAATAACCTCCCTTATGGCGGAGAAAACCATACACACCAAATGCTTACACCAATTAACGACACAAAGCAAGATGTCGAGTTCTAATCGTAGCTAGAACCAATCTCACACCAAATATCACACCACAACTTCTTCACACCTTTTACTTCTTCAATAAGTCTTCACACCACGAGTATCTTCAAGCCTTCACAAGATTCTTCACAACTTCAATGTCTTGCAACTTCATAACTTCAAAGCACCAATGTCTTCACAACTTCAAACCAATAATATCTTTGCACCTTCAAGCTACTAGAGTCTTCACAACTTTGATCTACTAATGTCTTCAAGTCTTCTCCACTTGAGAGCATCACTTTCTTCACTACTAGTCACTATTGCCACACTCTCCTATCTTCACTACTATCCAACACTACTTCTTCACTTCAACTTCCACTACACACTTACAACAATTCTAGATTCTACAACTAGATCTAGCAAACTAATACATACACCTTATTCACCAAAGTATGAAAGATTAACAAGATGAAACAAACAAACAACTTAGATAGCAAGATGATACTAAGTTGTAATACTTCTAGTAGAAGTATTCTTCTCTTTATACTTGAGTGTTGAGGCTTGAATCACTTTGAAACAAAGATCAAAGTATATAAGATCAAAGGATTTTTAGAGGATGGAAAAGGATGTTTAGATCAGAAAGTTTTTAGTGCAAAAAGGTGAGGAAAATGTGTGAAATGATCCAATATTTATAGGGCCAGATTTTACTGTTCGGGAGCGTGCCGGTCCCCTTAATTATAGGCCGGTCCCCTTAATCATTAAGGGGGCCGCCTAGTAAAATTAAGGGGGCCGCCCTCCTGAACGTTGGAAAAGTTTTTCTGGATAAAATTTGCCCTTTTTGGTTGGAAATTTGAAATCATATCTTTGTGGTTTAATATAGTATTACCAAAAATGATTTACAAATATATATAAAATGTTTATGTCATTTTATAATATGTTATGTCTTAAGACAAAATTTCCTTTGATCTTATCATCCCTTATACACTTTGTTTATTCATACCTTAAGTGATTAATTGGTAAAAGTGATTATTTATTACTAAATACTTGTTTATGTCATAATCTTTGGTTTGATGAGTCTTCGTTTTGTGATTATCAAAACATAGAGATATCGAAAGATATGAATAACGTTTTTAGTCATTTATTTATATCAACAATCTCCCCCTTTTTGATGATTATAAAACCTAAACTCATTAAATCCAACAATTAATTTTTAGACAAGTATTTAGACAAGTAAAATCAAAAAGGTTTAAGCCAATAGAGAGGAAGCTCTCCCTTGATGTATGCTCCCCCTCGTTTGAGGACACCAAGGGTTCGAGAATTGGAATTCTTGCAAGAAAAATATTAGAAACACAAGCATGGCACAAGCAAACACATATATCATAATACCAACAAGTAATAAGCATGGCAAAAGATAATAAGAAACACATATCAAGTCATTCATTGATAGAAAATGATTATGTCAACCCATAATCATTGTTACAAAAGCCATAAATATAGAATACTAAGACTAAGTATAGCATCCTATTGTGCTAACAAGGAGTGTCACCAAACTTTCTTGAATCCCAAAATGGTTGAAAAGTTTTATTTGAAAATGAGAGACATAAGCATATAAAATGCTTGATGGTTTAGTGGAGATAAACTTTTGGTTGCATGGATGTTGGTGAGTTTGGAGATGTGGAACTTGTAAGTGGTGGGTTAGAGGTAGGATTTGTTGATTGAGTGTTTTGATGTTGTTCAAGTGATGATGTTTGTTGAGATCTTGTAAGAAGATACTCAATCCAAGTGAAGTGCTTATTCAAAGCAATGGTTTGTTGTTGAAGGAAGATGCAACAAGGGCAATTGTTGACATGCTTCTCAACTTGGTTGATGTTGTGTGGTGATGATGGTGAGCTTGATTGGGGTGGATCCAAATTGCGTTGAGCAAGATGTAATGCTAAAAGAGCACTAAGCTCATGAGCCTCTTTTAGCTCCTCAACGAACTTCAAGTGTTCGGAGGAAGGTGATGATGGTGGAACAAGATGGTTGTCTTGGGTGAAGGTTTGAACATGCAACATAGGAATGGCATGTGAGGTTGTAGGATGTGGTGCTGGTACTCTTGGTGGTGGAGACATGGTTAAGCTTGGGTAGTCATGAAAACATGAAATGGGTGGAAGAGGTTCTCCAAGAGTGAGTGGTGTTTTTGTTGAATGAGCAACATGTGAAGTATTGATTGAGATATTGGGATTGTTGTTTTGGGATTGAGCATGCTCATCATAAGAAGAAGCATGAATGAGGGAATGAGTGTGTGATAGGTTGTGAGATGGGTCATTATTGTAGGTTTGAGGTTTAGTAGTTGGTTGACTTGGAACAACATCACTTGAGTTATGACAAGAATCAAGTTTCCTCCTCCAAATGGGTTTGACGGAGATCCTTGCGGTTCTTGAAATCTTAGGTTTTTGGTTGTTGGGAGATGACATGTTTGGGTGTAATGGCATTAATGATGGAAGAGGGTATTTATAGTGTTTGAGAAATGTGGTTTAGGAAGGTAAATTTTGAGGGATAGCATGGGACAAAATATGTTTGTGAATTTTGGGAAGTATAGGCTGAAATGGGTCAAAAAGTGATAAAGAAAACAGTATCCCCGACCATCAGATGGCCGGTCCCCTTAATCATTAAGGGGGCCGCCTTATATAATTAAGGGGGCCGCCCATCTGGTGATTCCCAGAATGCCAGAAATGGGTTTTTGGTAGAAAATTTTCAAAAAGGTTGTGTTTTTGGATTTGGATTCAAGTAAGTTCAACTCTTTGAGGCAATATAGGGCATACTATTCATGCATGTAAAGAGTGATATAGAAATAATTGAATTAGGCAATTAAATTTCTAATAGTCATGTTATCTATTAATTTATCAATTAAGATATGCACCTAAGGAGGCAATAAGGCAATTTAGTTAAATGTGTAACTATATGAAGATGATAACATTTAGTCTAGAGCAAACATGTTGATGATTGTTAACAAGTAACAAATAGGTGGATATGATTATATGGACTTCAAGACTTGTAACAAACAAGATCCATATGGGCAAGCCATGATTCTCATGAAATGATTTGATTAAATTTTGAATGTCATTTCCAATAGAAGTGTATGACATATGTGAGAAAGTCAAATGTGTTTTAAGCAAAACGTTTTTAGTTTTATTCAACAATGTTTTGTAGTAAATTCAAGTGTGCATTACAGTAACACAGATTGAGTTTTGTTTCATAACGTATTAAAAAAAAATCAATCTTGTTTTTGATTAAAATAAGGTTGTGAAAGAAATTTTAGTTAAGTAAATTGTTAAAAAAAAATATTTCATTCAAAAATAAAGAAGTTTTAACCATGATGTTTTGATCATGATAATCAAGAAGTTGCCAGTGAAGGATTTGAAATGGAAGCTTATCATGCTCAAGAGAATCAATTGAGCCCATTGTCACACATAATCATCTCTAATGTCATCTAAAGATATTAAAGTGAGATGATAGATATTTATGATCTAAATACAACGAGATTGGAAGGAACAAGGTAAATAGTTCATGGATACAAAATAGGCATTCATATATATATATATATATATATATATATATATATATATATATATATATATATATATATATATATATATGTATACAAAGAACATCATAATATCATGTTGCAAACAAGTCTCAATTATAATACATCTATTTATGCAACTAGTAAGATCATATATCTTAAGTGGAAAGGTTCTACTATAGATCATAGAAGATTAAGAAGAATGATAATAGACTAAACAACAAGAAGGTTAATAATGCTAATATCATATATGCATATATTAGTGTCAATGATCTAAAAGCATGGCAACTTATAAGTTAAATCATATTCACATACTAATTAAAGCATTCTAAAATATAATGTAATATTTGCAAGTTTTTGAAAAGAAAACTTATCTCAGGTCCAGCTTTTCTTTAAGAGTGGGCATGACGGTAATGGAAGAAATCTTAAGAGTTTGTCCAAAACATGTCGAAGTAGCCAAGTAATATTCCAACGCAATAGAAATAAAGGAAGCTAGAATTGAGATGCTCTATCGATCACACCAATCATCACAAGTTGTGAAGGCAAATAAAAATGTACTTTGGAGACTTCATCTTGAAATAGTAACGGACACACCATGATACCAATACTCCAAGAGTGAAGAACAAAATGTCGAGACAAGAAGATTCCCGCAACGACGTCATAGGCGAAACATTAGCAGAATGTGAAACAACGTGATAGAAACCAATATCCATCGAAGGTAATAGAGCGAGATGAGTAGATCAACACGTAATAGACTCTTCGTTCGTTAATTACCTAAACATGATAAACATCTTGGTACCCAGATTCTCATGGGTCCTAGTTGGTTAGATGATAACATCCATTGCATTTGAATGCACATGATGAGGATGTCGTCGATAAGTACAAGAATTCATCAATAGTTTGTTTTAATTAACAAACAATGACTTTCTTGACTAGAGTAATAAATAATAAATGTTGATAGTATTAGTTCTAAATTTATTCACTAGGTTTAACAAATTTTATTTGTTTTGATACATTTGTTGAAGGATCAGTTACGACAAATCCTAAGCCGGTCTTATCATAAAATGGCTTTTGAATGTTGAGAAGATATTTTAAAGATTTAGAACTATTTTCGAATTTTTCCAATGTTTTTGCTTTTTCATTTTCCATTTTAATTTCATGTTTGTAGTCTTGACATTTTTTACATTCAAGATCGATTTCAATATTACTTTTAAGTCTAGACATTTTATCTTCTAAAATTATTTCTTTTTCAAAGTTGTTTTCAGCGGATGTTGAAAATTCGTTCTTAAAAATAGTTTTTGAGTCAATTTTGCAAAAATGTTTGAAGTTGTTTTCCATTTTTGAAAATTCTAATATAAATTGATCATAGCAAAAATGTTTGGTTTTGGATTGTACCTTATTTGTAGTTGTACATTCTTCACATGCTAATCGGTGATCAATTTCATTTTCCATGTCGCTCCATGTTTTGTTTGTAGTTTCACTTGGATCTAGAAACATGTAGTTCTTGTCATCAATACTTGTATTCACATTTGTTTGAATATTCTCATGAGCCGTATTATCATCGTCTTCTTTGCACTTGTTGCACCATGATTTATTCACGCTCTTTCTTCGGATTTGGCTCATGTATTCTTCGTTATAGATACCTTCAAAGATCACATTTGAACTAGTAGTACATGTGTTTATTTCAACTAAATATTTATTTACGAAATTTTCTAGATTAACTATTTCTTGTGCAATATCAAGTTTATCATCTTTGATTTTACATTTCTCTTGGTGAATCTTTAAAAGACATTTCCAAATATCATTTGCCATTTTATAACGAAATAATCTTTCATATTTAACTCTTGGTAGAGTTTTGAAAATAAGTAATTTGGCTTTAATGTTTTTATCAATTTTGGTTTGAAGATTATTATATTGATTTTCAAAATCTATTTTGGTTGGTTTAAGATCACCAATTGAAATGATGTGCCAAAGATCAAGATCTATTGATTTCACATAATTTTCAAATTTGTTTTTCTATTCAAGAAAATGATCATTTTCAAATAATGGTGGTTTTTGTGTAAATTCCCCTTCTAAATATTTTTCAAATTCCATAGATCGTTACAAGTTTTAAAATACAATCTATTTTAAAAATCTTGCTAGACGTGGCTCTTGATACCAATTGTGGAAAACTAGAAGGGGGGGTTGAATAGTTTTGCGTCTTTTTGTTTAATAAAAGTTTGCTTTCAAAGAATTGATAGTAATTTGTAAAAACCTTTAAAGCTAAAGTATAGATACAAATTAATTCACATATGTTACATAGATACTACTTATATAAAGTGTTGAATTGAAATTATAATTTCATATATCTCACTTGATTATAAGTTTGTATTTATATATGTATATGTGTTTTAATGATTGTATATCCCTTTAGTTTACAAATGTATAATTAATGGTTTGAATGGAACTTAGTTTGATCTTTATGTGAAACCAATATATGCACAACACACAATAATAAATAATGTACGAGAAGTAAGTAAGTAAACAAGTAAAGGATGAGAGATGGAAAGATCAAACCGAGATACAAAGGATTTATAGTGGTTCGGCTACAAGGACACCTTCCTTGCCCTACTCCACTCCCCGAGCACCGAACTCGAGAGTTTTCTTCACTAAGTCAATAACCTCCCTTATGGCGGAGAAAACCGTACACACCAAATGCTTACACCAATTAACGACACAAAGCAAGATGTCGAGTTCTAATCGTAGCTAGAACCAATCTCACACCAAATATCACACCACAACTTCTTCACACCTTTTACTTCTTCAATAAGTCTTCACACCACAAGTATCTTCAAGCCTTCACAAGATTCTTCACAACTTCAATGTCTTGCAACTTCACAACTTCAAAGCACCAATGTCTTCAAAACTTCAAACCAATAATATCTTTGCACCTTCAAGCTACTAGAGTCTTCACAACTTTGATCTACTAATGTCTTCAAGTCTTCTCCACTTGAGAGCTTCACTTTCTTCACTACTAGTCACTATTGCCACACTCTCCTATCTTCACTACTATCCAACACTACTTCTTCACTTCAACTTCCACTACACACTTACAACAACTCTAGATTCTACAACTAGATCTAACAAACTAATACATACACCTTATTCACCAAAGTATGAAAGATTAACAAGATGAAACAAACAAACAACTTAGATAACAAGATGATACTAAGTTGTAATACTTCTAGTAGAAGTATTCTTCTCTTTGCACTTGAGTGTTGAGGCTTGAATCACTTTGAAACAAAGATCAAAGTATATAAGATCAAAGGATTTTTAGAGGATGGAAAAGGATGTTTAGATCAGAAAGTTTTTAGTGCAAAAAGGTGAGGAAAATGTGTGAAATGATCCAATATTTATAGGGCCAGATTTTACTGTTCGGGAGCGTGCCGGTCCCCTTAATTATAGGCCGGTCCCCTTAATCATTAAGGGGGCCGCCTAGTAAAATTAAGGGGGCCGCCCTCCTGAACGTTGGAAAAGTTTTTCTGGATAAAATTTGCCCTTTTTGGTTGGAAATTTGAAATCATATCTTTGTGGTTTAATATAGTATTACCAAAAATGATTTACAAATATATATAAAATGTTTATGTCATTTTATAATATGTTATGTCTTAAGACAAAATTTTCTTTGATCTTATAATCCCTTATACACTTTGTTTATTCATACCTTAAGTGATTAATTGGTAAAAGTGATTATTTATTACTAAATACTTGTTTATGTCATAATCTTTGGTTTGATGAGTTTTCGTTTTGTGATTATCAAAACATAGAGATATCGAAAGATATGAATAACGTTTTTAGTCATTTATTTATATCAACAGTATTCGTATAATACATAACAGTTTTGGATTGGGCTTGAATCATTGGGCTCATGAATAGTGAGCCCATGTGAGTTTTATAATTGATTTGTGTGGTTTGTTTTGGATTAGATTTCATAGGCTAGTGTTTGTGGGGCCCACTGAGTGTAAATAGCTTACATTGGCAATATGGGGTCCATTGTAAGAAAAGTGGGACCCGGGGGGTGTGCGTATACTGTGGTGTATAGGTGATCAAAATTGATCCATAATTTGATTTGTACACGTTCCATGTTATTGTGGTATGCATATTAGCTCGTTCTGAATTTGTGTGAATCACATAGCACGTATTGATTCATAGTTGCATAGTGTAAACAAAAGTTTAAAATTTTGCCTAAAAATGGGTGTGTGAACAGTAACACACAATTACTTCATGATTAGTGTTTATTAATAACTAGGTTTTTCACAGGATATCACAGATGATGTTCAGCTGTGCTGATCATTCAGTCAAAGGTAAACTTTGCTATTTGGTTTACGTGTTGACTCTATCAGAGAAAGAGTTGGATCTCTAGCATGATCAACTATCCTTAACTTAGGCTGATTTAATGTTTCAAATACTTGTGAGAGATAATTTGGTCAGATTTGACTCAACACAATTAGACAACTAGAGAATGCATACCATTCTTTGGGTCGACACTCGGACTTATTTTAGGTGTACTACATGCGATCGGGTACACTGCTCGTTAGTATGTGTTAATCCTAGGTAGCTTCTAGATTATAAATTTAAAACGGGATTTAAACACATCAATCATAACCCTTTGTTGAGGTCTTATTGGACTAGTTCTTCATTTTTGGTTCCGCTTTAGAAACCGATTTGTTAGATTTCTTCCAACACTCTCGGAATCAAAGAAGATTTTTAGAGTCCATCACTTAGGCTTTATTGTGGATTTTGTGGCGTCATAGAAACTCAACAAAGGTGGATCTAGGTATACTTAGGTGGTGCTGGGAGCCCGTTGAAAATTATTTTCTTTCACAAACGCTATAGTGTTATTTTTAGGAACCAATTTAGAAAAATATAAGGAACCACCTGAGAAGCTTGGATCCAATAATATGGAAGAAGAAAATTAGAAAAATGAAAGAAAATCTTACCGGAGATGCGAAGAAGATGAAAAATCATTGAGGAAGATGAAGAACATGTTGGGAAAGACGAAGAATAGTGTGTAACAATAAAGCAACTTTTTCTTTTTGTTTGGGGTTCGATCAGTCACGTGAGTGACAAAAACCAAACCAAAAGATGTCCTTTTAACTTTTCTTTTATAAAGCACTTTTAATTTTCATTTTTTTTAGATTTTACTTTATCAATTTAGTTTTTGAACACAAGAATATGTCCAGTGTAATTAGAAAGAATCAATTACAAATATAAAAACATACTGTTGGGGAAGACGAAGAATAGTGTGTGAAAAAAAATAGTAAAGCAACCTTTTTTTTTTGTTCGGCGTCCGATAAGTCACGTGAGTGACAAAAACCAAACCAAAAGATGTCCTTTTAACTTTTCTTTTATAAAGTATTTTTATTTTTATTTTTATTTTTATTTTTTGTTTTGTTTTAGATTTTATTTTCTCAACTTAGTTTTTGAACACGGTAATATGTACTGTGTAATTAGAAAGAATCAATTACAAATATAAAAACACATTGTTAGGGAAGATGAAGAACAATGTGTGACAAAAAAAAAGGTAAAGCAATTTTTTTTCTTTGGGTCTGATAAGTCACGTGAGTGACAAAAACCAAACCAAAAGATGTTCTTTTAACTTTTCTTTTATAAATCAATTTTAATTTTCATTTTTTTCTTTGTTTTAGATTTTATTTTCTCAAAATTTAGTTTTGAAAACAATAATATGTACGGTGTAATTAGAAAGAATCAATTACAAATATAAAAACACACTGTTAACTACTAAAATATATTTGATGTTTTCATTAATAAAATTACATTAAAATGGGAGCGTCTTGAGATGATCCGACCCGACACATAAATCGATTGATCAATTGGTTTTTTTGCTCAAAATGGGAACCACCTTAGATTTTCGGCTAGATCCACCACTTAAACCCGGTTTTGTTTAATAACAAACCGATTCGTAGAAGTGAAATTTTTGATACGATAGTTTTGTTCTCTTTTAATTGATTGAATAATCAAGCTTCCAAAGTTAATGTTTCTTGGAATGCTTGGTTGATGTGTCATTTGTAATTGTTGTTTTTTGGGTTTTAGCTTCTTGCTTGCCCGTTTTAATGAAATTCCGCTGTTTTGAAAGAGAGAGAGAGAATATATATATATATATATATATATATATATATATATATATATATATATATATATATATATATATATATATATATATATATATGAAAGCGTGTTGTGGGTTATCTGTATGCATGTGAGATGATTGACCACGAATTGTGCTACTTTGTTTCAAGTCCTTGCACCAATCTGGGAATAACTTGACTCCCAAGTCCCAACAAACTCCTAACACAACAGATATCATGTAAAACAAATTATATTTTTCAAAGACGTAAAACTACTAGCTAGTTAGTTACATTGACTTTGACAAGTCAACTTGAATACTTTTCATAGTTGAATTCTTATTTGAGCTGGAACTATGAAAGAAGTACCGAGAAACTTAAAGGGATTGGTCAACAACTTCCATATTGAGCCAAGCAACAAAAAGATTTATCGTTAGCATGTGGAACTCCAAAGAGCCAATTAAAAGTGCCAAGTGTGTAACAATGGAAAGGTCAAATTGAATAAACACTATAATAGCAGAAAGAATGAGCAGTTAACTAACCTCTTGATGTGGTTGACCTAATTCAAAAGTAGTACATTTTTGTTGCATAGCTATCCAATAATATTCCTGATTGACAAACACAAATGCATGTTATGAAGCTGTAATTCACTCGAGCGAGTTTAACATAAGTAGAGTTATAATAAATTACATGCCACGGTTTAAAGAGCCCCAAAACTCCTGCTTATAATATATTTCCTTAGAAACTTTTTACGCCATATAATAATAAGTATAACATATAGTAGAGTTATTTGGTGTGCCTTAAACTACTTAAAAAATGCATGTTATGAAACTGTAATCACTCGAGCGAGCTTTAACATATGATTAGTTTAATTAAAGTTATTCGTTTAACAAATTAAGTCTTTAATATAAATTAGTTAATATTGCAATTATTGGTTTATTGTATAAATCTGATTACATTGAACATTTGATATACTAGTCTCTACAATATAACATAAACATCGACAAATGCCACAGATCATCTAAAATTATTGTCTTACTTCCTGCTCCAAGTAACGAGCTAATTAATCAAGTTCACAATAAAATTGTTAATAATTTACGAGTTCTTTTCAATGCTCCATGTTTGCAGGGAACTATGAAAAAGATATTCAACAAAAGACAGTAAATTGTTAATAATTCACGAGCTTGTAGTGTGCATAGATTGACCTAATAGTCTATGCTAGCGCGCCATTAAGGTTTTTTTTTTTTTTTTTTTTTTTTTTTTTTTTTTTTTTTTTTACTTGTTGATAAAAAGGGTTGAAAGTGCGAGTACCACTACGCCTTTTTTAGGTTCTCGCGACGCTGGATTTGTAGCGATGACAGATGTCGTCGCTATAGGTGCACTACACGACAAAAAAGCAGCATCCTTTGCTCCGTCTTTTACCAAACTATTGTTGGAATTATAATAACATGACAATCATAAATAAACCAAAACACATCAAGTAAGCATATAGCGGAAGCAATTATAACAAGACCATAATATGTAATTAATTAATACGAAACATAAATAATAAATAATAAACGTACCTCGATGATTCTAGCCCGAACAAGAATCAAAGCAATCTTCCGGAACCAATTCCCCAATATAGGGTTTATGTGAACAAACCAAGAGACAAGCAATAATATGCTTGCTTCACGATCTTGTACACACGTACTACTTCAAGCAAACGTTATGCAAGTAAGACGAGCACAACACACGCTTAGAATAACAATTCTCGACTACCTTCACTAAATGGGGCTTGTCGAAATTGCTAGAGAGGAGAAGAGAAGAAAACACACAAGTTAGGTTTTCAAGTTGTGAATAGAATGAGAAAACTTGTGTGTTTATATAGGCTAGGAAATCTTGGAGCAAAAGACACCCAAAGGGTTTGGCACCCTTTAGGCCGATCGGCCCACCTCCCATGGAGGGGCTTTCGGGTCCTTCATGTTGTTCCAAATTTCATCTCTAGTCCTTCCCTTTTATTCGTCTAATAATCGTTATCCATTTCCGTTAAACGTTAATGATTAATACGTGTTTATACTCTAATAATTAATATAACATTTATATATAATTATTATACATTTACTTTTCATACGTAAAGTGTGCAATCCCGTGATCTCGAGTTCGATCCTAACACACGACTATTATTTTATCGTCTATAAAACCAACAGCTCCCACTTAGACATATCATAATAGTGTGATCACATCGGTTAGCGTCTTGCAACACGCCGATGCCTCTAGTACAAACCGAGTAAGGTTCCTGGAAAACCTTTTAATGATTTCTCATTATTATTATCCCTTTGTTTCTAATACCACGTTAATAAGGATATGGATCTAGGTCATTCCTTATTTAACCATTCTGTTTCTCGTTGTTAGTGATTTACAAGATTACCAAATCTTCTGAACATTTCAGGAAAGATCTTGGGCGCGGCCACGCATACATCTTGAAAACCCTACGAGGGGCCCAGCAGTATTAAACTCCAAAATTAATTTGAAGGAACAAATTCTTTATTGACTACAAGCAAAACACATAAACTTTGTAACACTTCCGAAAACAACCCTTATGACTACCAGTTACGTATAGTGTTAAGTTGCTCCACAAAAATGTACTACATCTATGACCGTTATCTTGTATCTCAAGTCTGAGGATAATTTCTTATGATTTACTTAATGACAAGATCCATAAAGTAACATCATATAGTTGGGATAAGTCCTATATTCAGTATCATCGAATATCATCTGACATGGCATGACTACGCATCAATATACTTTAAGTATATTATACCAACCTTCAGATTTGTCTTAATTTAATAATATTCCCATATCATTAACTGACAATAGACAATTTAGAATAACTTTTATTCATGGATTAAAACATACAAAATAGGACAACAATAATTAACAATAGAAATAAACATACCAAAATACTTTATTTCATTAAATAATAATTGTTTACAATATCCTTTATCCAAATACTAATCACAGTTATGCATGAAACTACTAGCTAATTTAAGCCCAATACCCTTGGCTAAATCATAAAGCTTTTCTTTTGCCAAAGCCTTAGTGAATGGATCAGCTAAGTTATCATCTGTGTGAACTTTCCGCATATTTATTTCACCGTCGCGAACCTTTTCTCGAACAAAGTGATACTTCCGTAGAAAATGTCTGGTGCCTCTCATGACTCCAGGTTCATTGGCAAATATGATTGCAGCAGAATTGTCACAATACATATTAATAGGTAATTTAATTGAAGGCATAACACCAAGCCCTGAAATGAATTTCCTAATCCAAACAGCCTCCATAGCAGCTTCTGAAGCAGCAATGTATTCAGACTCTGTTGCAGACATCGCAATTGTACTCTGCTTCTTGCTCTTCCAGTCTACTGCTCCTCCATTGATAACAAAGACATAACCCGTCTGAGACTTCGAATCATCTTTATTACTTTGAAAGGACGCATCATAGAAACCTGTAACATCAAGTTCTGCAGCTGGTTCTCCACCATATACCAAAAACATATCTTTTGTATTTCTCAAATACTTAAGAATATGCTTAACAGCAATCCAATGTTTCTCACCTGGATTCTGTTGAAATTGACTGGTGATATTTTGAGCAAATGCCACATCTGGCCTTGTGCATTTTACCGCATACATAATAGATCCTACAGCCGAAGCATAAGGAACTTTACTCATGCGAGCCACCTCAGCAGGTGTTGAAGCACAATACTCATTACATAAGCCATGTTTTACTTCCATCGGCAAATTTCCTTTCTTGGAATTTTGCATATTGAACCTTTTCAATATTTTGTCAATGTAAGTACTTTGACTTAATCCTATTAACCGCCTCAATCTATCTCTATAGATTTTTATTCCCAGAATGTATGCAGCTTCTCCTAAATCTTTCATAGAAAAACACTTTCCAAGATATGCCTTAACCTTTTGCAAACTTGAAATGTCTTTTCCCATGATCAATATGTCATCAACATATAAAATTAGGAAAATTACATTATCACTCCCACTAGCTTTGTGATACACACATGGCTCATCAAGATTTTGAGTGAATCCAAACTTTTTGATCTCAGCATCAAACCTCTTGTTCCATTGTCGTGATGCTTGCTTTAATCCATAAATGGATCTCTTAAGCTTGCAAACACGATTTGGAAATTCTGGATTTTCAAACCCTTCTGGTTGTGCCATATAGATGTCTTCATCTAGATGACCATTTAAGAAAGCAGTTTTAACATCCATTTGCCATATCTCATAGTCATAGTACGCTGCTATAGCTATGAGAATCCTAATAGCTTTTATGTCTGCTACAGGAGAAAAAGTCTCCTCGTAATCAATTCCAAAAGTTTGAGTAAAACCTTTAGCAACCAGACGAGCTTTATAGGTATGTGCATTTTCATCCATGTCAGTCTTAATCTTGTAGAGCCACTTACTCCCAACTACCTTGGCACCAGGAGGTAAGTCAACTTCTTCCCAGACTTCATTGTCATGCATGGATTGTATTTCCCCATCCATAGCAGCTTTCCATTTAACCTTTTCAGGACTACTAATGGCAGCTCTATAACTAGTAGGTTCATTAAGATCCCCTAGTGTATACTCATCGACCTCTACATTAAGACATAGACGGTCAGGAGCTTTCACAGATCTTGAAGATCTGCGAATGGGAATTACTTCAACTTCCGGTGGAGGACCCAGACTTTCCGGTTCTTCAGGAAGTGTGCTAGTGTTTTCTGAAGGCAATGCATTATCTAGATCATATTCTAGATCATATACTCTCCCACTGACTTCTTGAAGTACAAAATCACTTTCAAGAAAATCACCATACCTAGCAACAAACACTTTGTTCTCAGGTGGATAGTAAAAGTAGTAACCCATTGTTTCCTTTGGATATCCTACAAAAATGCACTTAACAGATCTTTGTTGGAGTTTATCTGGTGAGTCACGTTTAACATACGCCTCACAACCCCAGACCTTTAAATAAGACAAGTTCGGAGCTTTTCCAGTCCATATCTCATACGATGTCTTATCAACCTTCTTTGTGGGAACCATATTCAAAATACGAACAGCTGATTCAAGAGCATAGTCCCAAAAAGACAAAGGAAGATTAGTAAGATTATACATTGATCGAACCATGTCCAACAATGTACGATTCCTTCTCTCAGATACACCATTTTGTTGTGGAGTATATGGAGATGTGAGATTCTGGACAATTCCATTCTCAGTTAGGAAATCTTTAAAATCTTGACTAAGGTATTCACCACCTCGATCAGAACGAAGAGCTTTAATCTTCTTTCCCAATTGCAACTCTACTTCCGCTTTGAAAACTTTAAATGTTTCAAACACCTCATGTTTATGTTTAAGTAAATAAACATAACCATAACGGCTGAAATCATCTGTAAAAGTTAAGAAGTAGACAGCACCTTTCCTTGACACATGTCTAAGTGGTCCACACACATCAGTATGTATTAAACCAAGTAGATCTGAAGCTCTTTCCATATTGCTATGAAAAGGTTTCTTCGTCATCTTCCCAGAAATACAAGACTCACATTTATCAAATGACTCATCATTGATATTTTCCAAAAGCCCTTCTTGTTGCAGCTTTTGCATGCGAGCCTTGCCTATATGGGCAAGTCTACAGTGCCAAAGGTAAGAAGAATTCAAGTCATACTTCATTCTCTTACTAATGCTATACATTGAATTATTATTATTGGACATACAATTATTCATATCAATTTCAAACACACCATTCACAGCAACAACATTAAAATAAAATACACCATTTAAAGAAACAGAAATTTTATTGCCATCAATAGTATGAGTGAAACCAAGATCCAACAAACATGAAAAGGAAACAACACCTCTAACAATAGAAGGTGTATAATGACAATTGTTTAAACAAAGTACTAAACCCGAAGGTAAACATAAATTAAACACTCCTATGGCTTCAACCACTGCTTGTGCTCCATTGCCCACTTGCAGAAATTGCTCCCCATAAGATAGCCTCCTTTCCTCTCTAAACCCCTGCAGTGTATTACAAATGTTAATACCACATCCAGTATCATATACCCAGGAATTTAATTTATGAGATAAAGTAAATAATTCAATGACAAATAAGTTACCTGAAGTGCTGGCGCCCATGTGCCCAGTCTTCTTAACCTTATTATTTCGCAAGTCATCGAGATAAAGAGGACAGTTCCTCCTCCAGTGACCCATCACCTTGCAGTAATGACATCCTTGATCCTTCTTCGGATTATCCTTCTTAGGAGGGTTGTTCAAGGGTTGATGAGGTTGATAAGCCATAACTTGCTTATTCTTATCAGCCTTTCCTTTAGCCTTAGCCTTACCCTTTCCCTTCTTCTTGTTCGCATTAGGCTTGTTAATTCTACCCCCATTAATCGCAAGAACTTAGGGCGTAGGAGCCTTTTGTGGTGTACCTTTCTCATAATCAATGAGCAGTGCGTGCAATTCACTTACAGTCTTCCCCACGCAATGCATATTGAAGTTCCTCACAAAACCACTAAATTCCTTATCAAGGGATCTATTGATTAAGTTCACAGCCATATCATTTTCATAGGGTTTCCCAAGTGTTTGTAGTTGATCCATGAAGCTCTTCATTTTCAACACATGAGCACTCACAGGTTCACCAGGACCCTGCTTACAACCATGTAGAGCCTCCATCAAATCATAAACCTCTACATTTGATGGTTTCTTATAAAGTTTCTTGAGTTCATCAATCATGTTCATGGGGAAGTACTCTTCAAACTGCCTTTGAAGAGGTGGCGACAAAGCCCCTAACATCATTGCGGCCACATCAACATGTTCCTTACAAGATACTTTCCATTCAGCCTTGGCAGCATCAGTAGCTGCAGGACCTTCAGGTTCAGCAGGACAAGGCGTTTTCAAAATCTCAAGTTGATCAGTCACTCGCAAGACAATCCTGAGTGAACGATACCAGTCATTGAAATTTTCTGAGCCAATCAATTTTTCTCGTTCAAAGAAAGTCTTGAACGCAGAACGAAAGTTGGTGTTATCAGTTTGAGCCATTTCTACAGATAAAGAAAGTTCAAAACATTAGTATTTTTGATAATACAATTTTTCAAGAAAATAAAATACCCAAGGAAATCATATCCATAGAATAATCTTGAAAACTAGGATCCTACATAAACATAGATTCATCACATCAGTTGATCTGCTAGTAATGAAAGTATAATATGAGGTAACTTGTCGTACAATAATTGGCATAACATTTGTCCAATTCCTAGATTTATGGGATTTACAATCACAAAACATTTGTATTGTAAGCATGTTTAATCCCCATCTTAATGCCTTGAGTCCAAGATCTCACTTCCTACTCAATTTAAGTTGTCTAACTTAAAAACTGCAAACTCATAAATCCATCACATCAGTTGATCTGCTAGCAATGAATTTATGAAATTTACCTCTCCATTGCAATCTAGCCAAGCTCTCACATGACGTAAACCACAACTTCAAGTGTTCTTAATTAGATGGCATTTAACTCAATTTAATAAGGGTATAAATTTTAACATGTGATCAAAATTAATGTATGAAGAAGCATGCATACAACTTCATAACATTGGTTTTACAAAACAATTTTAATTACCAATTAATAAGAGTAAAATAGCAAAGTTTTGATTGAGGTATCGGGTTCACCAATTAAAGAATTACCAACAATTATCGTCCACTATATCGTACTTTTGCATAAGCCCTAAAGCTTAGTGTTTCGGATAATCATTATGGAATTGTGGTGAATTCACCCTTAAGATGACAATGTACATGTAATGGTTGTTCGGTAAGTCTAATTTACACACAAACGAGCGTTAAGACATGAATGTTGTCTCTCTAAGGCCACAATTTAATGCGTTGCCATCCTTATACCCATCTTATAGTGTGTAAACTTCGGTCGGGCCTATTTTACCATTACGTACAAAAACATCAATCAACCAATCCTTTGAAATTTTAAGCTCTTAAAACCAAAACAATTTCGCCATTTATTTAGTCCGTATTATTTTTCTATTCAAAATTACCCTTTTCGTTTATAAACATGTCTAACATAAAATAAACAAAAGAAGTAATGTAATAATAAAATAAAACAACCAAATAAACATATACATAATCATAACAATTAAATATGTATAAAACATGTAGCCATATGCAAATCTTATTCAATAGTCCTATTAATAATCAAACTAGGTGTATAATGTATTTATTCAATTAAGGCTTTCTTCTTCTTGGAAAAAGAGCCACATACATCGATAAATCGATTGCGTAAGCCAAAACTAAATTAATACCACATAGCACATAATTGATTGCTTAATATTGGAGTCTTCCCCAATTCGACATCTATTAATAAATTTACATGTTCATATATTTAAACAATTTAAATAATCATACAATTAAATCCATGCAAATATGCACTTTTCATGGATTAGCTTAACAATTAACACATTGCACCAAGGTCGTTTACTAAAACGCATAAACAATTACATGACATCTTAGGGTTTCTAATCATATTAAAACAAAACCAAAACCCTAAAAACTAAAAGGTCAATCGACCTAATTAAAAGAAATTAGGGTTAGGAATCAAAACCCTAAAAAAAATGTAATTAACGAATCAAAATTCAATTTTTATGCTAGTTTCGATAATTAATTACATATTACAACGGCTCGTGATGCCACTGTTGGAATTATAATAACATGACAATCATAAATAAACCAAAACACATCAAGTAAGCATATAGCGGAAGCAATTATAACAAGACCATAATATGTAATTAATTAATACGAAACATAAATAATAAATAATAAACGTACCTCGATGATTCTAGCCCGAACAAGAATCAAAGCAATCTTCCGGAACCAATTCCCCAATATAGGGTTTATGTGAACAAACCAAGAGACAAGCAATAATATGCTTGCTTCACGATCTTGTACACACGTACTACTTCAAGCAAACGTTATGCAAGTAAGACGAGCACAACACACACTTAGAATAACAATTCTCGACTACCTTCACTAAATGGGGCTTGTCGAAATTGCTAGAGAGGAGAAGAGAAGAAAACACACAAGTTAGGTTTTCAAGTTGTGAATAGAATGAGAAAACTTGTGTGTTTATATAGGCTAGGAAATCTTGGAGCAAAAGACACCCAAAGGGTTTGGCACCCTTTAGGCCGATCGGCCCACCTCCCATGGAGGGGCTTTCGGGTCCTTCATGTTGTTCCAAATTTCATCTTTAGTCCTTCCCTTTTATTCGTCTAATAATCGTTATCCATTTCCGTTAAACGTTAACGATTAATACGTGTTTATACTCTAATAATTAATATAACATTTATATATAATTATTATACATTTACTTTTCATACGTAAAGTGTGCAATCCCGTGATCTCGAGTTCGATCCTAACACACGACTATTATTTTATCGTCTATAAAACCAACAACTATTAGCGACTACAACTTGACCTATAACGACTACATGTCGTCACTAAAGGTCCGCTAGACGACAAAACGACTGTTTAGAAAATGTTTGACTTTGACAATAACTTATAGCAACGACACGTGGTCGCTATAAGTTTGGTGACGACGAAAAAATAAGTCAAACTAAAAAAAATCCCGATTGGGTAAATTTACCAACCGAATCTTTAGCGACGTCTTTTGTCGCTAAAAGTCGTCATTAAAAGTTTAGGTTAAATATAAATTATTTAAATTAATTATAAATAATTAAAATTAATTATAAATGATTTAAAAATAATTTAAATTAATTAAAAATAATTTTAAAATGATTTAAATTAACTATAAATGACTTTAAATTAATTATAAATGATTGACTAATGATTTAATTACTTTTTGTACTAGACGACGAAACGAAAGACTAAGACGAACAAGAACAACCCTCCTATAAACTCACACTTTCAATTTCCAATTCATCGTTAAACAGCATAGCCATTCAAATTATATAGCCGCTCAAATTATATCCTTGGCACACACGTCTTCTCTCTAAAATTCTTTAATTTAACTTTAAATTGAATGGTTAAACCACAACAAATAACTAAAATATATGAATTACATACCAAATTGATAAACGTTTAAACATTAACAAATGCAAATAACATTCAAATTAACACATTCAAATAAACATACAAATTACTACTACACACAAAGTTATTCCATGTTATTTAAAAGCTCATGAAGTATTGCAGCTTATTGACATGTGTGGTTCTCGGGATGTTTTTCTATATCTAGTGTTGCCTCCAGTATCTTTAACTTTAGAGCCAAAAGCTTGCAATTTGGGCACTCTATCTTCCAAGACTTGGTGTAGATCCAGAAGGTCTCCGAGAAGAACTTGGATGTGTTGAAGGTCCCGAAGAAGAACTTGGAGGTGTTGAAGGTCCCATAGAAGAACGTAGTAGACGGAGTCACAGCTCACCCTTTAATATAAAATATTCACATCCATAATCTTTTTGTGTTGGCTGTTACAAAGTAAAGAAATCATAAGAAATGTCTTTTTAACAATCAAATTATTTATATATTACCAAAAAAAAAAATAAAAAAATAAAAAAAAAAAAATAAAAACTACTTCTAACCATTCACCTTTAAACGAGGACACGCATAATAAAGTCTATCACGGCTTTTAGGTTGGTGTGATTTTCTTAACACTACATCTACCGCTCCACGGGTACACTTAAAAGTTTCTTATGGCTCCGTCTACACAAGCCACAAACCGGGTGGTAGTGGTGGTGGGTGAGGTGGTGGTGTGAGGATAAAAGTTAACTAGATATGCTTTTATGGTAAAATCACGAGAGCTTTTAACGACGACATATAACAACTACATGTCATCGTTATAGGTCTGTTTAAAGTTATAATAAATTTTTTGTCGTTTAGTACATGCCAGTCACCACAAAGGCACCCATCCAATCATATCTAAAGTAGCAGTATACCTTCGCATCGAGAGATTTTATTTGTGGCAAATAAGCTTGGTAATAAATAGAGCAAATCAAGACCACAAGCTGGACTCCGTCGTCGCTAAAACTCCAAAATCTAGTAGCGTACAAACGTTTAGTGACCATGTTGATCAAAAAGCATAAGTACTTCTATACTTTTGTTAATTGTACTTCAAGAATTTAACAAATGTACTAGAGATATTCTTAGTTGAACCTGGGTTTAGGTGTAACTAACAGTCTAACACTAACATATTTTTTTTTAGAATTGATTTACATACTCTCAATTATTATTGACACACTCTAATATATGCATTAGACAGTTGTATTTTAAGCATAATCTGACTTAACTTTTCGTTTATTAGTCTGTGCGAATAAAAATTGAAAGTGTATAAATCACTTTCTATGTTTTAATGAGACTCTCATCTTTGTCTTCGTTATTTTTTTCATCTGATTTTCTTTTTTTGAAAAAACATGTAAAATATTTACTTGGGAAGTATAAGCCATGCATATCGATCACTTTCCCTCTCATTCTCACACACGTAATATTAGTGTCTACTGTTAAATATCTTGTTTGAATATCTTTTCGGTAACCATGGTTTACAATTTTTTGGCCTTCGTCGACTAATATATGAGGTTTTGAGCATACCACGAAATAGACATACATTGGGTAATGCTCGCCTCTTTTTGAGAAAGTTGACGTGCGCAGGGGCGCAGCTTCTATGGGGGGGGGGGGGGGGGGGGGGGGGGGGGGGCGGCCGACCCCCCGAAATTTTTTTTGCGATGTAGGGGTATATAGTTTTTGTGTAGAAAAATTTCGGTATTTTCGGTTTCGTCCCCCCAATTTAATTCGGTTTCGACCCCCCATAGTGTTAGGAAAAAAAAAATTAGATCCCGACCCCCCGCTCGAAATTTCCAAGCTTCGCCCCTGGACGTGCGTGATCCCATTAAGATTATTTATCTTTCATAGTAACATGTTACTACTTGAGGACTCCTGAGTGGTTACATACCTCTGGGAGTCTGGGCTATAATCAACATTAACCAAATAGCATGTGAGTATACGACCATTTTGTCAACATAGTAGGTAAATCCACTCCATCTTCATCATTCTTTTTCAATATATAAAATGTTTTGAAGTCTTGGTTGACCAACTCATATCCATCATCACTTGCTTGGAATCAATTATTTATAACTTTTAAACATGATAACGTAGTTTTTGACGTTCTTTTTAGTAATGCATGCATGCATCAAAGTTAACTAATTCTGTCCAAATCAATTAAATCAACCAAAAAGGAAAAGGTAAATAAAGACACCTTCTTTGTAATTACTTTAAAATTTATAATTAAACACATGTATGTTATTTAATCATAACGATGAAGCCAAATATAAATCTTGAAAAGTAAATTTGTGTTATTAAAACTAGCTAAACGAATACCAGCGCATAACGACGGTGTATAGCGGATAATAATTATACATATGAACTTGTGGTTTTTGTGTGACCCTTAATGCAACACTTACGGTTTCAATTTGTAATCATTGTGAGAAAAAAAGTCTACAGGCCGTTATAAGCGGAAATTAAAAATAAAAAATAAAGTTTAAGGATGTGAGGATTAAACAAATTTAAAAGTTTGAGGACCGGTGTATTTTGTAACAAATTTTTTTAACAACAATTTTAACTATCTCACAATGTTTACACCACAAATCTATTTCACATCAAATAGTTGTAGAACTTCTTATACAACATGACAAGTGTTTTGGTATATAACTTAACAATTGTTAATTGTTATAAAAGCAACCAACTCTTTTGTTTAATCATACACGACCCACAAATCTTGTCTATAAATACTTCATTCTGGATCTCCACTTCCATCACAAACTACAACAAACAAGTCTTTCATTGACCATAGTGTTTACATTGCAAGCTAGCACATCATAACACGTACAATGGATCGGTCGATCACCATGATCATGGTTCTCCTTTCTGTCATGGCTATAGCCAATGCATCTTACCTCTACCCTCAGTTCTATGACCACTCATGTCCTCAGGCTAAGAACATTGTTCAGTCTGTTGTCGCAAAGGCTGTAGCAAAAGAGGCTCGTATGGCTGCTTCGTTGCTCAGGCTTCATTTCCATGATTGTTTCGTCAAGGTTTGTTCTTTACTCCAAATACATTTTGTCACTACAAGTAAATTAATGCTATACGTCGCCATTAAATGGTCTTTATTTTAGCGAGACACAAAATTATTTCGAACATGACCATTAAGTCTGCCATTAACTAGGAACGTACTATTTAGCTTGTACCTACATTTAACTAAAAGTTTAAGTGTACGGATGTATTGTTTCCATTGTTTAGTTACCACAATAACCTTCATACGGAAAGAACATCAGTATCATTATTGAGTTTAGTGATAACTTAGGTGTCTTAATTAAGAAGCTGGTCAGTTTAATTTATATAAATATACTAACTAAAATGCTAAAAGTGTGATCACAAAATACCTACATTTTTATTTTAACCAAATGATCATATATATAGGGGTGTGATGCTTCAATACTTCTCGACAACAGTGGAACCATAATTAGTGAGAAGGGGTCTGTACCTAACCGCAACTCAGCTCGTGGTTTTGAAGTCATTGATGAAATTAAAGCCGCTTTGGAGAAGGCATGCCCTCAGACCGTCTCATGTGCCGATATCATGGCTCTTGCAGCTAGAGACTCCACTGTTCTGGTACCACATCCTAACTCAACCACAACAAATTACTGTTTTGTACCTAGCTTAAACTGTGTATGCATACAAAATTTCTGTTTTTTCAATAGATGTTTGGAACTTTTGCAGACTGGCGGACCTAGTTGGGAAGTCCCATTGGGCAGAAGGGACTCATTAGGTGCAAGTTTGAGTGGTTCTAACCAAAACATTCCAGCTCCTAACAACACTTTCCAGACCATTCTCACCAAATTTAAGCTAAAGGGTCTTGACATTGTTGATTTTGTTACACTTTCTGGTAAGTTCTAAGCATGATTTAGGGACCCTAGTTTTATAATTGGATTTCTTTTTTCTACAGTTTATTTTAATTAACAGGCCAATGAATAAATTGTGCAAAAGTTTTTTTTTTTTTTTTTGAACAATGGTCTCCTTTTTTTCTAATACGGAGTAATAAGGTAGACCATTAGTTATCTAACCAACCCAACCCGAAAATGCATTGAGAATCAATCCAACCCATTTCAATCTGTCCCAAAAATGTACACCTTGTTTTCTAAACCCGTGTTGACCCTCTATAAGTACCCAATCAGGCTGAAGTTTTTCTATAAACATGATTGATTTCAAAAAGCAACTATTTTTAAAGAAAATCATGAAACTCGATTAAGATTTAATAAAATCTTGGAAACTCTCGAAAAAAGTCCCTTGACGAGTTTTTGGCGTACATTTTCCAGGAAGTCACACAATCGGAAATGCTAGGTGCACCAGTTTCAGGCAAAGGCTATACAACAACACTGGCAACGGGAAGCCAGACTTGTCATTAGACCAATCATACGCTGCAAAACTACGCCAAAACTGCCCAAGATCCGGGGGTGATCAGAACCTGTTTGTCATGGATCCAGTGTCACCAACAAAATTCGATAACAATTACTACAAGAACTTAATAGCTGCTAAGGGCCTTCTAAGCTCAGATGAAATATTGTTCACTCAAAACCAACAAACAATGCAGTATGTGAAGCAATATGCTGCAAATCAAGAGCTTTTCTTCCAGCAATTTGCAAAGTCAATGGTTAAAATGGGAAATATTACTCCATTGACTGGTAAAAGTGGTCAAATCAGAAAGATATGCAGGAGAGTCAACAATTAAACAAAAGGATATTATGTTGAAAGAATTATACTTAATTGTGTTTTGGTGTTATAATGTGTATTTAATCGGTTGATTTTATGTCGTTTTTTTTATTACCATTTGTGCGTTAAGTTGTAATTTATGTCGCCAAAGTTGTACCATGCCTTGGATTTTGGCAATCGTTTAGATAAGGGAAAATGTTATCTAATAGCAATCAAGTTTCATCATTGTTAAACTACTTATAATACCTGTGCACACACAGGGTTTTTAAAATTTCTTTTTGATTATGTATTATTATTGATTAAGAAATGAATCACTTAACATGTTTTAAATGGTTTTACTTGATGGACTAAAAATAAAAAATCACATGCATATATGTTATATTCTACCTATTATTTTAGGAGAATATTTTTGGATTAAAAATAATATTTTATTATTCAAGCAAAATCAAATGATGATACTTGACTTGTATAAGATGTTAGTCATATATGCTTTTATTTTGCAAACCCGTGCTATCAATTTACGATGTGTTTTGTAAGTGCGGTATTTCTTTTACTTATATTTTCGTTAAAATATATACCATATTTAGATAGCTTTAAAGATTGATTCATTTCCTTTATTATAAATAACCATCATACCATGTTTACCAATGTATATTTTTGTTCAAAAAATTTACGTGCATAAGTAAATCATAAATGCATGCAAAAAATGACAAAGAGTACATTCGCAAGTCTTTTAGAATTGTTTGAATCCTTACCGACCTTTCACTTTAGTGTAACTTTCTTCACAATTGGCCTAAATCATCAAGGTAAAAGACACCCATATTCTAGACCGTTGGTTGACATCCATAGTGTTATCAATGACAGCAAATACCTGCTAAGCTTCATTAACTCATTCAAAGACACCTGCTAAGAATTTCAACCATAAAATTCCCCGTATAGGCACTAAAGGACCTTTGGTATATTAAAATACATTCATGTATTATCTAAATCAACAACTCAACTTAATTATACATTCATACCTTGAGCAGGCATAGAAAATCCTTTCACGACAATCATATGTTAATACTTAATCCTCCTTTAAAAAATGCACACAACAAATTGCATTACATTTTAGTGTGTGCGATAAGATCATAAAACTGCAAACACCACTAACATGTTGCATTATAGTGAGGATAACAACAAAGTTAGTCCTAACATCAAATAAGAAAACTTCAGATTAGAACTAAAGAGGTGTTTGGTAATGCTTATTAAAGGTGCTTATTGACTTATTCAATTACCATAACACAATAAGTTTATGATAAAGCTATAAGCTTTTTTTGAGAAGCATAATATTAAAAAAAAAAAAAAAAAAAAAAAAAAAACCTGAACTCACAACTAATTCTATCATAACTTAGTGTGTTTATAGTAAAAACACAAATATTAAGTGTAGAAGAATGGTTGTATCTCACATCCGTGATTACCAACTCAATAATATTATCGCAGTATAGTAACGTAATAACCTGATTAAAAACTATATATAATTGCTTAATAATTCTCATGTACATACTTTTAATTCCTTTACAACAACCAACTATTACGTTTTGTTTTGTTTTTATTAAAC